>CM076075.1:27138437-27510937 GCA_038088235.1 Zacco platypus
TCTGTCAGTTCCCCCCAAAGCAAAACGCCATCACGTACAGGTATGAAAACTGTAGCCATAGTGCCGTTTAAAGAGTAGAGATAGAACGATACAATTTTCAGTGTTACACCTATCCTTACAATAGCTGTTCTATTAATAAACTTTTGTCGATCCAACTGCCTGTGGGCGGGGACACAAAAGCAGGAGCATTATCTGTGGTTTTCACAAAAGCCCTGGAGCTGTCAAAAGCCCACCAAACGTCAAAAGTGGACTTTTGCTGACAAATAAACATGAATTTCTCCGGAGAACAAGTAAACATTGTTTGTTTACATATACCAACACTGTAACAATACAAAGTCAGAATCGAAGAAACACTTTAAGGCCTTAATTTGTCCCTTAAGACTTTCTAAAAGCTGAAAAGCGAAACCTTGTTAACATTAAGAGTTTTACTAGACTCCTGAGTACCTTAAACTGTGACAGAAGCTCATCGGTGGCACTAGATCCCTGATCACTCTCTCTGGTTTCAGCAAGACGCAAGATCTCATCGATATCCATTTCCTGCGGTTCTGATTCCTCTCCCTCAGGTTCCTTGAACAGATCCTCTGCTCCGAACTTCAAGATTGCAGTCAGTTCTTCTTTATTGAAGGGGTTTGAACTGGAAATGGCCACCACACAGGTATTAATCATGTGTTATATGTTTAGTAATTTCAATACATTGCTTAAAAGATTTTAACAATAGAAATTAGATTTTTTAAATTAAAGAGGTTCTCACTTTGAGTTTGCAGAGTTGTTATCCAATACGGTTCGCCCAGTTGTGTCCATTCTCTGAATGACAAGATGGTCTAGAACCATCTTCTTTTTTGCTCTTTCAATAATGTCTTCCTCCACAGTGCCTTTTGTGACGAGACGATAGATATTCACCTATGCAAAGAAGCCAAATATATTTAAATGAAATCTACATACTGCTAATTGTGAGTCTAAGAGGTTCATCCACCAATTAGTGCAGTTATTCATTAGATCAAAGGTTGAGCTCTACTTACTTGCTTTTTCTGGCCAATCCTGTGGGCTCTGGCCTGGGCTTGAAGATCATTCTGTGGATTCCAGTCTGAGTCAAAGATAACCACTGTGTCGGCAGAGGCCAGGTTAATCCCAAGCCCTCCAGCTCGGGTAGACAGCAGGAAACAGAAGTCCTGAGGAAGACACAGATGGACGGTGAGAACAAACATCAAATGTCCATCCCTTTACTGATTGATGCTTAAATCTATACCTCCTATTCCAGGTTAAAGGGCAAATTCACAGCTGACAAGATAGGCTTCTAATGAACCTTTGGGTGTCTATGATTTAAAAATATAAAAATACCACTTTACTGCAGTGGCACATGACTAAAGAAAACAGAAAAAGAGCAGTGGCATTCCATTTTGCCAAAAATGTGGGAAAACTTCAACACCCATAATGCACTGGGTTTGATCCGACCGTCCATTAGTAGGGACACAAAATCGCAAAAGTATGATTTTTAGTAGTTTCAAGCTGTCAAAAGTCTTTGTAAATTAATAAATGAGATATATCCAGGTGCAGGTAACATGAAGAAAGAAAACATTGTTCATTTATACTACTGACATTACAACTATTGAAAGTCGGCAAAGTTACTTTAGTAGGTTAACTAGTATATTATAAACATAGTAGGCTGATTTTCTCAAAAAGCTTGGTGTAAATTTGTTTGATCAACCAATAGCAGAGATGGGAAGTGATTGGAGATATCACAATACTGGTTAGAAAATCATTATTCTTGCTTTGTTATTTGTGCGTTATTTTTGGTGACACTTGTGTCAAAGTTACACATTTTACCTTTAAATGAATGAATAATGATGTTGCATTACTACTAAAATACAATAAAAACCTTATATAAAACATAAATAAGCCAAATGGAACCTCAAACAGCAAATTATTATTTAAATTATATTGAATGATTTTTAATGTATGTATTATATTTTATTTAATACTGTCAAAATCAGCATGTTAATGCATGTGATGAATTTTTTTCAGTTTAACGTGTTAAAAATCCTTTTTTTTCCTTCATTTGGCTAGCCTTATGTTATATGATCACACTCTTATTCACACAAATGCTTTTAAACTATTCAAGCGCCACAAGACAAACGAAAACTGTCTGTGAATGTCGTGTTTCTGTGTAACAAAGTATAGAGTTCTCTTTCGTGCTAGAACAAATAACACAGATTTATGCCCGTTTTGTCAAGTATCCTCATAAGAGCAGTTTTAAATGAGTTAAATGTTTAGAATCAATTTAAAGAGCCCAGTGAAAATGACACGGAAGCGGCAGGTCTTAAAGTGACAACAGCCTAATAAACCGGTTGCTGTGATGTCTGTCATGTTAATCAAAGAATAAAGGTAACAGAAAACTGTAGCTTTAATAAGGATTAATCTCTATTTAATTTATAATTCATGCAGTGAAAACTGTAAAGTGTTTGACAACTTTATTCAATTTCTGTATATTCCCTACCTGTTAGACAGGTAGGAAGGCCATAGATAAATATGACATTTATTATAATGGGTTTGTGTGAAGATTGTTTTAAGTTCACTTAAATTAAAAATTGTTATTTTTTTTTTTAAATCCTAATAAATGTTGAAATTGATAGCTTTCCATTATACTGTAATTTTGAGTGTCTATAATTAATGTTTAAAAAAAAAATCAATTTCATAGAGACATCAGTACCAGTGGCCTTCATTCATAAAAACATGCCATTAAACAAATATTTAAAATATACTGTCTTTAAGTTGGTTCTAAATTAATTTGGAGAGTAACCGTGAAATAATTCCAATATAAAAACATTAAAAACATAATTGCAGAAAAAAAACGTGTGATTAATTAGTCAATATTTAATCAATTGGCAACGCTAATTTCATTAAATAATTTATATTGCATTGAATGACTTTTATGTTGATTTTATGGGCCTTCCTGTTCCAATCCGACAGAATCGCTATGACCCTTTATGATTACATTTTCAATCTCTTGTCCTGATAAATACACAAGGCCTGTATTTCCCATGGATCAAGCATTCCCAGAAGCAGCAAAGTGCTTTGTCAAGTGAGCTCTGACGCAGAGCGCTGACTGGAACATCACAACCATAGCAAATGTCTCCAGACAGTGAAGCTCGGCCCAAACAAAATAAACACGCATGCCACAATTTAGGTTCTTACCTCAGAGCCTTCTGCATTAAAGTGGTCCAGTGCTTGTTTTCGGATCTCTCCCTTGATGGAGCCGTCCAAACGCTGAACATTAGAGAAAACACAGATACGGTTAAGGAATGTCAAGCGTGGCACTTTGACCAAACTAGGGTAACCTCAGCTAGATAAGCTCCATAAAATCCTAAAACCCCCTCAGTCACCACAAATTATGACGACATTGAAGATATTCACCAGTCCAAAACAACACTGAGGTGCCAGCTGTGCTAATGCTCAAAGCTTCACCGATCAAAAAATAACTGGGGGGATAAAAATAGGCTGGGGGAACTTGCTGTCTGAGCAAACATACTGCAACCCTGACACATGACACCCTAAATCACCAGAGCTATACACACTACACCTCTAAAAACATCTAGATTACCAACATTAGATGAAAAATTGCAAATTCTCAACTGAACAAGAACACTAGGAAAGTGTTTTGCATGTAATTATTGTAATTTAATGTAATTGAGTATTCTGTTACGCACAACAAGTACCATATTTTCCAGAAAATAAGTCACACCTGACTAGACCTGGCACTGGGTTAAAATTGCATTGAGAGAAAAAAAAAAAAACAGTCAAGTCGCTTCTATGCATTAAATCACATTTTAATATTACATTCAGAATAATGTAATGTAAAATACTAAAAACTGTATGTTTCATTACATATATTAAAAATGAAATGTTCACAAACATTATAAACACTAAAAAGTGTATTTTAGTTCCCCTCACTCCACAACAAATCATTTAATTTGAAGATGAATGAAACATATAAGCATAAAACCAACTACAGTGGCATTCATTACTAGAACAAAAAGCCTATTTATTTAAAGTGAAACTGAAACTACCGGCATGTGGGAAATGAGTTATACATATAAACTTAGGCTCACATACCCCTCTCATTCGACATGAATCCAAATGTGTATGCTTGTATTGCTAACTTTGATGTTATTGCACAAATCACTTCAGAATATAAGTCGCAGCCCATTTCAGATGATAAAAAAAAATTTAAAAAATGAAAAAAACAATATGCATGTGAATTTTGAAACCACTGAAAATTTTTAATCCAAGTTAACTTCAAGAACTGTTTTTAAAAAATATATATTGATAAGCGACTGAGTTTCATGTAGAGGTTCACATTTTCTTTTCACCATTAAGGCAGATCCTAGAGCTGCATGATTCTGGATAAATTAAGATAATTAAACAAAATATTAAATTAATTTAAATTTTTAAAAAAACCATCAGTTTCAATAAATGATTCAATGGCAAATACATTTCTTTAACAGTCACTTGTCGCCACCTACTGGTGCAACAATGCAATTGATACAATCTTTATTTGAAGCCTCAAATTGTAATTTACTCTATTTTGTATGTCCGTAGACAGCGGTGTTTATATCTGAACTATAAACTTTTAGCCAAGTATTTCTGCAGGAATATAAATTATTGTAATAGAAACAATGATACAGTGTGGTTGAAAAGACAGATTATGAAACTGTTTCGTACCTATGATAACTATGATAATTTTGTCAAGGGCTTAATAGATGTCATTTATGAATAAGCTAACGTGTGGGAGTTTGAATCGCGATTTTTTATTGATTACAGATCCTTACACATTATTATTATGTAAAAATATTGTCACAATTGGATGTGCCTGAAAGCGCATGGCTTCATTTCTTGTCACCACAAGTATTCACAGCAACATTCAGTAATCAGTGCAAAATTTAGGTGCAGGACTCAGTTGGAAACTATATTTCATTGACATTTACACCAGGGAAAGGCGAACAAGGAAAATCAATTTACGAACAGTTTAAATGATGTTTGTACTAGTCAACCAGTCAATTACACATGTACTTGCCTAGTACACATCCATATAATCAGGGTCCATGTCATTACTTTGAAACTTAAAGTACTGTTCAGATCATACCTGGAATGGATATCGTTTCATAGACAGGTAATCAGCAAGGATGTCCAACATGCGGACCATCTGAGAGAAGATGAGTACGCGGTTGCCTCTCTCCCTCAGTCGTGTGAGAAGCTTGTCCAGGAGAACCAGTTTCCCACTGCCACGCACCAAGCTCTATAAAAAAAAAAAATAATAATAATTCCTGAAAATGACATTCTCCAGTGAACAAACCCATTGAATTCCAAACTAAGACAGTCATACCTGTAGGTGCTCTTGTGCTTTTTCATTCTCAACCTCCTCTGGATGTTTGATGAGGAAGCCATGGTTACAACACTTCTTCAGCTCCATGACGATGTTAAGAAAGCCAGAAGAGCTGCCTCTGTTGCCTTTGGACAAGGCTTTGTAGTTTCTTGTTAGTATCCATCTGAAAAAGTCAAACAATACATTAAAGACTACAAATGAACAATGACGAGATGAGCAGATGTTCTCCAAAACACTTTCATTCCAACTGCGTGCAGTCTAAGAGTCTGCAATCAAAAGTTGGCTCGATCAAAGAGTTACTCGATTTAGAGAGCTACGTTCCCGTCTCGAAGCACACAGCCTTGGAATGAGGCATGAAATGGGATAAAACAGCACTTACTTGTAGAACTGTTTTTGCTGGGCAGACATGTCGACTCTGAGGATTTGCTCCACTTTAGCCGGCAAGGATTTCTCCACGTCTTTCTTGACACGACGCAGTAGGAAAGGTTCCAGAACTTTATGTAGGCTCTGATAACCATTATCCCTGCCTTTACCATGCTCATCCTCAAAATCCTCCCAGGACTCAAACCTAATGAGAGGAAAAAAAGTCAAAAACAAGGGTTTTAAAGTTTTGATGCCAGGAACCACCAAATATTATGATCCCCTTTCTTAAACTATAACTGCAGCTATAAGAAAATACTATGCATAGTATTATGAAGACTACTTGTTGTTTTTGGTTTTATCTTGTTATCGTAATTAAGCCAAAAGAATAGTTTAAAATATTACATTTTTGATTTTTTGAAATATTCTGAAATCTTATTAAAATTCTATTTCTAAAGTATTTCTTTTTTTTTTAAAGTCATCATTACTCCAGTCTTCAATGTCACATGATCCTTCAGAAATCATTCTAATATGCTGATTGTCTGCTCAAGAAACACTTTTTTATTATCAATGTCTTCACTGTCACTTTTGATCAATTTAATGCATCTTTGCTGAATAATTAGCTTGAAAAAAAGAAATGACCCTAAACTTTTGAACAGTAGTGTATTTCTGAAAATACTTTTGTGTTAGTTTTTTCTACCAACATAAATTCCGTCTAAACAAAGTAAAGAGAAACATTTTCAAATACAAATTTATTTGTACAACACTTTCACAATAAATATAATTCTAAAGCAATGAGTTAAAGAGACAAAAATACTTATTAAAACTTTTAACTTTTTGATGGCCATAAAATATTTTTTAGACCCCAGAAGGCAAATATGAGCTGTATTTTCATTATCGGATGATGCAAACCTCGACTTCGAGTACTTACTTGTCAGGCATAAGAAAGTGCAGAAGGGACCACAGCTCTTTGAGGGAGTTCTGCAGAGGGGTCCCAGTAATGAGCAGCCTGTGATTGGATCGAAAGTCAATCAGAGTTTTATATAGCAGCGAGTCGTCATTCTTAAGCCGGTGAGCTTCATCAACTCCGAGGAAAGCCCAGTTTATGTTCCCCAGCACTCCCTGCACACACAGACAAGCCTAGACTCAACAATGTCCAAATAATGAAGATCAACTCATTTCCATGAGACAGAGTCAATACAAAAGATTAAATCAAAGATTATTATACCTTGTCCTTCAGTAGAATTTCATATGTGGTCAAAAGTGCATTGAACTTGATCCTTTTTGTCTGCTGGTGGATCCATTCATAGTCCCGGATCTGGTCAAAAACAGAGCGTTATGCCTCAAAATAGCATTCTTTTTTATTTTTGTGCAGTTGGATTGTCTCAGCATGTGTACTAGCTTACTGTCTTTCTACTTGTGACGTCTCCCAGGTACACCACTACATTCATATCTGGGGCCCAAGTCTCAAACTCCCTCTGCCAGGAGGTAAGAGTTGACAGGGGCACCACCACAATGAAGGGACCATAAAGCTGGTGCTGATGGAAAAGGTAGGACAGGAAGGAGATCGTCTGAATGGTCTTTCCCAGGCCCATTTCATCAGCCAAGATAACACTGTTACACCTACAGAACATAACAGAAACCAGAGATGAAGAGAACACAAATGTAGAAGGACTCAACTATTCTTTCATGATCACAAACTAACATGAAAGCATGATAATAACCACTCTTGCTGTTTTTAAGCTAAAACTTCAACTATAAAAACATTTTTTGTTTTTTTTAAATAAAGCTGAAATAAAATATAATACAAATATTAGATTAAACAGTTAAATTAGAAATGTTACCTTGGCAACTAACTTAAAGTAGAAGCACTATAATTAATAAAACTTAATAGTAGAGTTGTCATAGTTATTCTCCTTTTAACAATTAAAGAATTTCTTTATTCAATTAATACAATTACATACTATCCAATTACATTTTAATTAAATTAAAACAATGGCATTATACCTCCAAATATTTCTATAGTGTGTTAGTATTACTTAAACACTTAGAAGAAAAAAAACAACAAAAAAAACACTCTTCTTGTCAATACTGTTGTTTAATTAATAATTAATAAAACACCATATTTATTTGGATTCATTTATACCAGTGTTTCTCAACTGGTGGGTCGTGACCCAAAAGTGTGTCACAAGACCATTTTGAGTGGGTCACAGAGTGTGTAGTCAAAGAAACAACAATAAAAAAAAACTTAATTGTAAATGTTTTTCTGATGCAGGACTTTTATTTTTAAAGACGTGCGTAAAAGCTGTTGACTTCTGTGAGACGCTGTTTAATTAAAGAGTGCCTGAGAAAAACTGTTTTTTCTGATTCATGTTGTCAAGCTATATATCAGTGTCATTATTCTAAAGTTATTTATGTAACGAAATAAATCTCTTCCCTCAGAAAAACGAACTTTACTGTCCCATCAGTCATTATACTATTACACTCTTCAATTGCAGAAAGTGGGAAGTTCTTGACTAAAAACTACACTTGTATGTTACGTACCTGCACCAGGAGTGGGCCAGCCAGTTCACTCCATCTAACTGGTAATCTCGGAGTTCAAGGTTTTCATCTCCAATGTAAGATGGCTGCTTCTTCAAGGGTACAAATCTTGGCCTTTGTTTCAACACCTTCCATTTGGGCAGAAAGAGACGACAGGGTTTACTTAACATACCGTGGCACAGTCACCCTTTTCCCAAAACATAACAATGGTAAGAAAAAAAAACAAAGCTCACACTCACCTTGCAGTCTTTGGAGGGGATTGTCTTACAGGCGTTTCTGTGTTGGAAACTCTCAACGCAGGCCTGAAATTTCTTTGTGATTAATCCTCCTTCCTCCCATGTGCACTCTGCATACGGCAGCCCCATCCACTTACACAGGTACTCTGGCTCAGTGGAAGTGGGTTTATGGGCTGTTACAACATATCAGAAAATTATTTAAGTAGTAAAACATCTCCTTTGGCCAACTAAATAAGTAATAGTGCACACAAAAGCAGTGAACTTACAGGGGAAATCTGAATGTGCTTGTGATTTCCCTGTTCTTGTTGCTGATTTATGAGAGAAAAAGAAAATTAGTAACAGATCATAATAGAAAAACGGCATCCACTACAGTTCAAAGGTTTGGTGTCATTAAGATGAAAATGAAAACAATGAAAATAATTAATCGTTGTATTTAGCAAAGACCAATTAAATTGATCAAAAGTGACAGCGAACACATTAACAATGTTAAGAGATTTTTTGCTGTTCTTTTGAACTTTCTATTTAAAGAATCCTAGAATAAAATATATTTTTTAAACCCTTCCTTCCCTCTCTCAAAAAAAAAGCAGCACAACTGTTTAATAATAATAATAATAATAATAATAATCAGCATATTAGAATGATTTCTTAAGTAATGATGCTGAAAATTCAGCTTTGCATCACAAGAATAAATTACATTTTAAAATATATTAAAAGAAAAATTAGTTATTTTAAATGGTAGTAACATTTTATAACATTACTGTTTTTACTGCATTTTAGATCAAATAAATCCAGCCTTGGTGAGAATCAGAGACTTCGTTCAAAAACGCTAAAAAAATCTTACCAACCCCAAACTTTTGAACAGTAGTATAAGATTCAAGTCGGCACTGATGAAATTTGCAAGTTTTTTCTGCCCTATTGTCACATTTCTGAGTTAAACAGCTTCCTGAAGAAGAAAACATGTAGGGCAGGACTTGATTTTGTCCATTGGAAATTGTTAGTGATTTGTTATTACTGTGATCTCATGTGAGTGACAGGTTTCATGACCTCACGCTAGTAAACATGTGATTAAACAAGAAATGTTTCAAGAGAGAGGAGAACTTATTTTCATTAAAGATTAATTTAAAAATAATAATGATGTGCATGGATAAATCATTAATAACAAACACTGCAACGCTCCAGAATTTTTCCGTAGAATTGTCAATTTTGATTTCATGGTGACTAAGTGAGAACTTACCGATCACTCTCTCTACTATCTGGAATTGCTTGCTCAGGTCATTGGTTAGTTCTTGCTGGCAATTGTAATATTCTAAATCTTCAGGTGATGCTTTCCTCAACCTAAAAGACGCAATTGTAATTTACACGTATGCAGTCAGATTCAGGTCTGTAAAAATGGCATTAATGTTTTAAAATGCCAGTTTCTTTTAGAGATCATATGAAAATGGAAATATGGCATCTTTGTGAGCACCAACCAAGCGTTAAGCTCATCGTTTTTCTTCTTGAAGTTTTCCAGCTTCTTTATCCCTTTGACTTTCTGCTGAGTGAGGGAATCCACACTCTCCCAGGTGTTGTGGATGTAGGACCAGCCTTTCCACTTGATGAAGAACTGAGTTTCCCCTTCCTCCTTCTCAGGGTCAAAGTCTGCTCCAGGGTCCCCATTTTCCTCAATAGCATAGAGGGTTGTGGAAGCTCCAGTAGCTGTTAACAAGGAGGGGAAAAGAGTGAAGGGCTGTAATAAATAAGCACAACTGCTGTGTGCATCACTGACATTAAGTACGAAGAGTCTTCACCTCCTTTCTTGCCAATCCTGGTATCAAGGACCTTCTCGATGGTCTCACTGTCGTCATCCTGTTGCTCCTCGGCTCCTTCCATTTCGATAAGGTCATCAGAGTCGGTCTCAAAATCATTCTGGTCCTCCTTATAACTACAACACATGGTTCAACATTACTATTTGAAGTCATAATACTTTAAGGGTCAATCACATATAAAGAATATAAATGATAAAGGGAAAAACTTTGAATTTATGTTAGTTCTAAATGTTTTTTTTTTTTAAGTTAACAATTTTCAACAAAAGTTCCAATTTATTGACTAAAAATGTCATGTGGTTCAGAAATTAGGGTTGATTTTTTACACCACATGACATTTTTAGTCAATAAATTGAAAGCCTAAAATATGAAATAATTGTAGATTATATATACATATATATATATATATATATATTTTTTTTTTTTTATATTTATTAAATGCATCAGTTTATTGAAACTTTTTTTTTTTTTAAATTAATAAATCTAAAAATAGAAGTTTGCATGCGAGTTTTTGTTTCATATTAGCATATTTGATACATCAGGTTTTTATGTCCCATATAGAATGATATAGGAAAATATGAAGCTTATTCTCAAGGAAGAATTGCTAAATTTTATAAAGAATATTTTATACATAAATTGCATGCATATTATATATATATATATATATATATATATATATATATATATATACACACACATACATATATATACATTTTCAATTTAAGTAAAAAATAAAATAATAATATAATATATTATATTAATATTATATTATATTAATAATATATATAAAAATAATCTTAATTATTATTTTCCAAGATATTTTTAAAAAGGCAAAATAACAGTATTTTTACCCCTACTGTATTTTTGAATATATATTATTATATCTGACAGAAGCATGGCAGAAGCATATGTGATCTACATACACTCCTCGATAAGATCAATCCATACCTGACTTTAGTAGCCGTTCGCCGCCTTGTTTGTCTTTTTGGGGTATCCTCCTCTTCCTCATCATCGTCATCATCCTCATCTTCCTCATCTGAGGATTCCTGCTTCCTCTGTTTCCGGCCCTTTTGTGACTGCTGCTTGCCAGCAGATGATTTGGTCTGTGGTCTGGGAAGGAAAGCGAACAGCACAGACACACATTTATATACACTCATTCAGCTTACTAGGCTTTTTGCCTTTCGTTCCGCGTCCCTGATGTGTTTGCTAGTGTAGCGATTCATTTTCACGCCTACCAGCCTGACTCATGAGCCAATAGCCTTGAGACAGCTGTCAGACATTTAAAGCAGTTCTTGTTCATATATTATACACATCAATTATTATATTAATCATTATGCCAGAAATAGGATACATGCTTTATTAAAAATCAGCACAAGTATCCTTAATTGTTAGAGGAAAAAAAAATTAAAAAAAAATCACACAACTAATTTTAGAGCAAGCATAGCAATTAAAAAATGAGATCATGAATCTTTTTATTTAATAAGACAGCTCACTTAATAATTCACGATGCGCTGTCTGAAGGCCAGGCTTCGCTACACTCTTACCTTCTAGCAGGAAGTCGTCTGGATCTAACTTTTTTCTCTTCCTGCTCACTCTCTGAACTGCTGGCCTCTTCCTCAACATCCTCTTCGTCTTTTGAGTCATCATCTTTCCAGGTATTTCTTTCAACACAGAAATACCACAGGTTCATCTATTGGACCTCTAATAGCTTCAACTGCTACCCTACCGTAAAGCTGCAAGCCAGTCTGTTCCACTCATTACCCACCTCCACCAGGGTTGGAGAGTAATGAAACATGTAACTTAGTTACGTATTTAAAATACAAAATTTGAGTAACTGTATTTCATTACAGTTACATTTTAAATGGGTGGTAATCAGATTACAGTTACATCTGAAAAGTATTATGTATTAGATTACCAGAGTGATAACATTAATGTTTAAATGAAATTAATGACATTAAAATTCAATGTGAACTGTGACGGGCAATTAATATAAACAGCAATTGGTGATTCTCCAACTGAGAGTCTGCAAAAGCATCATTTCTGCTCATAAGTTTCAAACTCCTTGCAGAATATGCAACATTTTAATAATTATAACAAAATAAGAGGGATCATAAAAACGGCATGTTATTTTTATTTAACGTCCTGTCTAAGTTATTTCACATTACAGATGTTTACATATATTCCACAAGACAAAATGACTGAATTTATAAACATTGCCCCATTTAAACATTTCCATACCCTTGAATATTAACTGTCCTGTCATTACCTAGATGATCCACGACTGTTCGTGTTTTGCGATAATTGTTTGCGAGTCCCTTGTAATTGTGTAAAAAAAAACGGTAATTGAGACTTTTTTTATCAATATTACGAGTTCATCTCTCTCATCTGATTTTATAACTCGCATTTGCTACTTAAAATTAGAAAAAGTAAGAAGTCAGAATTGTGAGATAAAAACTAGCAACTACCTTTTCTGTGTTACATACTTAGTATTCCAAAGTATTCTGAAGTACTTCAAGATCAAGTTACAAAACTTGGGTAATCTAACAAAATACGTTTAGCAAATTACATTAAAAATACTTTTTAAAGCATGTATTAAGTAATCTGTAGTGAAATACATTTTAAAAGAAACCTACCCAGCCCTGACCGCCACACAGGCAACCTGACATGCTAGGAGAGATGCTTCAGTCCATATACACTAGTATTTAAAAGAATGTGTCTACTTTATATCAGTACAAATTAGTGTTACGGGTCACACTTTATTTTAAGGTGTCAGTATTACAGTTTAATTATACATTTAAGTACTGAGTAATGATAAGTGACTACATGTACTTAATATAGGGTTAGGGTTAAGATGAGGGTTGGTTTAGGTTTAATTGCATGTAATTATGCATAATTTCTAGTTATTACTGTAGTAAATACATGATACCGTGTTACCGTATTATGTACTTACATCAAAAATAAGTATGATATACTTCTTGTGTTCATATTGTATTGCAAAACACTTTAAGTGCATTGTATCAAATTATTAATTTAAACGAAAGTACATGGTAGTTAAGGTCACCGGATATAAAGCGGGACCGACTTTATGCTTTTGAAAGGAATCTTCATTGTTTACTAAATACCAATACTGTGAAATAATATTGCAATATAAAATAACTGTTTGAAAATATTTTAAAATGTAATTCCAGTGATGGCAAAGCTGAATTACTTTACATTCAGAGTCACATGATCCTTCAGAAATCATTCTAATATGCTGGTTTGATGCTCAAGTAACATTTCTTATTGTTGAAAACAGTTGTGCTGCTATTTTTGATGTTCTGAATAGAAAGAAACAGAATTTATTTGAAATTGAATTTTTTTTGTAGCATTACAAATGTCTTTAGTCATTTTTGATCGACTTAATGCATCCTTACTGAATAAGTGTTGAAGTAAAAAAAAAAAAAAAGTTTAAATGGTTTTGTTTCAGAACTAATGTTTTGCACTTTAAAAACGAATCCATTTTTTTAATCAAAAGCTTACATTCACTGTTTACAAGTCTTTTGTATTTTATATACTTATAATTAGCCATGCTTAAAAAGGTATGAATGTCAATACAACGTATAATAACAATCTTTACTCAAATGCTTTGATTATGAACAATACAACATGAATATAAACAATGTATTTATGTAAAGGAGCTTAATAGACATTTACATGCACAACTACGGGTTAACCTAAATGTTACATAATGCATGTTATGTATGGAGACAATTATGAGGAGAAGGGGGGGGAAAGCAAATCAGATATTTGTAAGTACATTATGGAAAAAGGTGGGCGGGAGACCTAATTTGATACTTTCAGTACACTTACTCTTTCTTTTTCTGCCGTGAGCTTTTTCTTTTGGGACTTTCCCCCTCTGAATCACTGCTGCCCTAGAAACCCATGAAAATCCATTTTGAATATATGGCACTAGATTAAAAAGCATGGAAATGTCATGTTTCAGATTCATCAAGGAAACACTTCGTTCAACACACAGGGTATGTTTACACTACTTGGGCTGCCAAGCCTGATCAGTTCTGAGTTCAGGGCCAAACATAAACATTTGTTCTTTAGTAAGTATCTGTCTTTAATTACTCTGGTCCAAGAAGCAGAACATGTTGGCAACATACTGTAAAAGTCTATTGAGACTGTGAGAGAACGCAAGAAACCACTAGAGGTCAGCGTGGATTTATTTTTCGTACCTCAGCTCCGATGTTGAGGCGGGCAGGCTCTTGTCTGCTGCGACTGGATCTTCTAACACCATAAATATCTGGATGTTCCTCCCACATCTATGATAATTAGGGAAACAATTCATTTTTAGATAATAAAGCAATTAATAAACAGCTAAATTAAAGCTTCAAGATTAAATCCAATGAGAAGAATTCAAGATTTTGTTCAGACTGGCCTGTTTTTGTACCTTCTTCACGTCAGCCAGGTTGTCTTTCTTCCTGACTGGTTTGTCTTTGACCTGTGTTGAGGTCTGACGGGATTTGGACCCAGTGGATTCACTCCCTGACTCAAAGTGGCTCTCGGAATCGGAGGTGCTGTTGGACTCAGAACGATGTGAACGAGCTCTATCGCTTCCTTGCTCGCTCTCCGACTGACTCCCGGACTCTGATCCCGAGCGGTTAGATTCCTCTGATGCTGAATTGCTATAAGATCAAAGATGTGCATGCTGAGAAACAATGGAAACACATCAAGGGGTTCTGAACAATACATGTTCATGAATTGAATCTGAAATCTCAAGACATTACATGAATTGTCAATGGGTAAATGTAATCATTTTTATTTTAACTTCATTTCAACTTATTTCTAAATCGAATTATCTGACAAAAAAAAAAAAATGTTTCGATCTTTTAAGTAAAAACCAAATATCTCAGTCCAACAATGAAATGCAAAGTCCTCTAAGTGAAGTGTCTTAAACCATGCTGTGTCTTTGTCATTGTAATCAACAGCTTTCTAAGGATTTGGAAACTGGGATAGAGGAAATCCAAAATAAAATAAATGCAGCATGGGAAACTTCTCTGCGTTTAGCTTGAATTAACATCACTTGTTTTTGTTTTGTTTTTTAATATGGTAACACTTTACAAAAAGGTCTGGTTCGCTAACATTAATTAAAGTATTACTGAACATTAACAATGAGCAATATTTTTACAGCATTTTTTTAATGTTAATGTTTGTGGTTAAAAATACAGCTGTTCGTGTTAGTTCACAGTGCATTAATGTTAAATTATATAATTTTTGATTTTAAAATTGTATTAGTAAATGTTGCATTTAACATTAAGAATCATTCATTGTTAGTTTATGTTAATTAATGAAACCTCACTGTAAAGTTTTACCATACAAGCTCATTTAAAGACAAACAGACAACACCTGTAGAATTGGAAGGATTCATTTAATTGACAGAATAAGGGGGAAAAAAATTACATTTAAATTAATCAAGTGTGATGAATCGTTTGCATACAATCTGGTTCACTTATTTTTATGACTTCATTTTATTCTCATAACGTCTCTCAATGTGCAATAAATTAAAATTCCAAAATAACCTTTATGAAATGGGAAAGTATTTGAGATGTGTTACATCATCTTGCATCCGACCACTTGCATCTGCTGTCCTTTGCCCTTTGAATCTAAAATTAAATGCAATGGCTTCTGTCTGAAACAAGCCCATCCCCTCTTACTATAAATGTAAATCTCAAAATAGAGCATTTACATCTTCCTTACATGGTTAAAAATGAGCTAAAGACACTAAAATTATCCGACTCAACGTGTTTCCTTAAACCTCACGACAAAGCGTCTCATTAATGCTCATTTAATTCAACAAAATTGCATTCATGGGAGCCCATAAAGCAGATCTGAACGCGAGCGCTAGCACATTGAGTGCTATGATGGAATGCACTGCTAGAAACAACCACCCCCATCATGTGCTCAAGGAGCAAAACAGCTGCTGACAAAGCAGCCCGACCAGCCAGACTGTCCTTATATGGCTGATGACATCATATATGGGCGGCCCTAACCTCTCAACTGAATTCTCATTGGCCGCTTATTGCTAGCCAAGTGACTGTCCAATGAAAACGCAGCATGAAATCATCTGACCTCCAAAACACTTCCTGCATCAGCTTCCTGTAGTTCCAAGAAGCTTTTATGTAATGCAGCATCTAATACAAGCTATGCTGCACAAAGCAAGAGCCATTTTGTGACTTTGAGGACTTTCAGCCATTTAATGAAGCCAGTCTCATACTGTGATGAAACAAAGCAGTGCTTTTTATGTAGCGCTGAGCCATATGAACACCTCAAATAAAGTATATTGACTTTAATATAGGGAAAATATCACATTCGACATCTTTTTCAGCTCTTGTTTCTTTAGCAGTGTTTAGAAAATGGCTGCCTCTGCTAAATGACAGTGAAGACATGTTTCTGAGGATAATGAATTGATTTGGGCTCTAACAAGCATCTTTAATACTGAAGAAATTATTGTAACCTACAAAAAAAAAAAAAAAAAATGTTCATTTGTAAATTCATGATCACACATACACCATTACATAAAACTGCTGTGTGTAGTTGTAAAAAGATAACATACATTTGAGGGAGTTTTCGATTTAGACACTGGTGTCTGGAACATATGCAGGGGCTTCAAAGCTGTGTCATCAATTCAGACGGAAATTCTTGACAAACAACCATGAAAATAATGACAGACCCGGTCATAAGCACTAAACACAAAACCAACATCCTGTGCTATTGTTTTTATTTCATTTTTAAGGATGATATGATGACCACCTTGTAACCAGGTAGAAGCCCCACTGATGATGTCCCATGTGGGTAAAAGTTAAAATATATAGGCAACTTTAAAACTACATTAAAGCTGTGTGCCGGTGTAGTTTTAATGACAATGTTCATTTCAAACGTCGATTATGGCCATGTGAACAGGTTATTACAGGACTTTCACATTTTGTGAGGCTTTGAAACTGAACAAGTGATCATTAAATCTTCCATTTCCAATTGTTGTGTTAAAGTTTTTTTTCCCTTGATATATTTCCCAGGGTAAACAAAACATGAACCTTTGAAAAATGGCATCACTCTCATTTCAATGACCCCTAATCATTTTTTAAATATTTTAAGGAATTGTTAGCCTAAATTAATAATGCATATGTAAACAATTTAATTCTGTAAAAAAAAAGGTGAATTATTGATAATATGAACCCACCCAATAACATTATTTACATGTCAATTAGTTCCAGTTTTCAAATAGAAAATAAAAGTAGTAAAGTGACCATAATAACTTGCTTTGCATCTTCCACTCAGGATAAGACACCCTTGGTGTGGATACATTATAATGGAAAATACATTTCGGTCATCAGCAATGCTAAAACAAATAAGCACTCTTAATAAAAAAAAGAAGAAAAAGAAAAAAAGAAAGTGAATGCTAAAATATATATTTTTTTTAATGAGCTCCAATACAACAGTAAATTATTTCAAGAGTTTTGGAATACATGATTGACTGCTGAGCTTGTTCTGTATTAATATTTACACGAGATAATAAACCCCATGTCATTAAAATAATAATTGTTTACTCTATAAACAATTAAGACATAAAAGAACACATTTTAATTCACATGTATGACCCCCAAATACTATAAGAGGATCAGACAGCACTGATTTTATTTTTTTTTTAAATAAAACATTTAAACACATAAAAGTGATTAAAATTTCCTGTATTTAGCAACAGCTTGTCAGCAGTTAAAAAACAATTGCACATTAAACAAAAGCAATAGTTTTGTTGCTACTAATAATGAAACAAAGAAAATAAAATTAAACGCATGTACAACATACAAATATGCCCATATATCACTTCAGACAAAATTAAATTGCTTTAAACATTATATTTGTGTGAAATGAATTTCATTAAAATGTGTCAGGAAATCAGAAATCAGGTTCAGCATACAAGGACTGAAACATCAATTTACATCTATAAATTGCTAAACTGGCATGTAATAATAAAGTAAAAGTGTTTAAAATGTCATTAACCTTACATGGTGCAATGCAGCACATACTACTAATCAGACAAGGTCATTTTACACTTCAACTTTACAAGTGAAAACATTATAATCACTGCCCAAATCGGTGTAAAACACTGTGTATCTCGAGTATAAATGCTGGTAAAGGCCCATAGGCCTTGTATTCACTTTTAGAAATACTAGCAAAATCAGGGTGTGGCTATACATTTATCCCAAGGTCAATGATATGAAACCCATCTAATTTACAGACATTGTGGTTTAAACTTCTGCACAGGTGATCAACCATGCTTGTAAAGGTAAACAATCGAGACACATGTTAAAAAAGAGAGGAAAATATGAAAGATCGTACCTGGAAGCATTGCTTTGAGTTGAGCCTTCATCTTCCTGCTTTTTATTCTTATTCTTCATCATGATTTTGTCTTGGGATTTGTTAATGATGATCTTTTGTCCAGGTATTAACTGTCAAAAGTTTAAAGTTGGATGAACCGTCAAAAGAAAAAAAGTCCAATGCGATGCATGGGGGGGAAAAAAAGTCAAGTTGGACTCGGAAAATTGAAAATAAATAAATATTGACAGTATTTATAAAGTTAAAAGGCATCGGAAATGGAATGACACCTGCTCGACTCTATTCGATGTCAAATATCCATGTGTCGATGGCATTTCAAGGCAATACATTCACAGAGCCACATGCATAAATTTTTACTGCGTCACCAGACAAAGGACGATTAAAACATAACGATGAAAGCAAATAAATTCGACAATAGAAAAGAAACGATGTAAACATACCTATTGCATTGACAGGAGGAGGATTGTAGTAGTACATTCACATCTGACAAAATATCCGATTTGTTACTTCGGCCATAACAATTAAAAAAAAAAAAAAATCCAAGAGTCCAGGATTGAGATTAAAATAACAATCGGAATAATATTCGAAAAGAAAAACAACAGTAATCCACCGATGGCTATTTGAATGGAGAGAGAGAGGGAGAGAGAGTATGAGAAGAGCCCAGCAGAGCGCACTAAAAATGGAGGACCGCCATGGCTGCCAGTGCGAGGCAGGGAAAACAACGACTGGCCACTCTACGCACACACCACGGCGTTTTTCGACGAAACAAAGTCACAAAACGTACGCATTAACGTTTCTACAGTCCAAAACGAGACAAAACGAACGAATTCGCGCGATTGCGGTGCCCCTAGAGGCACTCAAAGTTCACCAAAGTTGAGATACAAGTGCTATCGAGAGCCCTGCGAGGCTCAACGCTCTCCCCTTCCCAAGGTTCATCCGCCATCTAAAGCTCCTTCCCAGCTCTGAGAGCTTAGCCTTTGATTGACGTTCTCTCCATTTACCCAGGGCTCAGGTGATGCACGAAAGACCCACCCCTTTTATTTTAAATAAAAACTAGTTGTTTTACACAAAGATTAAACCCTCAAGTTAGTGCTAGCCTGCTAGTACAGTAGAGAAACTACAGATTGGTGGTTATAAAGGGCAGTTCTTATCTTTGTGTTAATACATTTATTTCTGTAAGCCTTCACTTCCTGCATAGACAGGAAATGAGACAAGAGACTGCCATTTTGCAGTGAGTGCTGGACTACACTGGACACCATTTTAGACTTTAATTTTAACCCTTTTACACCTGCTTTGTATATGTATTTTGCAAGCATGATATTTGAAAAGAGGACGGTTGCGTGAGCCAAGCTTGCAGGCTGGATCAAATGCGTGATTTGTGGGTGTATCCTTGAATTGGTAAAGCTCGGAGATAATTTGCGAAACTCAATTATGGAACACAACAAATTAATCTAGCAAAAATTGAAACGAGCCAGTTAAAGACAAAACCGACTCTTTAAAAATTGAAAATATCACCTCGCTTGTTAATATTTTGTAGTTCGATAAATAACAGCATTTTTTTTTGTTAGCAAAGTTTTTTTTAAAAAAAGAAAAAGAAAAGTTGAACTTGGAAAAGCTGTGTTGGACGCAAACCGCAAAGTCAATATTTTGCGAAACGTCATTTTTATTTCCCATCCAATAAGTGCAACTCGATATAGTTCAATCACGAAACTTTTTTTATTTTTAAAAAAGGCAACAAAAAAGCATTAAAATTTTGAAATACAGGCATTTCATTGAAACAACAATGCAGTAAAATGACAAAGTACATACATTTGGTACATCAGCGAATGAATAAAACATAGCAAATCACAAACAAACAAAATGTCTCTTTCTTTCCAAATCCAAAAGCAAAATATGAGCCGCCATCTTCCTCATTAAGCAGTAGTTTCTCCACTTGACTGTCCAGAATTGGTTCTTAATGAAATCAAAAAGGAGAAGGGAAAACATGTAAACCCCAAATGTATTCTTAAAGGTGCGATGACAGCTTTTCATAAAAATGGTAACGTATGGCTATAAATGTAGCTATGAACAAAAAAAACAGATCCAAATCAGAATCCTGTTCGATATGGTTCTCTAACTAGCGATTAAGAAGTTTAAGACAATGTTCAATCTCTCTAGGTATAGCTTCTTATGGTCAATTAGGACAACTTCAACATTAACATGCATAACTAACTCGTCTATATAATAATAATAGTGGCGTAATTACAGAAAAATGCATTGTTAATCATATATTGATGATAAAAATGCTAACAGAAGAATGCTATGTAGTTGCCGCACATGCGTTTGCGTGATTTCGTTACATTCACCTACAAAATGTAAGTGCGAGAGACTATTCACACAATTTCGGAAGCGTTATCACAAGAAACAACACTACAAAAGCCTTTACTTTCAACTACTAGAAAGTACCTGGATTTGGTTCACTTATTAGTTTACTTATTACATTGACAATCAGAAAGTAGCTTTATGATAGAACCACAGTTTCACAACATGTATTACACAACATATGTCTGTCATTAGCTATTACTTCTATGGATGTGCTTCACAAAAGATACATTTCTTCCAATAACCATGTTGTTTAATAATGGGCATTAGCATTAATGATACAAGAACAAAGTTGTATCCAAGTGTTTTTCCTTACTATGCGATTATTACAATGTGTAACTTGGGTCAAAATTAAAAGCGTATTAAAGGAAATAACCGAACTGTAAAATTGTGGCAATTAAGTCATTCAGGATGTTTAGGCTGCTGAGACTTAATCGGAAAAAAAGAAGGAAAAAAAAGAAGTGTGGCTTCACCAACAAAATGAGAAGCGACACTGCAAAGGGTCCGTTCACAATCTGGGAAGTTTGCACACTGATGTGTACAAGAACAAATATGAAGAGAATTTTAACAAAAAGAAAACAAGCGGTCCCAAATGTAACGACAAAAAATTCAAGTTAAAAAAAAGGTATTAAGTAAAAATCAGGATTCAGAAGAATGATAAAATGATTTGAAGCCAGCTTCGTATGGCATTTGCCTACTTAAAATGTCAGTAGCCTTCCTCACAAGTCAAGAACATTTTCCTTTGAAACTATTTTGACCCCTTTTCATCAGATATATCATTAGGATAATTGGCTGTCAGCTCAAATTAAACATGTGACTTAACGTATGGGACATGGGCTAAGGCACACTGATGTGCGATGGTAAAGGACCACAATTTTTAGTCTGTCCTGTCTGGATACCCATCCCAAAATCAAAAGCAGAAAAAATTTTATCCATCCCTCTAAATGTCACAAGTAAAATAGAAATGTTGAAGTGTATTCCAGTGTAAACGTGGCACAAGTGCAAGTGAAAACTTTAAATGCATAAAGTATGCAACAGCCAGTGAAAAAAAGAGGCCAATTGTGGCACAGAATCAAGAAAGGTGTGTAAAACAAGTTACACAAAAGCAGAAGTGACTCCACAAGGAAAGTGTCACGCTGAATGGAAATGCCAAGATGCGGATTAAAAAAAACAATAACAAAAAAACGTATGCACTCAACTGAGGAGGACCATTTTTTATCCAATAAGAAAGACATGCGCATTAACTACAATGGCAACATTTACCGAATGAATTCCTCACAAGGGTGTGATTGGATAACATTTCATCTCAAATGTTGGTTTGGTCATTCTGAAATGCCCAAGCCAAAGTCTGTTATCAGAATCATTTGGTATAATGACCTCCCAGAAGCATTTCACATGACGGCGTTCCCAAACATCAGGTATCCACACGCTAGATAACACGAAAGCATTTATTGCATTTCATCTGTAGGTTCTGTCATTTATGATGTAGGATAAAAGAACCACAGTGGCTTTCCTAATTGCAACAACTTCCAATTTTATTACAGATATTTTGCACCAACTTCCCAGGAAGTGATGATTTTGTTCTCTTGAACATGTGGAATGAAAACGCTGCCTTTGTTGGCAAATGTTTTAATGCGATTTTCCAATTTTCAAAGTTATGGAAAAATCGCATAATGGAAACAGCTACTGATCAAGAAAGGTTTCCACTGAAAATAAGAAGTGAAGAGAGCACCCAAGCATGCTCAGGTACTAAAGACATGTAAATATGTACAACCAAAACGTAAAAAAAAAAAAACTTTACACCTTCCCAAGCTGTTACAGGAAGCCCATTTAAAAAAATTAATTTGAATTTCTTCATTACTTTTAATATAAAGTGTAAAGTAAAAAATAAAAAAATAAACTGTAGCAATTGTAAATTAATAATTTTAATGAAACATCCATTTTATGCTGTTTACTAAGCATTACATTTTCCTGGGCAAACGTATTTACTAGAGCTGTTGGGGTTAAATGTAGCTAAAATGACAGACATATGTAGTAATACCTTAATAATACAAATAACACTGTGAGGACTTACAGAGCAGTCTTCCCTTCCTTGAAATTTTGCTGCAGTTTCCTCCTCAGGCAAACGTCATCTGGAGGGAGAAGGACAATCAGTGAGATCAGAGGTGTAAAACAAAACACTCAGTTGAGAACTGCATTAGCTGCTCAAGTTAGTGTTGTATTGCTTTATAATTAATCCAAGCAAAACACTGTCATCTGTTTAGTAGTGGAACAAATTAAGCATTAACCCTACATTACTTTAAAAAGATTTATTAATCTTCCTAATAGTATTGACAGATTCTTCTACATGCACAAATCGCTGGCATGAT
This sequence comes from Zacco platypus, assembly GCA_038088235.1. Taxonomy (NCBI): domain Eukaryota; kingdom Metazoa; phylum Chordata; class Actinopteri; order Cypriniformes; family Xenocyprididae; genus Zacco; species Zacco platypus. The sequence goes on from CM076075.1 coordinate 27,161,866, forward strand.
TCTAGGGTGTTTTGAGTGGTTGTTAGTGTGCCGCTATGCAGTTGCTAGGTAGTTGTTTACTTTTTGACACTACATATACAGACAGATAAGTATACGTAGATTCCACATTGGACAGCTCCACACATGTTGGGTGTGCCCGCCATCTTGGAACCGTTAGTGTGTCGTCACTCACAGTTGTGAAATCACAGTGACTCAAATTCCTGAAGACTTTTCGCAAGTGAGAATGTGTTGGTTTGTGTATTTGTATGCATTAACTAAATATTAAAGGTTTTTACTATGATAACTTTTTAATGTCATGTTGGCTGACGCCTTCAGTCTTGTATTGCATTAGTTCAGCAAAATCTTCTACAGATATAGATAACCATATGCGTCCAGGTACGGCTGCAGACACTTGCTCTCGAATGTTCGCAGACCAGCTTTGACCGTTCTAATATAGCGGCTCATGCAAACAGTCGCTAATGATAAATATATGTATACATGTGTGTGATGGCAGGTATCAATTTTTAGTCTCAGCCTCAGACATCACGCTCACGGACTGTTTGCTGAACGTCTGACGCATACGGCACACAAAATTGGGAACACTTCAGGAGTTTCAAAGTCATGATCTTATTGGTTGAATTCTACAGGACTTCCAGGAGAGGTGCGTGTCGTGTTTTTTAATGGTCTGCCTGGAAACAAAAACACCATGATGCCAAACCCCCTCATGGAAGAAGAAAGTCGTTGTGTTTACAAATGTGACAGTGAGCGCCTATCAGGATCCACTAAACGCTAGATTTTCAGTATGTGAAGTTTGTAAATTTCGGGGCATAGACTCCAAAAATATGTCCAAGAGTTTTTACACACCAGTCTGATATTGAAAGGACGTAAACGTTATATGTTCACACCACGTAACATGGCGCCGAACACAAAAAACGGTGATTGGCTGCTTTACATGTCAGCCAGACGGACTCTGGGCGGCCCTTGGCCAATGAAAGCTGCTATTGAGTACAGAACTTCTGCCATAGTTTAAAGGTCTGGATACACGACACTAATCAATTTTTAACAATTTAAATTTGAAGTGAAATTGAGAATAATTTATAAACTAAATAACAGCTCTCCTTGCTTTGGCAATAATAAACAAAGTTCTCACTAATTATGCTCTATTACATTGGTGGCAATGACCATCTTACTTCTAGAAACCAAAGTGAGCAAGAATTGAGGCATTCTGGAAAAACTTTTAAATAATTGGTTGGCATGTGAAAACACCAAACCCAAATCCAACTTAAGAGAAAAACTCTTTAAACGAAAGATTACTGTTTAGTGAATTTTTATTGTAGATATAAAAATTTGGCTCAAGGGTGGGCGTGTCCTTTATTATTATTTTTTCCATTAGTTGCATTAAAAAAAAGTCACTTAAGTTTGTATTATCAGTGTTCACACTTGTGACAACATGTTATCGGGGTGAAGTGAGAAAATTGTTAATTGAATGAATAATTAAAACATTTTAAATTCAGTTAGAAATGTCTAAATGTACCAGGTATTAATGGCCCTGCAATAAGGAAAATAAAAATATACTTTTAGGTAGTTTTGGGTGATATGCGCCATAGTCATATCGTCAGCCTGCGAAATCACCAATATACAATATTATTGCTGGCAGGGGGAGGTGTAATAATTTACTTTTTTACTTAATTGAATTGAGAATTTTGAAAGCAAAGATAGAGTTGGTGATGAAGAAAAATATCATGTTGCAAAGAAATATTTCATGCAAAAAGTGAGCCCATCAATATCACACACGCAATTTGCAAACTTCGCACGAGTTATGCCAGTTAAAGAGTCTCAAACCAGTGAATTATTCCCTGAAAGTTAAAGCAAAAACGGATTGAACGTTTGGCATCTGGCACTGCACGCAACATTTTTTTTTGAAGCTGCTGTTGATTTTCATCGATAAATCATTATTGTGCTTTGTTCAGACCTAAAGACTTATTAGCCCTATATAATTTTAGTAATTATATTATTATTAACAACAATAATGATAATTAAATTGTATTGTTATTAGTGTCATTAAATGTATGCACGATCAAAACAAAACTCAGAACAACAAAGTAATTTTCGCCTTGGCTTAAACTATACAAGATTGATGCGTTTCTTTAACAACAAGCACTCTTAAATTTGTGAATAGATCACCTTGTAATTCAGTTAGATATTGGATATAAGTAGTCCGTTTTAAAAACAATTAAAATAGTGTCCTCAATCCTCATACGCACGTCACGGGCAAGTGTGGTCATGTGGTGAAGCCATTTTTTAAATTAGGGAAATGAATTGTAGATACTTAATATTAATTTGATTATACTAACCTGATTATAATTTAATACATTAATGGAAAAACTATTAATTATTGTCGATATCTTCAAAGGCATCAGTCATCGCCGATATCTCTGACTACCGTTGATAACATTTAAAAGTAGGGTTGTGGTGATAGTAATGTGTATCAAAAAAGAAATTTCCAGAATTTTGAATTGAAAGTGGTCATTTTGCTAATGCAAACAAAACTGTGCAATATTTTCACCTTTAATAAAGGTTTCTATTAATAACTGTAAATATTTGATTTTAATATTTAAAATCAGTTTGTATAAAATAGGGTTTTTTTTCCATTCTGAATTTAATCTTGGTTCGCTAAACATGGATGTGTGTAATGGGTTCATAGTTGGTACCATGATTTCTTTTCGTTAAAACGTTTTTACAGGGTACCATAGCAAATTCAGGTTCTTTAAATTCTTTAATGGTTTAAAATCTTGGGCGGTACAGAATTAGTTGAAATTTTACTAAAAATTTGTAGACAATTTACTGCATTTATAAAAATGGAGTATTTGCTCAAATTGTGTAAAAAATTTATTATCTATACTTCTGGTGTTTTTAAAACATTAGTAAATAAACCACATAAAAGTCGCTAAAATATTAACTATACGTCATACTAGAAGATAATAAAGGGTTTACGCTGTAGCAATTTCTACAAGGTTCCTTTAATTGCAATACTTACGGCAAAAATTCTTTTCCTCATCTTTCTTCGTCGTTTCAGAGATCAGGAATCCTTAACAACAAAAAGATTCTTCGTTAGTTTGAAAATACAACCTACGATTTGATTTAGAGCACAACCTAGTGGTGGGCGATGATAAGGTAAAGAGTGCTAAACTGATAGCGCAAATGTATAGTTTAGTTAGTAAATACATTATTGACACTTACATTTATATGGCATGAGACGGAACGAAACTGCATCATCCTTCATCCAATAGTTCTGATTCCTGTACACAAAACATATTTTGGACAATTAGTATAGTACTGGATATTTTACATAGTAATGCTCACTTCGGTGTCAAAATGTTCAAAAGAAATATTTACTTCAGTCACGCGGTTTCTCTACATGAAATGCAAATTCTTTAGTTTACGTTGAGGTAATCTTCAAGTACAATGGGTGAAAAATTCTTAAACGTATGTAATGTTACAATATACACTGATTGTACATAAATCAGAAAAGTCTTTGATATAGAATCATCACTTGGAGCTCATGTTTATTTTTTATTATTCTTGCATGCAACATTAGTAGCAACATTTGTTTTCTAGACAGCAGTGAGCAGTTGGTTCTATATACATTTATAGCCATAGACCTCATAATATTTTAAAGCTAACGTTTTACACTTTAAATAGGCAACCTTAACAGCATTACTTACTAGGTTATGTGTTTCTAAGATATTGTGGAAACCAGAACAATAAAAAGGTTTTCCAGATTTAATATTTATCCATTTTTGTATAATTTTAGAGCATTTATTTCTTTAAAACAGTACTAATCAGGTGAAAATGTACTTCACATAAATCTCTGACCAAAAAGGAAAAACTGAATGAAAGAAACATGTTTATACATTTTTTAAAAAAAAATATAAAGACTTCTTTTGGACCACAATGGGTTAAAAGCCAACACCCTATTATTTAACTTCGAAAATACAGCATAAATGTTTTCAAAACACAAGAAATACAAGTGGATACGTTTATTCAAGTACATTCTCAAGTGGAAAAGACCCATAAAATGAAAAGTATAACCATTACATTTTATGCAAAAAAACAATACAATCCTAAAATAAAGTAAAACATCAAAATGTACGAAATCCTAAGGCAAGTTGACATTCACAATGTTCTTTGAACAAGTTCACAAAACAATGTACATCCGGGGAAAAAAGATTATTATTTTTCTCAGTAATTAACACACAATAAATGCATTAAAATGTTCAATAAAACTGTTTATTCAAAGAAAACATTTGAAATCAACAAAAGACACTCAAAATGTTCAGACTGGGGATGCTACGTCCATTAGTGCATTATAACAACAATATTTCGATATAATATATTTTTTCCGCTCTCGAACGTTACAAGGACATTTTGTCCTCTCAAGGACAAAGCGAATTTAAAATGCGTAGACAGTTAAATCCTTGTTTCTCTTCGTTGCTGGCAGTTGAAATCCTCACAGTCTTCCTGCAACATATCCATGCATTGTTTTCCTAACAATTTCACGATGTTTTCACCGTAAAATCGTCGATTAAATCGACGGAATGCCTTTTTTCAGTACTTGGCAATGGCCCCATCATGGCCATTTTACAACACCTCGTCGAACCCTCTCCTTTTCCACCATATTGGTGCGTCTGTACCACTCGCTCAAACACGTTTAAAAGTTAAATTTATAATGAATTCTTACCATGTTCTCACCGCTGCGATCTTCTCTTTTATCTGACGCCATTCTCTTCGTTGACATTCTTCGTTTTAACGAGGTCTTCCCGCTCAGACCGCGCCGCATCGCCATCTTCGCCCGTCACCGCCGTCTCTTCGCTCCCGTGTGCGCGCCTCGTCTTCTCTGTGCTGTTATACTGATCGAGTGGACGGACAGCCCAGAGCTTCAGCGTAAGCGTAGACAACTTCCTCTCACTGCGGCATTCTGGGTAGAAGAAACGCAGCATCCATGATTGTGTATGTAAACTAGCTTTTGACTTCAGTCAAATTGCATATTGACAACACTGCAATTTAACGACTAATACTAAGGGGAAAAAAAATCCTATTTAAATAAATAACTACTTCACTTACTGTAAAACTAATGTAGCCATATTGTGTAATTAGTAACTTACACTTATATAAAGTTATGATTTTATATTACAAAGCTGTTTAGATCGCCATACGACGGAATTTGCATTTTATTTGGGCCATTTGTCATCTTTATTATTATTATTATTATTATTTATGTCAACTTTTGAGCTACGGGTCTGCGGTTAAGATTACTCGAAGAGACTTTAACTGAATATAAATGAATTTTTGAATATAAATTAAAAATCTCTGAATATTAATTACTCATACGTCAAAAGTTAACTTCAAAGAAAAAATGCATCTTTGAACGTCATCGAAGACAATTTCTCAAAAAGTCGCTTTAAATAATGATAACCACAGGCTATTTGCTAAATCCAAAACTAACACCATAATTCAAAAGGTTCAACGTCATATAAGATGAATTCATGGCAACATGACTTTTAAAAAATAAATAAATAAAAAGGGAGAAAGAGAAAAAGGAAAGGTGTTTCTGGAAATTATGTTGAATATCAAAGTTCTTTAATGAGGGATTTGTGGAGACTGGTGTTTTATATATATATAAGGCTAATTGAGTAAAATCATTACAATTTTCAATGTCGATATTATGAAAAAGGGTTTCATGTACAAATTACATCAGCCAAAGTAAAACACTTTTGCACATATGAATACAATAATAATCCTAAAGTCATCTACAGTTGTTTATTATAATATTTATAACCTTCAATTTATGAACTGCTCTATTTAGCAAATGGATGTGTACAGTAACAGAACCTCAGCTCTGTCAAGGGTTCATTTCTCTCCAACAGCTATGGTCTGCATACCGCTGTTAGTTACTTAGCAACTGTAATTGTATCAGCCCTCGGCTCCCTCCCACTTCTCCTCTATAGTCATGCCACGTAGGCACTGGCAAACCCCATAGATTATTTGTGCACAAAGACTAGCGTTTAAAAAATAAAAGCCAAATATATATATTGAGAGAGGTGTCAAAACTTGATGCCATAAAGTCTGTATTTTATCAGAGCTAAAAATACTGTATAAATAAATGACACCATATTAAGACCCTTTATCAGCACATGAAAGGGAACACACTGTTTTTAGTGTAGTACTGAATATAACAAAGATGTGAAATGAATTTGGACTGAAAAATAAGAGCCCTCTTGTGGTCTTCTATGAAATTTATGGTGTTATTTGGACTGTGAATTAAACAGTGCATAATTCATTTTTGGTTTAACGTTGAAGACATCTTAAAATTTGCTTTTTAAAATAACAATCTGGGGCCGGTTGCACGAGTTAGTCATCTGTTTTTTTCTCTAAGACTGTTCATAACTTTTTAAAGTCAGTTTAAAACATTGAAACCAAAAAATAAGACTGAAAGCCCCTAATGGGTCTTAAAATAATGGTGATAACTGCAATCAGTCTTACTTTTTGGTTTTAAATTAGACCAATCAAAGGTTTTTTTTTTTATGTAACTGACTTAAAACAGAAAAAAAATGTGAGACTAGTGTTGGCAGCAACCGGCCACCGATTTCTGCTATTATTTTCATTTCCTGCATACCTGTGCACTGACTGAAAGCTCAACTGACTGGATCTGTGTAGATTGCGCCATCATGTGGCTAATATAAACTATGTATTTAATTTACTTTCTTTAAAGTGTGCCACTTTGTGTGTTTTAGTGTGCCACTTTGAAAATAATTCAATAACGTCCCTGAAAATTATAATCTTGGTTGCCTAACTACAGATTACATTTTATTTAGCAGTCTGATACAAGGAATGTGTGTCTGCTTATGTTTAAATTTACTGTATGTGAAATCTGAAGTTAAAATCTGGTTATACATGTATTATTATTATTATTTTTAACTCATTACTCATACATGTTTGGTTTGAATGCATATTATTGATGTAATAATATCATATGCATTTTTATTCTGGAGAACATATGGACTGGGACTCTGTTAAATAATTTTGTTAAATAACATGATGGAACACAGGTAAGCCAAAGCCTATAATCCAACAACAACCCATTTCCTTCTCTTATGACCTTAAGAGATTATCATGCATTTATTCCGCTGAGATCCACTATAGTTAGTAAAGGTTTTATTGCGATATAAACAGTATAATTTATTTTTTCTCAGCAATTTTCCATTCCCTCTAAAATTAAACGAGCTGTTTTTGCTGTAGTATAAAATTAGAGCTGTTTTTGCTGTGGTATAATGCACTTTTTGAGAAATAGATATTTTCTTTGCTAAGACATGGGTTTCATGATTTATGTTGCTGTTAAATATAGAATTTAATGAATCATACTTCAACAACAGCCTCTTTGCGAAGCACTATGACTACAATCACCAAATAAAGATTACCCACCTGTTTCTACCCACTCCATTGGTTCCTTCCTTTCTTAAGGAGCATAAGAATATGCAGATCGATAGATAGATAGATAGATAGATAGATAGATAGATAGATAGATAGACAGACAACAGACAGACAGGATAGACAGACAACATAGATAGATAGATAGATAGATAGATAGATAGATAGATAGATAGATAGATAGATAGATAGATAGATAGATACAGACAGACAGGATAGACAGACAACATAGATAGATAGATAGAAAGATGATAGATAGATAGATAGATAGATAGACAGACAGACAACAGACAGACAGGATAGACAGACAACAGATAGATAGATAGATAGATAGATAGATAGATAGATAGATAGACAGACAACAGACAGACAGGATAGACAGACAACATATAGATAGATAGATAGACAGACAACAGACAGACAGGATAGACAGACAACATAGATAGATAGATAGATAGATAGATAGATACAGACAGACAGGATAGACAGACAACATAGATAGATAGATAGATAGATAGATAGATAGATAGATAGATAGACAGACAGACAACAGACAGACAGGATAGACAGACAACAGATAGATAGATAGATAGATAGATAGATAGATAGATAGATAGATAGATAGATAGATAGATAGATAGATAGATAGATAGATACAGACAGACAACAGACAGATAGATAGATAGATAGATAGATAGATAGATAGATAGATAGATAGATAGATATATAGATAGATAGATAGATAGATAGATACAGACAACAGACAGATAGACAACAGATAGACAGACAACAGATAGATAGATAGATAGATAGATAGATAGGTAGATAGATAGGTAGATAGATAGACACACAACAGATAGGTAGGTAGATATATAGACAGATAGATAGATATATAGATAGGTAAACACATGACAGATAGATAGATAGATAGATAGATAGATAGATAGATAGATAGATAGATAGATAGATAGATAGATAGACAGACAGACAGATACATAGACAGACAACAGACAGATAGATAAATAGACAGACAGACAGTGTTGGGGTACCACATTGCAAGTAACGTGAGTTACATACTCAGATTACTTTTTTCAAGTAACAATTGACACATTACTTTTAACTTTACAAGAAAATATCTGAGTTACTGTACAGGTGTGAATTTGCATTTTCTTCAGTCTGAGGCTTATTCATGTGTGAAAGGGTCTTTACAATTGAAAAACAAACAAGAAAGCGCAGACCAGACGAGGAAAACTACCGCAAAAGTAACATAACATTAGCTTTCCATAAAAAGTAATTAAGTAATGTAATTAGTTACTTTTTAGAGAGTAACGAACATTACAATGAATTACTCTGAAAAGTAACTTTCCCTAACAAGATAGATAGAATTCATTATAAAGATTTATACTCTTGTGAAAACAAATTCAATATTTCGCCAACACAACTATCAACAGGCGCCCTTCTTCCATAAAAGCACGTTGGTGCCAAACGCTGATGCACATTGGTTCCTCGTCTCTCTGGACCCTCCCGGAGCTCTTCCGGGTGTGGATAATCCACATTTCCTCCTGCCGACACGCATTTCCAAGAAAACATCCTGGATGACGGTCCGAGCTGCGCGTGAATGCAAACCAAAGAATGAAACCGAACACTCGAGAGGTGGAAGACGAATTATGAGCAGACACTCGCGAGACAGTGGACATGTTTGACGAGCGACAGTGAACTAGGGAATATTTGAGATGTCAGACTCAGAGCATCATTTCCCATCATTCGTGAGACAGCTGTTGTTCGCATTTCGAGTTACAGAGCGCAGAGCTTCTCTTTTCTACTGACTATTTTCAACATACACGACATTAAGTAAGCGGATGAAATCGACAAGAAATATGTGGCCATATTATTTTGCTATTGCTCTCATTGTCATCGCTCAGGAGGTGAACGGAGAGCTGCACACGCGTCCATCCTCAGCGAAGCAGCTGAACTCAACATTACCTCCACAAGAAGACCGTTCATCTCACAACACAACAGATGCGGCGGTCGGATCTCGCATTTCTACCATTTTAAGGGATCTTCCTACCATCAAAAACATTTCGATTTTCATCTGCGTATTAACAACCTTGCTTATCACGTGCCTTGTCATAAAAATATTCAGGTAATATATAATTTGGTTTATTTTTGTGTCAGTCTGTTCATGTGACAATGCCACCATACTTTTAATTGAAAATGGCGTCGTTTTCGATTCATTGGTAAACGTCACTTTAGATTTCGTGTAACTTTAAGATAGAATCGTACCTAAAAACAACATCTATACACAATTTCAGAGCATTCGAGATTGTCTGGGAACGCTGACATGTTATCCCTGACTTAATCCTCTAACGGTTTTGGAAGCATATGGTTCCCTTGTTGTTTGGAATGGTTGGAACCGATTCTTGTAAAGAATCTTTTTCGTACTCTTTATTATTTAAAAAAAAAAAATCATTTTCATGACGTTCGGTTCCGTTAACAGTCCTCGAACGTGAGTTCTTCTGCAGATCCAAACGAAACTACAGTTTTTCCAGCTCTATTTACATAGCAAGAGTATAGTCTGACTCCCGAACAAATGACTCTAATGAGCCGGTTCTTTGTAGTGAATCAAAACACTAACCAAATTATGTTTGTAGTATGTTGTGCTTTAAGCTCGTGAGACTTAAAAACGATGCACTTTCTGACTTGTCAATACGACAACGTGTAATTAAAGATATAAATTATGAGTTTTTGTTGTATTTTATAAAAATTAACTGATGACATGTTACCATATGTTATGTTGTATTCTAATGTACTTTTATTTAATACATATCCAGGATCAGTGATTGTATAACATTTGTCACCTATGTAAAGTCTGTCGCTTCAAAACACGATTTCCGAAACAGGTGAATTATTTCTGATTTATAAGCTATCAGTTAAGAAATGAACTCATTTGGCAACAACTTTTTTCAAAACAATTGTTTTAGTCGGCATGAAACTTCCTGCCATGTATGTATAGCGAGTGAAAAGGCTTCTCGAACAAGAAAAAATGTAGAGTGGGAGTCGCAGGATTTAATTTTCTTCCCTGGGAATTGGTTTGATCGGATTGTGTGGTTTGCTGTTGCTGTGATCTCGTGTGAGTGACAGGTTGCCCCGCCCTCAAGCCAGTAAACGCATCATCAGAAAAGAGATGTTATTGCAAGAGGGAAGAGAAGTTTGATTAAAGATTGACAGCACATGAATTTTAAAAACACGTGGACAGATAAATCATTTATTGCAATATTCCATAAAGAACAATTGCCAATTTTGATATCATGGCGACTTTAATAAATTAGAATCATTTAGATAAACCGGAAAACTCTCATATGCTATCTAACATACAGGTCATAACCTCACTCACCACGTTCTCTCTAACCCTGGTTTGAATAGATCGGCAAAGAAGATCAGAAAAACGCGAAAGTATGACATCATCACAACTCCCGCCGAGCGTGTAGAGATGGCACCTTTAAATGAAGAAAATGACGAAGATGACGACTCGACCCTGTTCGATGTCAAATACAGGTGAGTGCTTGACCATGACTTTGTGCAATGACATGAAACGAGACCTCTTTGTCCTCTTTTAGTGATTTAATTTGTAGTGCCTTCCTTTTGCTTGCTTGTCGACAAAAGTGGCATTTTTTTAAAAAAAAACTAACTTGAGGGAAGTAGGATAATGGTTTTAAACTAGTGGCATGTGGGCTCATATTTTAAATGTTTTCAAATCTGCCTATCAAATATTTTCAACCTTACCAGGAAAACAAGATTCAGTTTCTTTCCTGATGGCTGGTAATAAACGCTGTCTGCATATTTCTTCTCCAGTACACCAAACTTTAAATAACTCAGTGTGAGTGGTGCTGAAAAATAGAACAAGACTGAATTTTCTAAGGGATTTTGCCTCCTTAGAATAAAATAGACTATTAATGCAAAACGCTTCCCTATTCCTTTAATGAATATTTAAACATTTTGATATGGAAAAGTGTTCACATGCTGCTTGTTAAAACTGCATGCCATTGTTTAGCTTTTGACAGAGTTTTGTTGTTCGTGTTGTTGCATTGACTAACTACTTACTCCCGTTAAAGAAGACCAATGTTTTAAAGCCCAGTAGTTCTTGACTGTGAATGTTCTTGGTTAGTGACCTCACGGGTCACAATGGAAATAGTTGTGTTATTTGGAGGGTTAGTGAGCGTCAAGAGTGGACTTCTCCCTTCCGTCCAATTGTTCTTTGACTGAGAACCTGCTTCCTTTTTGCTGGGCATGGCACCCTGTTTATCTGCTTTTTATTGGCAGCGTGGTTGTTTGATAGTGAGGCAAACCAGTTTAGGCCAGTTTGACAACGTTTTCCTTATGCTTGAAAATTGATATTCTTTTTAAATGTACCTAATCCTCTTATTTAAATTCTTTTCTTTCTCATAGGTGAATTCAGTTGTGCTCTCAGAGTCACCGTTGAAGAGCTCCTTTAACACCCCCGGATACCCCTGCGTGTGAACACATCTATACAGGGAACGTGCTCCCTGCACCTTTTGATTTGATCCATTTCCTCGGAGCCTTGAAACCTCAATGGAACCTGACGACAAAATATATCAAATGTTTCTTGGTGTATGCATCCGTTCTGACATTCCAAACCAACAGGAAATCTGAAGTTTTATGACAGCTTTTCTGTTGGAAGCACAGAAAGATAACATATTGTTGGGGGGGAAAAAACAAATCATTTTTCTTCGCTTCTAATGGAGACAGTTAATCCCCCACATATCCATTCCACAAATTAGTTATTTCTCTAATTATTGCACAAATATTTCACTTTTCCTTTTACCCCCAAAAACATTCCAATTGTTTGATAAAAAGTCTGTAATTCAATATGCATAATTGCTCTTGAAAGTATCAGGCAGCTTAGAACATTTCGGTCTCAGTTTTTCACATTGAAGCTATTATTTTTGGAATGTAATCATCAATTCCTTAAAATTATTAATTTAAAAATTCTATACACGGAGCTCAAATATTACGTTAATTATATTGTTTTACATTAAGCGATTTAGCTGTGCTTGAATCAGCCCAAAGTTTCAAATGAAATAAACAAGATATGACGATGTTAAATGGATGTTTATGCTCTAATACTGAGTTTTTGTTTTTTCATTTATTATATACTATCATCTGTATATATCGAATGCAAATTATTCATCTGAAATAGTTTATTTTTAGAAAAAAATATTTTGATTTAATAAGAGTAATATGTTTCAAACCTCCATATATTTTGAGAATTATTAATGTACTAACCACTAATTGTGCATATTTACTGTATAAGGGTTGAATGTATGCGTGAGAGGATGTGTGTGGAGTTGGGAGAATACTGTTGCCATGTTGCTGCTCTCTGAGGATTGTTTTTTTTTTTTTTATTGTGTCGCATATGCACACTTTTTTAATTAGCTGGTTTTTACAGTGGAAAACTGCAGTGCCACACATCATGAAGGGTTTAAACATGAAATATTTGAAGTTTCTTTGAAATATCTTAAAGCTATAGTGATATATTGATGATATATTTTGTGATTTTTCCTTAAATTCAGCGTGACTTTATCTTACCTTGATGCTCCTACTAGATGTCAATGTGAAGGACTTATGTCCAGCATCTAAGGGTCAATAAGAATTTTATTGAATTATAAATTATGGTGTAGCTTTTCTGACTAGTCTTAAAGTCTCTCTCTGTCTTTGCTTCAAATGTTTCCAACTGCCCGGTGTTGTATTTCATACAAATCTGAATTCATGCTTTGAAAGGAATATGAAGTGAAGTGTTAAATGCAACAATTGCTGAAGTGACTGCAAAAAGGTTGAGAAGTGTTATTTCTGCACTGTCTAAGGTGTTTTTTCCCCTTAGCATTTTGCAATAATTGAACACGTCTTAAAATACATGCTTTAATGTTCTCCTGGTTTTGTCTGGCATGTTTTTAGTCTAAACACTGGACAAAAAAATAAAAGTTTATTATATCGTCATGCAACCACTTTTCTTTCCAAAGAAAACTGTCTGAGCTAATTGTAAATGTTTGTTTCTAAAGAGTATCATATCGTAAATGTACTTTTCTTCGTTCTTGTTATAAAAATAAATCCATTTCTAAATGCAATAAAAATCTTAAATGAAAACAAGGTTTGTCAAATGTGTTCTTTAAAACTTTGATTTGGAGATCCGCCTCAAACTTGTTAACCAGTAATCTGCAACAGCTCAAGCATGGCGTGACAAGCCAAACAAATTTTCCATTTATCTGGGTTCCCTTTAGTCAAGCTTCAGAGCAAATACTAATGTCTATAAAGCCTTTTTTTTACACAAGGACGACAGCTATAACGATAACCAATGATTCAGTTCTAAATATAAATACCAGAGTCCACAACTATAACTTAAACGATATCATTGGAATGATTTAGAACGATTTATCCAGGTGATGAATGATAAAACATTGCCAGCCAATCAGAATCCATCCTGCTTTTACGAGCTCGCACATTTAAAGTAGCAGAGACAAAATTCACCAAGTGCTTAGAATAAACAGAACGATACAGCTGGCGTGGACGCTAATATTTGTTATAGAGTTTTTAAAGTCAGTTTTAAAATCGTTCTTGGTGTGAAAGGGGCTTTAAAAACTCTAACGATAACTCTATTTGCGTCCACACCTACGAACGATAACGATAATTCTGCGCGCACCAACGAACGATAATTATTTCCGTCCACACCAGTGAACGATAACGATAACTCTATTTGCGCGCGCATCAACGAACGATAACGATAACTCTATTTGCGTCCACACAAACGAACGATAACGATAATTATTTCCGTCCACACCAATGAACGATAACAGTGTTTATTCTAAGCTCACGTGATGCGGTTTCAAAGTCTGTACTTGAGTTACAACATGTATTTGCTCTTCTTGTTGCATTTACACGGCTTTATCCAGCAGATGTCCTCAGCATGTTATGTTTCGATTGAATAGCTAGTGCAATCGATCTAATCTAAGAGTGAATTTAGCTGAGGAAGTCCATATAGTGGAATTAAAACAACACCTAGTGTTTTTTGCTGCAACTTCAAAGGAAGCAAAACAATGTGGTCAAAACTAGCGCTGGATACCAGAGGTAATTTTATTTTACGCTTGCTAGCCTGGCATATATCGTTAATACTTCTCACTATTTACTCTGAAGGTATAACTGATTGTTTTCCATATATACATTTTCTTTAAAGTATTCTTAAAGGGTGTTTTATGGAAGCCCGTTTCCGTCACTGAAAAAGAAGATTGCGACTTTTTATCTCAGAATTCTGACTTTTTTTCTCAGAATCGTGAGATATAAAGTCAGAATTCTGAGAAAAATAGTCAGAATTGTGATATAAAAAGTCATAATTGTAAGTTATAAAGTCAGAATTGGGAGAGAAAAATTGAAGAGAAAAAGTTAGCTAGATAAAAAGTTGCAATAATTTTTATTTATTTATTTATTTTTTTCAGTGGTGGAAATGGGCTTCCATAGTGCTTGACTTGTCGAACAGTGGTGGCTTTTTCTGGACCTCCGCGACTAACCTCTCCAGTCTCCATAATGTCGTCTGGCACTTTAATTGTGCGAGCGCTTGGATTCTTCTGATTGGCTGTCAGTGTTTTATCGTTCAACAGCTGGGAAAAAAATCGTTCTGAAAGTGTTGTGGACGCTGTCATTGAACTATAGAACTATTTTTAGAACTATATCTTTATCGTTACCTCTACAAAAATAGATGTAAACAGTTTTATTATTTGTCCCTTTTTTTGGTATAGGTTGATAGCCTAGCCCTCCTAGTTTTTTTATTAGGCCTACTTTGTTACAATTTTACCATAACGTTTTTAAGAGTTTTTTTAACTGTCCTTTTTCATGAAACTAAGGTAGCATCACTTCATTAGGCCTATTTGCAGGAGGCATGAGGCAAACACATTTTGTTCCACACAACACAATTTTGGCTTTAAAATTCATTTGAAGATTTATGTGGAACTTTAGTGTTAAATGAACGCTCCATCCTTTGTGTCTGTTCCCTTCTAAATTAACTTGTAAAGCACCGCATAGAATATTGCAAATTCCCTTTTGCCTGACATCAAAGGGCTTTTTTTAAAAGCATTTTTCCTCTGATAAAGTTTTGTAAAAACAAACTGAAATCATTCAACGGCTACAGCGACTCCTCGGCCGTCGGTTACCCACAAGACATTAAAACGCACCACATTTCCAGAAATTAGCCTAACAAGACATCACTCCACATACTTCTCAGAAAATATCGACTAAAATACTCTTATGTGGCTCACAGAATATAAATTGTTTCACTTTCCCAGACTGGATTCATTTTGTTGCATCCTGTGCTTGTTTTATCCTCAGTTCCTGTCTCCTTTTCTTTAAAGTCTTTATTAACTGCATCACTTTCTTGCATGTCGTCTCAGCTCAGAGATCCAGCATCCAACCTAAAATATGCATTTTGACTAGGCAACAAGGATTGAACACAACCTGTCACAGTTTAACTACAGCGAAGACAGAGCAGCTCTCAGCTTCACAAGCGTCAGAGCTATTTTGGGTGTAGAGTTAATAGGGTCTCGAACCACACAGGTCATCCAATAAAAACCGAAACAAAAGGATCCCCCCTTTCTCCTCAAAAAACAGACACTCTGGTAATCATTAACATGTGAAAGCAGGAAACATGGACATCTCTTCCAAACGTCCTCCAAGCTGTGGCCCGCAGTCAGTTGCGGCATAATTAAGTTTAGTCATATTGGTTACAGACCGCTTCTCTCTTCTTTTTTCAAAACACAGGGGTGCTTTTACGGATAAATGCATTCATTATGTCGGATGTCCTGCTGACGTCTGCAGTGAGACAATTATCTATTTTTAACTTAAATGGAGACATAATAAGAGCAACATGTAGCGAATGCTTCATGTCAAAAACACGACAGATCACATGAGAATCCCTGCTCTGGGCTGCTGCATATATGCAGAAATATTTCAAATACTTCACCAATTTTGATTAACTACCTCCAGAAAAAAGAAATGTCCAACTTCTACGAAAACGTCCTCTCAGCCTGATCAGACCTCAAAGCACATGTAGCCTAATTAAATTCGTCACAGCTGTTTTTGGAAAAACACATTTTTTTGGGTCAACAACAACAACAACGTGTCCAAAATAAAATCTTTTAAAAATTCCTACTTGTTGGTTTAATATAGCTTTGAACCATTTTCAAGAAGTTTAACCTTCAGTTAAGTCTAGATTTCAGTCTAGTCCCAGACTAAAATGTACGTTTGAGCGGATTTAACTGAAAGCAACTTGAACTGACATTTAATTTTTTTTTTTGTCTCAAGATGCACACCAGTAATGCATTTATAAAAGCAATACTTAAATGTCCCAATTGAACGAAAACCTATTCCTGGCTTAAATCTGTGAAACCAGGCCTAAATGTACTAATTTTACAGTCTAAATTCATGCCAATAGATACCATCAACTTCAACCAACAAAGTATTTCTTACAAAATCATAAAATCATAAATATTCAATTTTGGGGGAGTCGCATCACATGACATTTTACAACCTGGACTAACCTTGCATTGTCATAAAAAGGTCATTTTAGGTCAAATTATCTGAGATTTTAAGAGACTTGTTGACCTTGACACACAGTCATGAGAGTCTGCAGAGGTTCTTCCTGTGATATCATTTCCTGCTTTTTTTCCCCCCTTCTTTCACATATTTCTGCAAGTACATATGAATTGTCAACTTGGACAAAAGTCTTTCAAAAATATAAAAAAAAAAAAAAAAGATAATGCCAAGCAAAATCATTGTTTTTCTTCATTATTGTATCAAGGTATCTGCATCACCTTGACATTTTAGACTTTATGCCTCTCAAAATGAGCTTTTATTTCAGATTAAAAACATGTTCTTCATAAAAGCCCATTTTTAAGCCAACCTAGACTATACTAACATTCCAGTTAAAAAAAGAAAATAAAATAAATTTATTGCATTAAACTGATCAACTAACTTTAAAGAGTTTTAAATTGTTACAAAAATTTTCTCTTGTGAACTTTCCATTTAAAAAAAACCCAGAGAGAGGGGGTAAATTACATTTGAAACTATATTAAAAAGGGAACCATTAATTGAAATTGTAATAATTTCACAATATTACCGTTTCTTTATGCAAACTTTGCGCCACTAAATAAAATAAAGGTAATTGAGACTTTTTCTCTCTCAATTCTGACTTTATAACATCCATTTGCTAGTCGCAACTCTAACGAAAAAAAAACAAAAACTCACAATTGGACATTACACGCAATTGAGAGTTTATATCTTACAATTCTGAAGTTATCACGCAATTCTGACTTTACATCTCGCAACGGCAAAAAAAAAAAAAAAAACTTACACCATTCAAAAGTACGCATGAATAAATGGAGCTGAAAAACACACAAAACATCATCACATTGGCCACATAAGTACAGCATTAAGTTCTTTACTTGTATAAGTTATCACAAATACATTCACTTAAACATGTAATATGCATCACATACAAAAGAAATCCAAAACACCCCCCAAAAAGCCCTCCTTTATACAGAAACACTGGTTTGCGATCCTAAAACAAATACTATGTGGCTTTAACAAATTCCAAAGTTTACATACTCAACGTCCCTTCACGGCTGAACATTCTTGAGTACACATGAGTGTGTGAACAGCTGGGTGTGCACTGGATTTGGCTACAGTATCTCCGTGTGTGGCTCCACACGCTCTGATAGCTGCCTCACTGTGCAAACATGAACTACAAGAGTGTTCAGAAGCTCGCAGTGCACATGTTCCACAACTGTTACAGCACATTAATGCAAAAGTTAACGCCTGCTAAAGGTCAAAACTACTCACTATGTCTTTCTAAGGCAACTTTATCAAGGTGTCACATGATGCAGCATAACATTTTTTTCCTACTTGAGGCACTAAATTGTCCAAAAGAATGTAGCAATATAGTGGTAAATCCCCTTTATACGGTTGAAAAATGCTAATTCTAAACTGTACCATGTTAAATGCAAAAACTGACAACTTTCTTACATTCAGCCATGCCATCTGTGGGCTTAACAGACACATAGACTGTAAAGGCAACAAATAAATGACATTCCAAATTTAGACTTTTTTTTTTTTAAACAAAATTGTCCCAAAAGACTAAGGCTTAAGACCCATTTTATCAATATGCTCCCATCTTGTGGCCAAATATGGCATACAACTAAATCTGAACATATGAGAGACACTTAATGAATTAGGTTTAAAAAAAAAAAAAAAAAAAAACGTGAGATATGAAAAAGGGGGGCTTTTTTAATATATAAAATGCCTTATTTGGGGATTAAAAACCTTAAGGCTGAACACTTAAGAAACCCCTGCCCCATTCATATATTGCATTCTCACATTTGGTCAGAGATTTACCTGGAATATTCAGGTAATCCATTTTTTTTTTTTTTCACAGCATTTCTTTCTCTATGCATGTTGAAGGTCCAGTGTATGAAACCATTTTGAATGAGACCAAAAACTCATGTAGGGAGTTTACATGGTCCTGTGTGCAGCCGCAGCGCCCCCTGTCTGTGAAGAGCACTTAAAGTTCTGAATTCCAAAGGCATTGTATGCGGACTGGCTCTAGATGTGTAGTGGTAAGTTAGCGTGTCGTAGTAGTGATACTTGACCGGTTTGCCGTCAGGATTGTGAGCGAAAGGCCAGAAGCCGTACAGGTGGATCTCATCACAAAAGCGTGTTGCCATGGTGTACATCAGGAGTCCGGTGGTGGGCCTTTTGATCTGGACATGATTGGTCAGCCAGTACCTGCAAGAAAGCCAGATTACAAACTTAAGACTAACCATCATAATGTATTGTGCTCAAGGTCATTCATTTTTATAATAATTATGATATATATACACTGCGTTAAACTTGAAGATTACATTCTTAAGAAAACCAAACTTTTGAACAGTAGTGTCAGATTTTCTTGAAGTCAAGACTTTTTTGAAAGAAGTCTCTCACCTCACCAATGCTGCATTTACTTGATCAGAAATACAGTGATTGTGAAATATTACTACAATTTAAAAACACACACACACACACACAAATCATTCTAATATGCTGATTTGGTGTCCAAGAAACATTTATGATTATTATTAATGTTGAAAACATGTGCTGCTTAATATCCTCGTGGAAACCATGATTTTTTTTTTCCACCTAACTTTCTCCAAGTTTCTTTAATTAATAAAGTTCACAAGAACAACATTTAAAATGAATCTTTTGTAACATTATAAAATGTCTTCGCTCTCACTTTATCAATTTAGTATGCATTATTCAGTGGTGCATAATGTTTGAAAAGAGTGACAATCTAAGGGTACGTTTACATGACACTGATGTACTAAGAAAAGTTTCTTTTATGTTTTGCGTACAGACGACAACGTTGTCAAAATGATTCCCGTTTACACAGATCCAAAAAAAAAAAAGACTAAAAATGCTGTATTTTCATGCCAGGCCAGTAGTTGGCGATGTCACTTTGTAAAGAAGCCTGTAGACTGAACACATGTATGCGCATGTCACCATTTTCACAAATTTGCATTTTTGTAGGTTTACATGGAGACGATAATGTTATCGTTTTCAAAATCAGTTTTCATGTAGTTTAGTTTAGTGACGTGTAAATGGCCGCTAAATTTAACAGGCGATTATCAAATCCTCAGTTTGTTAACAGCTAAGGTTACTAAAAAAGGAGCTGCAGCTGCATTTAGGCTAAATCCCTTTTAAAATATTCTCATGGAAAACTTGCCCACATTCAAACCTGACGGTTGTGCAGCTCCTCCACGTTTAAAAGGAGATCAAACAATTGAACAATGTCTATTAAGATGCACTGAACCCTCTCCAGTCCACTCACCCCTGAATAACCCTCACAATAGGGCTCTCTCTGTGTATCCGTGAGGTGTCATTCATTCGGGACGGCTGCAGCAAGAGGGGGGTCTGGAGAAAAGGAGTTTCAGATAACAAGGGCCTGTGGGATCCCATATCCCATATTTAAAGCTACCTCTGGACTCTGGTACATTAGGTCGGAGTACAGACTTCTTTATTCTAATTCATTGGGATTAGATTTCAATTCATTAACTCTACAGTTTAAAAAAGGGGGTCAGTGAGGTTAAAACCTTTTCCAGGTTTTCCAAACTTTTTTTTTTTTAGAAGACTTATGCTCACCAAAAGCTGCATTTTGACCACCGGTGAAACTAGGTGCGATCACGCCATATCGTAATTACGGTAATTACGAGATTCTAGCTCATAAAGTGCATTCACATCCTTTAAGAGCTCACGATTACAGTTAAGCTGGGAGTTTTCTGAAAGCTCCCATGTGTACCACGTGGCCTCTGTACCACCCGACCATTGTAGATTCATTTAGCCGTTTTTAGTAGTGCCATAGAAACGCATCAATACATTGAGTTGACATCAAGTGATAGACTGAAGCGCTCCTGCGTGAAGACACTTGCCTTCTGCCACTGATAACAAGCAACAAACACTCAACATGATTTCAAAAACGGCACATTCCAGCACCAGAATGCCTTATTTAACAAAACTGAATGAAATTAATACTCTATAATCAACTGAAAATGTTTCCTTTGTATTAGGTACATCTGTGCTGCGAGAGGTTTCAAAAAGTGGTGGAGACAATATCATCTCTGTCAAAAGTTGACAGGCTGAAACAGACTGTAGAACTTACATTGAAAACTTGGTCGTAAACTAGATTCTTCAAAAGAATTCTTCATTTTTGTCCCACATCAAAAATTATTAAAGTTTGTGTTTATACGACAACGATGGACTTAACAGGGAAAAGCCACAACGTTGTCAAAATGATACCAGTTTACACAGATCCACAGAAACGACTAATAACACTGTACTCATGCCAGGCCAGTGGTTGGCGATGTCACTTCGTAAAGAATCACTACGAGCCTATAGACTGAACACGTAATGCGCATCCGCATAACGTCACCATTTTCACATGTTTGCATTTTTGTAGTATACACCAAGACGAGAACGGTATCGTATTAAATTTTGAAACCTGTTTCAAAAGTTTGCGTTTTCAGGGTAGTCGTGGCCTAGTGGTGAGGGAGTCGGGCTTGTAATCTGAAGGGTTCTGGTTCTATTCCCATGCCGGCAGGAATTGAAAGTGGGGATTGTGAATAAACATCACTCTCTCCACTTTCAATACCATGACTAAAGTGCCCTTGAGCAAGACACCTAACCCCTAATTGCTCCCCTTGTAAGTCGCTTTGGATAAAAGCGTCTGCTAAATGATGAAAAATGTAAAAAAAAAAAAAGTAAATGTAAAGAATCACTACGAGCCTATAGACTGAACACGTAATACGCATCCGCATAACGTCACCGTTTTCACAAGTTCGCATTTTTGTAGTATACACCAAGACGAGAACGGTATCGTATTAAATTTTGAAACCCGTTTTCAGGGCACTGCTGTAGTGTAAACGAATTGCCAAAACGCATAAAAAGTTATGTAAAAGTCCCCTAAAATGACAGAGTAAATGATGGAATTTTGGAACTATTCCTTCACAAATATACTTATTTATCTCATTTGAGCTATGACAACATATGGCATATTCCCCTCGATACACCATCCACTGAAGAGCTGTCTCTTACTTGGCCTTTGATCTAGTCCACAGATGGATCTAAGAAAAAGCATCCTCGGCTAGGTGCATTATAACGATGGTGGGTTCAGACACTCTGCTCAGAGGGAGGGCTGAATGGTGCTCTTAAAATATGCAGAGGTCAATAGAAGAGGCAAAGGTTGAGCTATTTAAAGACAACCGACTACAATTGAGCCCAGAGGGGCTTGAATTTGTTGAGCGAACTAACAAAAGACCTTCTCTAAAAATCCAGATATATAGATGCCTGTGTGCACTTAGTGTGCGCCCATATCCATTTACAGGAACAGTCTGTGGTCTTGGGGCAGGATGTGAATGTATTGATGCTTGAACTATAAATAGCGAGAGGCTTGATACACCTGCTTTAGCCGGCATGGGTTTGTGTAGTCTTAAATGCACGGGCACGTACCCTCTGACGGCATGGAGCAGGCGCAGGGAGGGGAAGGCGGTGCGGACGTTCACGGTATGAAGAAGAATGAGGCGGATGGCCCACTCCACTCGCTCCTCTCCTCCTTTAGCCATGAAGGCAGGGATCCACAGCACACTCCCACTGAGGCTCTGAAGCCTGTGGACGAAGCGCTGCACCCACTCCTCACTGTTCAGGTCCTGAAAGGCACGCTGGACCACAGAGGGGTTCATAGTCACCAGACTGGTGCGCAGGCCCACATCAGCTGAATACTCCTCCACTGGAGCCAGGTTGCACCTTGGAAACACACACACACACACACACGGTTAAGCCTTATCTCAGATTAGGCTGGTCACCATGCATACACAAAGATTACAACCCCATATCCACCTCATTCCTAAGCCCCATGACGTTTTATGCAAATTATGGGTGTAACTTCCCTTAAGCTGTAAACAATCAGTGAAAGGCTCACTCTTTGAATGCAATATGTCTTTTTGTTTTAAACTGTACAATGAGATGACTCACCCTTTAATCATTGAACACTGAAAGGACATTTAAAAGTGTAAAATCATCAACAAGGTACTTTAAATAGACTATGAATAACCCCATAAGCGCAATTCTTTCCACAGCAATAACGTACGGGTTAAATATCACTGTAGCAACAACGTCAGCATTGTATGATGACATTTAAAAGGGATTTCAGTCATTTTGAAAAACTATTTACCTGTGAAGACAAACCTGGAAAGAGACCAGAGGATGAGGGGGAAAAAAAAAGCGACATTCATGCATTCCAGTGAATTATTAATGGGATATCACAAATTAAATCAGAAAAACTGACCACAAATGTGCAGTACGTGGTGTCCTTTTTCATACTATTACATCAGAAAGCAAAGGGAAAAGAGAAAATCATGATGGAGGAAAAGAATGCAGCGACTGAAAAGAGATCTTGTCAGATATTCTAGTTATAACGCCACATTCAAATACCAATCGTTTATTCTCATAAGAATAAAACATGAACGCTGACAGCTCATTCAGTCGAACTGACGGATAAGCTTTATTTGTAGGGCAACCTTAAGATTTGAAATGATTCGTTTCAGTCTTTTTGAATGGAAGTTCCTCAAATCACCCATAATTTGAGGTGCAGTAGTCTCGACAGTAATAAGGTGGATAGTTCAACATTTAAGGCTGATATAATGAGTCCTTTTGGTCAGCCTTAGTTCCAAAAGAGTTTAATGAATAATAAGCCATGAACCAAACCAACCAGCTACGAGGTGAAATCACAAGATTACAAACATAAAAAAAAAAAAAAAATATCATACAAAATTATATTATTGGCAGTGACATCAGTTTTGTGTTTCGGAAAGTTTGCTGCTTCAGCATTTGTAATCTTTCACATGTTTCTATGGTATACTGGAAAACAAACATTTCATAAGTTTTAAAGGCTTTAAATGACAAAACATTTTTGCAGTGTTAAATCTGCAATTCGCTCTGGCTCGCTGAATATCATCTTCCGGGCCAAATCCTGACTGATGGCGATCCATCCTTTCCTTATTAGAGCTCGGAGTTGATCACAATGTGGGTTCTTCGTGTTCAATCGCTTTGAGGACTGACACAGATTCTTTATGGGATTAAGATTCAGTGAGTTTCCTGGATATGGATCCAAAATTTCAATTTAAAGACCTCCAAGCCACTTCATTATCAGTCTTGCCTTTATCACAAGGTGCTCCATCATGCTTGAAAATGCACGGATCACCAAATTGCTCCTGGGATTTTGATACCAAGTCTTGATACCTTTCTTTAGTCAAGGCAGTTTTGGGGGGGGCAGAATTATAAGACAGCCACTCGCTTGGATGAAAAGCAACCCCACACATGGATGGTTTTATTTCTCGGACAATCGATTTTCCAGACCAGTCAGAAGGGGGCTTCATCAGAGAAAATATGCACCAGTCTTCGACTCTCCAATCCTTGTACTTGCTGTAGAATTTCAGTCTGTTCTTGATGTTTTTCCATGGAGAAAAAATGGTTTCTCTGCTGCCCTTCTTGACACCAGGCCTTTGTCCAAAAGTCTTGGCGACACTATGCATACAGATGCACACACACACCAGCTGCCAACATTGTGCCGCTCTCTTGTAGCCGATGCCGTAGAGTATTTACATCCAGCTCATCTGAGCAACAAGACTGACAATGTTAGTTAATGTGACAGAGCAAAAATGTAAGCATGAGTAATTGACCTTCACTCCAGACTTTCCTTATTTTGAAACAAGTCATTTGTCTCACTACAAAATGCAGCATAATAATATAGTCTGCATTAATGTCATACATGCAGAATCCTCCGAAAGACTAAGCAAGCACCTTTTAGAGCTCAACCCATAATTAAACTTAAAAAAGTCTCAGAGGTGACTTTATAGCAAATACCAAGCAGGGTGCTGGCATTATCATCTTGCCACAATACCTGGAAAAACCTTTCAACACTGGCACCATGCCGACTACCGAGGCTTAGCTGTCACGGTCACACTCCCACACAGTTTTGTCCTTGCCTGGCAGAACAGCCATGTCAACCACACAAGAGGGATTTTGGTTCCCGCATTACTTAAACTTTGAGGCTCTATATGTCCCTTGATTGAGGCTGAATGACATGACTGTCCTATATGCACAGCTGGGCTGATGAGGACTCATTTAGGATTGAGAATCTCACAGTATTACACTACTCCAAGCATCACATGAAGCACTCTTGCTGGTTACTTTTCCAAGCAAGCAGCTTTCAGCCGTAGGCAGAACATTTTACAGGCAAGTGAACTTTAGTCACTTTCAAAAGACAGCCTAATTACGTTTCCAAGGCTATGGCTTAGCATGACTTGTACAAATGTCATATTTGCTCAGCTGGTCCCAAATTGCAGTATGTATCACACTTCAGTTTCGAAAGCCTTCAGACATCATGAGTCAAGCCTGGAAATTGTACCGACAGACATTTCAAAAGTGTATCGCGCCGCATACGGATTGAGAGCAGTTTGAAATCCAAACAGCATTTCTTTAAAGCAGTGGTTCCCAAACTAGGGGGGAAGAGTTATGAAAAGGGGTCACAGCAAGGGATAGGGAAAGTCAGCAGATTGTTATGCAAAAGAAACCTCTTCAGGGTGATTGAAGACCCCACCTCGAAATTATCCCGCTTATTATGCAGCCACTTGCCACATTAAGTAAATTGAAATTATATTGATTTGACATTTTATTACAGCAAGATAACTCGCAACGCCCGCTTGACTGATGTGTGGCAGCTATTGTGGCAGACCGCTAGATGGTGCGATTGAAGAATCAGAATTGAGTATTGTAGGGAGCTGTGTAAAAATATAATGATGAACGGTTTAGGACCAAGCATGGACAAGTTTGTAAAAGGACTGCCAAGGCCAGATAAATATAAAACAGACGATAAATATTTCAAACGTCACAACTGCCAAAAAATCGCGTCCACACCAGACGCGGACAACACAACACGACGCAACAAAAGCAAATAAAACTCCAACAGTAACGAGATGCCTCATTGTATTTTCTTGCCTTGAGACTTGGAGTATGTCAGAAATGGAACAAGGTATATCTCACCCTCGGATTCACCAGTACAACAGTGGGTAATGAAGAGATTAGTGTGCCTCAAAATATTAGCTTCTGACTGTATGAAGCTGAACAAGTTAAGACGCCACTCAGACATGACATCACAAACGGAGGAACCCGTTGAAGTCGAGAAGTTGTAGTACTGTATTAATTACATTGTTTCAAATACATCAAATAGGATTTTGCAAGCAAGGTCATGTCTTCAACTCAGAAAAAAAAGGTGCAAAAGCTGTCACTGGTGTGGTATCCTTTGAAAAGGTTCACCTTCATACCTAAAAAGTGCGTATTAGTACCAAAAGTGCGCATATTAGAACCTTTTGAAAGGGTACCGACCCTAGAGAATGTGAATAACTGGCTGTAATGATACAAACGGCAAAAAGAGCTTGTGAAAATGTTAAAATTAACTACATAATACATCAGCTTTACAAATGTCGCTCTGATGCATTAATGCTACTCAGGATAAAACCCTCTATATTTGAGGTTTTTTGTTGACTTCTCCTCAGGAGCAAGGACCTCAGAATAAAAAAAAGGTAATTATGAGTGTTTAAAATAGTCACAGTGATATATTAAGTCACAGATACAAGAAGTGAACAATATATCGGGAATTAAGTGGCAATTAAGAGATACAGGGATGTTCAAATGGAGCAATTACTCTTTTTGGAGACTCTAGCTCTATTTTGCCAGTTATTCTCTACAGCTAGGTTGTTTGATTCGGATGAGAAGATTTACTAACTGGCCAAGTTACTCACAGGTCATGTCAGAACACAAACCACTGAATGTGACAGAAGACAGATGTTTACCTAATGACAAAGTCGTGTGAATCAATCTCTCTGCCGCAGCTGCTATTCAGTAATATCCCAGAGTTCCCTACGATGGCACATTGTTTGTAATGCTGGTTCTTCATGGGGGACACGGTCGGCAAAAGTTGGTACAGGTTCTCAGAGATGTTTGTGGTGCTCTGGCGGTCAAATATATAATGAATGACATCCCCCGGCTTAAAGGTGCTCTTAAGAATTGAGATGTCCCTCTCAGCATCCAGAAACCTCAAAATGTTTTTCCTGGAGGGAACATGAAAAATCATAACACTTAACAGGGAACCACATTCTACATTCTTACGAAATGCCATACTGTGCATTTGAATAACATCAAGCCATACCTGATGAGATTAGACAAGGTTCTGTTGAAAGTCCATTCAGGTGAAGATGAATTGCAGGTTTTGCTCTTTATGTCTGGCAGTGGAACTGGCACAGAGACTTTGCTCTTTCTATAGGTAACTAGAGACGTAGGGGCAGCACTCAGGACTGAATTTCTGAGGAAAAGAAAGACCATACCAATGCGTTTATGCACTTCAATATTAGCAACTTAGACACGGCTACAAATAACATCTGTCAGCTCCAAAGATTGGCTGCTGTGTTTTGGTTAACCATGAAATCAGTTCTCGAAAGCCAGATGAAGAAACAACAACAACAACAACAACGTGAAACACAGATCTTAAGTTAAAATTTTTGCTGATATTATAGTTTTCTCTGTGTCGTAATTTAAAATCAAAACAAGCATCACAAAAAAGAAACCGAAAAAGAAGAATAAATTTACATTTTCAATTTCTTTTAGAAGGCTAAAAAAAAAAACCCAAAAAACTACAATTTCTCTGGAAAAATCATGAATCCTTAATGTAACAAATCAGATTACAAACCTGTCGGATTTAAGGACAAAGCTTTTTAAGTGAAATCTCTGTGAATCCTCAATGTTCCTAAGAGCAGAAAGGCATAAAATATTCATAATCATTATCAAAGTAATACGACCATTAATAATGCTCTGAAATTACATCAATGAGTAGATAATTAAGGTAGAGGCAATTAGACTTCAAACTGGAAAAAAACACACAAAATTGAATTAGGATGATGATGATGAGGTTTATTTAGCACTTTTATGCGAGCCATTCCCCTTATAATGACTCCTTAGAATGTGTCATGGTTCAAATCCAAGGTCTTTATAGTGCGTTTTAACCCTTATTATTGATGAATCGTCTCATTACAACAATTATTTTAGCCATTACTAGCACAGAGGATATGTTCAGAAGGAAGATTTGTTAGCCTACAACTACAAAAAAAAAAAAAAAAAAATTGTTTATTTTGATCATTCATTTAAGTACAATCATAAAGCATACTTCAATTTAAATATGGTGCTCAATGCAAGTCACAAAGTGTCCCCTTTAAAACATTTAGATCAGGATTACATTGTATCCTTGAGCAAATCGGTCCTATTTGTCGACCATTCACTGTAATGTTCTCCATCTCTCCCCCAAAGTCATGGCTACGTACATTATTAAGCAGACAGAGCACAGATCTCTTAAAATTCTGGGGAGCAGCTTCAAATGCAGATTTAATGGTGGTGTTGCTTCAAAGCGCTTATAACTGTTCTGAGATATACCGCTTAGATCCTTTGTTTGATATTGCAATTTAGAAAAGAATTCCCCGGATTATAAATCCCACTAATAACTTAAGCAAAAATTAGGTCATAAGAGTCATCTAATGCCTTCTGACAGCTAGCAAATGAGGTGTGAAATTTCAAAATTGGGATTTTACAAATATACTGTCTCTGGGATATTTTGGGTTAGCAAATACGAGCGAGGAAATATTCCCTTTGCATGCTTAATGGATAAACTGTAATTAGTGCGGCAGAAACATATCACGGTACAGAGTAAACAAGCCAAATATTTTGCATAAAACGTCAAATGTGGCAACTTAAAGTATGATCTATTTAAAAATTAAAGACTAAATGCACATCTTGGCAGCATACACTTGTTTTCTCATGCAATTAATCCATCTATGTACAAACATTCTTCTCACTCAAGTGCTTTAAAGCGCATGTCCCGAGACAGCTAGATTTGCAATTATGTAAGCCTGAGGATTTCTGCTACAAGGTTCAATTATAGCTGAAGAAAAGGCAAACAGTTCATTTTTGTGTCCAAGCTGTATCTTTAAAACGACAAATCAAACCGTAATCCTCTAGATGCCACAAACCGCAGATCAGACTGTCTTTTCACTTGCATGAATGGGTGCAAGAACACACTTAAGAGTAGAACAAAACCACAGACCATCAGCTATCCGTCACAGAACAGCAGGGTCAGCTGCATTTATGATGACTCCCATACAAGGTTTCACACTCAGCAAAAGTCTGAATGACATTTTGGAGATGAGCCAAGTATTAATCAAAAACTGTATATATATATTTATTCAGCAAAACCAGTTGCAAAATGTGTACTCTGAATGATCACTCTGCTGGAAACTAAATCTGAGATAAGGGTTAGTTCACCCAAAAATGATAATTCTTAGTTTTGAGTGGTTTAATCCAAGTCTTGTATACATAAGCAAGTGTGTCTCTTCACGAGTAACAGGTTTAATTTAGGATTTTATTAGCATACAAACATTGCAATAAAAAGCATGCTTGAGCTTCTGCTCACCTAATTTGAGAGCTTCTATATTTACATTCCCTGATCAATGTTCATGCTTTCAACGGATGAACAGAAATCTCTCAGATTATATTAAAAAAATCTTCATTTGTGTTCCGAAGATGAAGTCTAATGGGGTTGGAATGACATGAGGGTGAGTAACTGATGGCAGAATTTATTTTTTGGGCAAACTGAGCCTTTAAAGGCTATAAAATATCAAACATCCCCTCCAAAATGTACCGAACTACCACCTATCAAACATCTGAGGTGTTTCCTCAAATTAAAGTCCCACATGCATTGGCTGTGCAAACAATAGTCCTCGGGACAACGCATTGTCTCCCTCCTTTGACTTAGACACAGTATTACAATGTTTGGTGAAAGACCAAGCCGATCCTGCTGGAAAATACAGTTTAAAATGTGTTTTGGTGGTCAAAGATGGTTGATTGCTAGTCCAAAATGGTTATTAGCTGGTCCAAGACAATGATTAGCGGACCCAAGGCGGTTATTAACGTGGCCCAATGTGTAAATTATCTCAGGGTGGTCAAGCTGGTTTTGGGTAGCCGGTCAGAAACAGCTTAAAGCAGGGGTTTTCAAACTGGGGTCCAGGGAGGGACGCAAAACAGTGCTAGGGGGTCTGTGGAAAAGTAATAAATAAATAAATAAATAAAAAAGTAAAAAGATATACATTATATTCTTTTAAATTTTAAGAAATTTTTCAATAAATAAATAATATTATGAACATAAATAATATAGTGAGTAGCCAACAGAGAGAGAAGAAAAAACCTTGCTTAGACTACCTAATGCTGACCAGCTTGGACTAACTAAACCAGTTCTTTTCCAAAAAAAAAAAAACATTTAAAGACAAATAATCTGTGAAATAAAACGCACAGCTCTTATCAATGTTCTCGTGTAGCCTGTATGTCCGCGATATTCAGACAAATCCAGTGTAATAGACGCTTCGCAGCCCACAGTCCTAAATGGACTGTCCATTGTTTGGGCTTCTACAAAGTCTCTCTCGAGACAATCAAAGCATGGAGGACACGGGTCAAAAACAAAAACCCCACACAAACAGCTCGAACACAGCTGTGCACTAAAACTAATATTAGAGAATGCGATATTTAGGCAGACTGGATTATGTATTGTAGGTTAATCGAATTTACTTACGCGATTTCTTCCTCCACTTCCGATATATCAGCTATGATAACAAATATAACCAGGGCTGTCCCGATCCCAAACATCAGTATTCGGAATTCAAAAGACATGACTTGACCGCCGTGCGATTCTCCAAACGCGTTGAACTATAAAGCGCGATTGAGGGCTATTCTTCTCTCACACGGGCTTGTTCTTACGCAGGGCAACACATGCACTGTTCCTCCGTCTCCTCGACAAAGCTGGACCATTCTAACTGTCAGAGCAGGTTAGCGAACAGTTGTCCGCGTTAAATATCACCTCCATCAGCTTCTTCCACCTTCACGAAAGTAGTGTAAGGAGAAGGCGAGCGGGAACGTCCTTTCTTCCCTCGGATTGGTGGCAGTTCCCTTGAAACTTCGCTTGCAAGGTGCATAAACTCACATATGCATTCAGTGAAACTGCGTTTAAGATTGAGTGTGAAATATGAATCCCTCTCTTTGTGTCTATTTGACAAAGATATGGGTTTTTTCACGGTGAGGACTTTTTATACTGGTCTTTTATGACACCTAGTCGTAACCAGGTGCGAGAGCTATTTATTTGTACACAATGAACCTGAAACAGCTGCACGACGAGACATAATCAATCACAGCCAATCAGATCCGTTTAAACGCGCTCTCACGTGACTTTCTTCCATACCTTTTATGGTTTTTTGGAACTTTAGGCATTTGTCAGATATAATAGTCACCATGAAATTCTTTTTTATAGCATATTGCGGGTAGACTGTAGAAATAATCTATAATGTCGTAATGTTCAATCAAAATAAATTTGCATCTCTTCACTGATGACGTGTTTACTGCCTCGAGGGCGGAACAACCTGTCACTCACATGACATCACTTAATGATCCAATCAATTCAAAACAAAATCAAGTTCTGCCCTAAGTTTTTTTTTTAGCCATTTTTTAGCCAAACAAGGAAGAAAAGACTTCTATTTCATGCTGTCTGGAGCCGTAATTCGGTCTAGAAATGCATAGAATATTTATCCTAGCTTATTTTTCAACGGCAAGCTTTTTCCTGTGAATGTTCGAGACTTCTGATTCGTTAGCTGCGATAGGTAAATAACTGAGATCAATTAAAATAATAAGTTTGCAATATTAAAAAAAAACAGTCCGATTTTCTATTGTTCAATATATTTTCAATAGGGATCCATTCCATGCAATCATGAATTTCGTGAAGATGGCATTTGTGTGCCTCATACATTGCTACACAATTGACAACAGACAATGAACCGCTTTTGTGAGCGAAATTCCACCGAAATTTTGCTAATGTGACCACACATTTTTTGTACAGCTAACATATCTGAAAGCCGCTGAGACTGGAAGCTTCAATCATTCGTGTTAAAAATGGCTGCATCACTTTTTAAAAAAATATCGTGGATATTGCTGTATATTTACATGGAAACAATAGTAAGAGCAATGTCGAAGCTGGTTAGAGCGTCGCCTGTCATGGCTGATTAGAAAGCAAATTTACTTGCTGGAGGTCACAATGTCACTGGGCTAATGCGGTTTTCCTTACATTGTCGGACATTTGGTCATTTAACCCAGACTGTGAACACACACACACACAGACAAAAGCACCTGCTGCTTCAGTCCTTTCATCTCTGATTTTGTTTGTCTCTGATTTAATTGGAAGGTAGTAAAACGCTATTTTGTCAGCTGGATATTTCAGTGATCTACAACCCTGACACAATTAGTCAGTATAATTGTTTTATAGCTAAGATTGACTGGTTATCATCATCACTCAGAACACCAGATGTTATGGGAGGTATTCATATTCTCTGTGTGCACCCAACAGACGAAACTGACAAAATATTACTTATACGAAAGAACACGGATGACAGTTTTCACCCTCTTCTACACTGACGCATCATTTCTAAACCTACAAATGAAGAGCTTCTTGCACTGTGAAAGGTGTATGTTTATAACACAGTTTCCTGCCAGGTCTGTCGCCCTCAATGCTTATGAAAATGTGCTGCTTGTGTAGGCCAGTGTAAGTTTGAATTAGGAAATACTGATATAACAGTAAAGTGGGACACTGTGGGATGTTTATTCCATTTATTATATAATTTATGATTCACTGTCAATGCATATTTAGGATGAGCATAATACTGTTTTTTACACATAATGATAGAAGAGTAAACTGAAAGGGTCTCTTTTCGGCCTATTAACTGATAGTTGTTTTTGTCCGTTGTCTCCAGTACCATTTTCCATGGATGGATGGATGTAATGATTGATTGATTGATTTATGGATGGATGGATGGATTTATTGATTGATTGATTGATGGATGGATGTAATGATTGATGGATGGATGGATGTAATGATTGATTGATGAATGGATGGATGTAATGATTGATTGATTGATTTATGGATGGATGGATGGATTTATTGATTGATGGATTGATGGATGGATTTATTGATTGATGGATTGATGGATGGATGTAATGATTGATGATGGATGGATGGATGGATGTAATGATTGATTGATGAATGGATGGATGGATGTAATGATTGATTAATGGATGGATGGATGTAATGATTGATGGATGGATGGATGGATGGATGTAATGATTGATGGATGGATGGATGGATGGATGTAATGATTGATTGATGAATGGATGGATGGATGTAATGATTGATGGATGGAGGATGAATGGATTTATTGATTGATGGAAGGATGGATGTAATGATTGATTGATTGATTGATTGATTGATTGATGGATGGATAGAGGATGGATGGATGGATGGATGCATGTAATGATTGATGGATGGAGGATGAATGGATTTATTGATTGATGGAAGGATGGATGTAATGATTGATTGATTGATTGATTGATTGATTGATGGATGGATAGAGGATGGATGGATGGATGGATGCATGTAATGATTGATGGATGGATGGATGGATGGATGTAATGATTGATGGATTGATGGATGGATGGAGGATGAATGGATGTAATGATTGATTGATTGATTGATGGATGGATAGAGGATGGATGGATAGAGGATGGATGGATGTAATGATTGATTGATGGATGGATGGATGGATAATGGATGGATGATGATGTAATGATTGATGGATTGATGGATGGAGGATGGATGGATTTATTGATTGATGGATGGATGGATGTAATGATTGATTGATGGGGGATGGATGGATGATGGATGATTGATCGATCGATCGATTAATTGGACAGTTGGGGGGATGGATGGATAATTTCAGATGTTTCAAACCTTCATTATCATTTATGAATTCCTGCATCAAGCTCATGCGACTTTCCATTAAACTAGCTTTTGTTTTGTCAATGCAAGCTTTGTCATTTACTTTCTTAGTCAAAGTTCTGAATATTTAGGCAAATGATTCCACAAAGACAATGTTTTGTTCCCCCAAACCCATAGTGAATTTCTGATGGAAGCAGAGTGAATCTTATTGGAATCATCCTGATACATGCGTGTTCAGTGTGCTGCCAGAGATGGCCTAGAAATGGTGATGTCCGTGGAGAAAAGAGTAAGGAAAGGAAAAAGGGGGTCATCTTTCTGCCATATTTTTAATTTGTCCTCACAATTGCTTCATAGGGAGTCTGCATGCATGATGGGATGTGAAAACCCTTTGACTAATATTTTGCTTATTATGTGTAATATATGTGTGATATCTGCTATCCGTCAGTGAAAATGCTAGTGAAAGAGACTTTTATAGGGTATTAGTCAAATTCAGTGTAACCGTCTTAAAATGTAGCTTTCGAATTTTTTGTAGGTCTTTTTTCATTTTACCAACTTGGACCAGACTCCTGAAGCCGTCGGAGAGTCAGCGGAGCTGCCTACAAATAAATGAGCAACATTTCATGTCAGTGAGTCACAGCAGTTCTTGAATGCCTTGAGCTAATATAATTCATCTGCGGCAACATTAAGGTGGAAAATAGTGCCCATATTTCCATCAGCTCAGTGTGCCAGTGCACCGGACCGAGCTTAGCCCAGCATATGCAACGAGTATATCAAGTTATCCAATGGAAAATGACCATGCTCCATATCCAATCTGCTTCTAAGGATTTCATGAAGGCAAGTAATGGGTTTTTGTAATGCTTTTAAATAATCTCCTCCTGCTTCCACGCACAAACTGCTCAACCCTCAGCCACAGGGAAGGAAAATACTTTTGCAATATAATTTTTTTTGATGTTAGATGGTTTATTGAAACAATGAATAAGTGAATAATGTTTTGGTGGAAATCGGACACGTTTTCCATTTTTCACCTGAGAAATCTCTAACCTGAACGATTATTATGTAAAATTGATCAATTATGGTGACTCCTGTTTGTTAACCCGTTAGATTAGCTAACATGAATTAATGATGAAAAACAATTCTATGGCAATTATTATTATTCATGTTAATTTCAGCTTTTATTAATAAAATAAAAGTTGTATCAACGTTATTTAATGGACCTGAGCTATCATGAACTAACAAAGAACAGTCGATTTTTTTATGGACCCTTTTCACGTTTCCGGGATCTCGGTAGCGGAAGACCTTTTGCGCCCAAGAAACAATTTTTCGTTTTTGTGGCAGCTCTGTATATTTCTATGGCATCGCTGTGGAATTAGCTTACTGTAGACTTAAAGTTATCATGAGCATTGTAATGTTTGAAACGGATGTTATAACAGCTTTCAGGATAGACCGGGAAGATTTTAAAACGAGCGATTCATTCATAAATATGTAAGATCTTACCTTCATGCTGTGAAAATACAAACCGGAAGAAAGAACACAACGAGCGCATCACTGAAAAGGGCGGGGCTACATAAGGTAAACAGGAGATGACATCAAATAGAATGTTTGTATTTGCATTGGCTTCAATAGTAACTTTCCAAAAGTTGAGAGAGACCGATTACGTTGGCCAGAAGAGAGAAAGGTGTGAAATTTGCCGCTGTTGTATTAGAAACACCCTCACTAGTGTTCATTTATTTTTGTCGTTTACTGATAAGGTAAAATAACAATATATACAGCATCATAAATGCATATTACATTTTTAAAAAATGAAAATATGAAAGACTACTTGATTTGTGATGCTGATTACTGTGGAAATGACAGTCTGTGAAAACAGTGCATTAACTAAGTATACGTTTACACAATAAATATGTTCTAGTAAAGTTTTTCCTTTGCTTTTTTCGTGTAACAACGTTGTCAAAACAATCCCGTTCTACAAAAATGACTAAAAACGCTGTATTTAAAGTAGTCGGCGATTTCACTTTGTAAAGAAACTATGCGCTTATACACGTAATTCGCATGCGCATTTGCGTTTTTTTGTTCGTTTTTTTACATGGAGACAATAAAAAAAATTGTACTTTGAAACCCGTTTTCAAAAGTTTGAGTTTTCAGACCCCCAAAACGTCATTATCATATAAATGAAAAAATCTAAAACGCATAAAAAGTTTCCCCTTTTTTAAGTTTTACTTGCTTGTTCTGTTTTGAGGTGAGTGAAAAATCCTTGATCATAAAGCATCAAGCTTTTTTCTCTCCTAAACTCAGTCTGTATTTGAGCATTTGAGCTGCTCACAACATCCGCTTTGAACCGAACATCAAAAATGAACAACACAAAGAGCCGCTTGACAAACCACCCTTCCCTCTTCTCTCTCAAATATTATGAATACCATTTGAGTGTCAGACGCTTTTTTGATTTATATTTGTGACAGCAGAGCAGCTATCTTCAGCTTAAGACGGTAAGTTGTTTGATTATTATGGACAATTTGAGCACTGGTTCTGGAGGATAATTTTCAAAAGCATACATTCAGCATCTTTTTCATTTAAAGCACTGCAGCAGAACATCGACTCTCTTTTGAAGGACTTATTTACATAAAATATTCTGTGCATTTTCACACAAACACATCAGTCTCCTGAGAAATTAGGCCTTGTAATGAATCCTCAGATTAATTATGCACAGTTTGATGGGATATAGTGAGCAGTGATGGATTATTATGTGAAACAAAGTGAAACGGACGCAACGTGCATATAAACGTATACGCACAACACATGCCAAACCAAACCCTGCTAATGCACTCATGGTTAGGCTGTAAGTCTAGAGGGAAACTTGATATTCCCTCATCCTCCGGGAGAGAGCCGGTCTGAATCCCCCCTCCCCACCCCGTTTCATAGGCAATATGTTCGCAATGACCCCTTTGTTTAAGCCTTTAGTTACTGTTGCTATATGTCCGACAAGCCATATGCTCGTTTCATATTTAAAATATTGTAATTTTTTAAAGAAGTTTAAACAATAAATAGCGTATAGTGTCTCTTTAATGTGTCGTGACAGATCCTTCAAACGATCATCTCTTCATACTAGTTCATTTATAGCATCAAATAAACATGAATGAACATCAGAAGGAATGTTGTTTCAAGCAGAAAGATGTGAGACACACAATTTTTCAAGTTCAAGTTCACCAACGTTAATCTACTAATTCTCCTGACTGCTTTGTTGGATAAAATGGGGATTATGATTGGTTAGATCGCCTGTCAATCAAACTGTTTGCGAAGGGTCAATTACAAAGCAACTACTTGGTTTTGTTTAAAAAGGAAAGACGTGAGACACACAATTTTTCAAGTTCAAGTTCACCAACGTTAATCTACTGACTGCTTTGTAGCAAAATGACGGATTCTGGGTTATGATTGGTCAGATCGCCTGTCAATCAAACTGCCAGCGAAGAGTATTTGTTTTAAGGTGTCCATGTTACAGTCTAATCATTCATTCACGTGGCCTATTGAGTAATAATAATGTACTTACACATGTAATTAAGCATATTTATAGTTATTACTATAGTAACTACATGTAACAAGGACATTTTAAAGTGTTACCGACATTTGATATTGTAGGCAATTGAATAAGCTCTCCAAGTTGTGTTATTGCTATACATCAATTTAAATAGCTCTTTATTTGCAGTAATACCCTGATAAATAAGCTTGCACTGCAGAACATAAATGCTCCATATCCTCATCCCTTCTGAGTTTGGATCCACTGAGATGTATGAAAGTGGGAGCCGAGCCGTGTAACACCAAAGCCGTATATGAGATGTCACAGTGTTGACAACAGCGCGTTCCATGAAGCATGTTTTTTAACAAGAATAAACCTTTTGTAGTCTTGGCAGATGATTTGTGTCTTCTGCAGGTGCTGATGAATGGGGCATCATGCTATAAATAAACTCCAGAGAGATATTTACTATTATTTTAATGAATATTGCTTTGTTGTCGTTGCATTTTCAAGCAGAAATAAATGATTTTGCTCCTTATTTTTAAGTGAATGTTTCTGTAAGTGATTTTTTTAAAGTGCTCTGCAAACCAGGGCTATTATTGTCAACTACAGTAAAACTTTTTTTGTTACTTGAAATAAAAAAAAAACACATTATTTCAGCTTCTCATTTAAGTTGAAGCACAAAAATAACTAAAACTAAAAACTTATTAAATAAAAAAAAATTAAAATGATAAATAACCCTAAAAATATAGCGACATGTTAAATAAAAAAATATATACTGTATAGACAATATATTATAGAAAATATAAAAAAAAATAAAAAACACGAACATGACAAAATATAATATAACAAAAATTGCAAAATGTTAACTAAAATTAACACGTACAGAAAATATAATTTTATATACATTATATATATTTTTTATAATTATATATAATTATCTTATATATTAAAATATATAAATGATACTAAAATAACATTGCTTATGGAAAAAAAACAGCAATCCATTTTAAGCATTTAGTTAATTGGTATTTTCCCCTCAAGTCTCTCCTTCCAGTTCTATCGATTCTTCGTTTATCTGTCAAGGCTGCAAAAGGGAATCTAAGCCATCAAATAAAGACTTTAATCTTCTTATACACCAGAGCAGATTAACACGCAGTATATGTGTCACCTCACTTAAAGAGACACTGTTAAAACCGATGGAGGATAAATACTCATAAATCAGACGGATGGGTTTCAGTTTGAAAAAAAATCTCTACAGTGATTCCAAACAGCCTGACATTTGGTGTCCATTCATTTAAATAAATAAAGAAACTTCAGGTTTATACATGACCTTTTGTTGTAAAGAGCATCCATGACAGATATCAAAAGAAAACCTTTTTTTTTTATTTTTTTTTTACCAATAGCAGTATTGTATCTGGAGTTGGAGATGAGCCAGAGTTTAAGATCATGGTGATGGTGCTTTTCACTTTCATATCCACAATAAATCAAGCAGTTTCTTTTATTTCAGGACCAGCTTAAGGTTATATGAAAAAACGTGTCCTTAAAAACTCCTCCGTGGAGCTGCTGGCTGTAGCTCAAAAGAAAGCAAGGACTATAATAGAAGCAGAAGCAGACAAACAGAAATGCAATGAGCCTCAATATCCTTTTCCATAAAGTGGCAACTTCACACAAGCAGTCAAATGGCTTATAGTCATCTTCTCTTCATTTTGACCTAGATTTTATAAATAACCAAATTGGGTCCATTTACAACTGGTAGAATACATCCTCTTATTCTTATTGTGATGTTCAAAAATTCCGAAAAAATAAATCCTAGTGAATATTACATTTTAAAAAACATATATCAAAAAACATATTATATTAAAAAAAAAAAGTGTAGGTCTGTATCGTTACTTCTTTATGCTAGATGTGTAAAAAAAAAAAACATTTATTACTCTAAAATAATATAAGAATTTAAAAGCTAATTTTATACAGATGGGCATCTATTTCTTTTATTTGAAGTTTATTTAAAATTTTTGTTCAAAAAGAACCATAGAGATTTGATTTGTATTATGTATTTTTATTTATTTATTAGCATTATCTAAAAGTTTATTGAGCTATTTATATTTATTATTGCTATATTAATATTTTATATTTTATTTTATTAATGTTTAATTATTTTGCCGAAAGGGTTATTGTGGAGGAAAAGTTATAATTTTGTTAAAGTTTACAAAAACCATAGAGCCAAATGTGAGATTTTCTGAAAAATAATTTATTTGCAGAATAAAATAAAAGTTATTTTGGCATAAAAAATGCATTATTATTATTATATTATTAGCATTATCTAAAAGTTTATTGAGCTATTTTTATTTGTTATTGCTATATTAATATTTGTATGTTTAATTGTTTTGCCGAAAGGGTTATTGTGGAGGAAAAGTTATAATTTTGTTAATGGTTTGGAAAAGTTTACAAAAACCATAGAGCCAAATGTGAGATTTTCTGAAAAATAATTTATTTGCAGAATAAAATAAAAGTTATTTTGGCATAAAAAATGATATGAAAAGTACACTGTTTTTTTGTTGTTTTTGCACTGTCTTTGTACACAGCGCTATAATCTGTTGAAGAACCCACAGTGCCATGTCTTATTGCAGTGAAGTGGGAAAAAATCGTTTAATCTCAACCCAAAGCAGAAACACACTTTACATATAATATTATAAGTGTATAAAATGTCATTCTTCATCCAACTCATAAATACCAAGGCCCAGCCTGAATGTTATTTGCTCTATAGCGAGAACAGAGCACTACTTATGAATGACAATGGTCTGCTGCCATTTAATAAAATGGCCTTTTTCCCCAAAACTTCTCTGATATTACTCATATTGTCACAATATTCCTCAAATCTACTCCAAAACATGCCATTATTGTCATCTGAAGAAAGCGGCATTCTTATATTCATTAATAAAACTATGCATAAACAGTCTCATTCTCTATTTGTCTTCATAATCCAAAACGAAATCTAATGACAAACATCTTACAAAGAAAAAAATATATTCATAATAGACAAAAAACTTTTACAAATACGCTCTCCCACTATTGCACAAATGTATAAAGATGCTAATAATGTACAGTATCAATAACCTTTACAAATTAAGACATTTTAGGCCTTAAAGGGGCTATATGTAGAATTCAGAAATACTTGTTATTAGTGACACCGGTGGCCGTTAAGTGAACTGCAGCCCGCGACGTATCGCTCGTTCTCGCACTCGCGTACAAGAGATTCAGTGTTGCCAAGTCCGTGGTTTTCCTATGGGCGTATGTGGATGTGCGCGCATATTCGTTATTAAACATCTCAACTTTTCAGAATGCCACGTGCGCACCGCAGGTCATGTGACAAGAACCATCCAATCAGCTTCACCCTTTGCCTTACCCAGCTCTGTTTGGTGATGCTTGGGCCAATTTTTCTTAAAATATTATCAAACTGGTCCTTGTCAACTCTGAAATAGGCTTTGAATCTCTCATCGACCAGACGGAGCTTCTAGATATGTTTGTGAAATTCTTTACGTATTTGAAGTTTGTTTTTTTCTTCTCCATAAATAAATCTTGTACTAGAGCTTCTGCAAGGGCTTTTCGGAGATGGAAATCCATTGAAACTTCCTCTTAGTCGTGGAGAGAGCTGTTCATGGTTGCATAGCAACGACAGACGCCACAGGAGCGCACGCTCCCGAACACTTGCAAAAGAAGGCGGACGCGTTTTTAGGCGGGATTTGTGAACGGCCCCTTACACTGTTGCCAAAGGATTGTTTTTCCTGTCCGCGGGTTGAAGCGACCCCAAATAACATGAAATTAAGCCCCTGAAATGCACATTTTACCAGGGGAACCTTGCAAAAAAGTGCATTTTACCCCCGAGAAAATGTTTTTTTTTTTCTTACCGTGGGACCCCCCAAAACATGATTGGGTCAGTTTTGAGTAGCAATTGTGCGGAGTTTGTTGTGAAAACCTGGCAACCCCGAAGAAACTGAATGTGATTCAAGGCCCAGAAGTGATCAGTTCTTTCTAGTTCTTCGCATAGACGTCAAAATTTGGAAGTACCTTTGTTTGCAGCAAAAATCACGACGCCGTCCACGCTGCTGAGAGATGAATATGCAAATATGTGCTGAGCAGCTTTCCTCTCA
The DNA here is from genome assembly GCA_038088235.1 of Zacco platypus. NCBI lineage: Eukaryota > Metazoa > Chordata > Actinopteri > Cypriniformes > Xenocyprididae > Zacco > Zacco platypus. The sequence goes on from CM076075.1 coordinate 27,203,540, forward strand.
ATAACAAAATGAACACAAACTGACGGCGTGAGAAAGCGGCAGTTAAGAAAGCATCTAAGCATAGCGATGTGGATCTGCATCTGCGATTCACCGACAGATTTACACTATTATGAAAGTTTGATTATAAAGTATATTTGAGACTATATCTGGTTATGGGAGACTATAGTTTGAACCAATACCTTTTCTTTGCATGACACACTAACACGGTACACAACAGCTCTTTCTGATTATTGTATAAATATTAATTTAAGTGTCGTAGAACGGAAGAGAGGCTCTCGGGAACGCGCTTATCACCGTACCTCACATCCTTTGGATTTTCCCGGTGAAAACGGCCCGAGTCCTTCGCGTAAAAATCAGGCTTTCACAGACAACCTAGGAAGTCGATGAAGGTCTCGTTTCTTAAGATTTTCGGTACAAACTGCTCACACATTGGCAATAAAAAAGTGATTAATACATGAAAATTATTACATATAGCCCCTTTAATAAACAATATAATTTAATAGCAGAAAGCAAACGCTGCAAAAAGCACTTAGAAAGAAAAAAACATCTCTCAAACACCCCTTTATGTTTTGAGAAATAATTGATATTGTTTTTATATATAAAACTGCCGTATGTTTACAATAGAATAGGGCTGGGTGATATGACAATATATAACGTTACCACAGAATAAAATGTCTATAGTTTGAGACTTTGCTATATCGCAGTATGTAAATATATTGCACTACACACTTGTGTGATCGAAAGCTTATCTTTTGAACGCTTGCGCTGAAGACAACCCATTTCAGCATATGTACGAGCCGCTGCTCATAGAGCACGTGAGGACTGAACGGAGTGCTTTTTGCCGCCTAATTGCGCTCGAATGGTTAAACACACACATATGTGTCAAAGTGACCATGTATTTGCAAGTAAACAGAGCCATTTATGTCTTACATGAAGGTACAGTTCAGAAAGACAAGGCTTGAGTATAGTGGATCGGTGCAGTCAGTCTTAAAGGGACGGCGTCCAAATTCACCTGCTCTCATTAATGTTAATCAAACAAAAACTGCTTATTTTTATGACTTTAAAAAGAATAAATGTATATTTAATTTACACAGTAAAGGCATTGTTTTTATACCTTTGATTACTTTACACATTTTATGTAGTATTTCTAATGTTTGAGGTTTTTAGGTCTATTTCGTCTGTCTTTGTTCTATTATAGTTTATTTTCTTTGCGCTTTATTCATCACTGTTCGCTTGTTTTCAGGAAGCTTGAAGGTTTTAGCCTAGAATTTGTTGATTTAAATGATATTGAAAATGCTGAAAGAGTTATGAAAACTTTTGTTATCATTAAAACTTTATTTAAATGACTATATCATGATATATATCGTTATCGTGACATAAAATTACTCATATCGAGATGTAAGATTTTGGTCATATCACCCATCCCTACAATAGAATTATATATTAGTATTGATAATTGTGTTATACTAAATGATAAGAGGCCGAGAACATGAACATAATCAACCAGCCTGATGATGGATGACGAGTTAAACTTTTAAAATTTTAGTTGTATATATAGCTTTACTTGAAAAAATGCTGAAACAGTCATTTCGTGGCTGCATTTGTGTATGATTTTCAGCTAATTTAACAAACCAGTTACCAGTCAATGACACAGTCAGGCAACAAAGTAGACGCCTTCAGCTAACTACTACAACATTTTACTGGCACTGGAGAAACAGTACTTCTAAAAACAAGATGGACCCAGTTGAAGAGTTTGAATTGAGTTTACAATAAAGTGCAACAACAGTCCTGCACATCCTGGAATAAGATGCTAAACGGATGATCGTTCAGTAGAATGATGCTTGAATGTGGGTGTCTGAACCCACTATAAAACGGACTCCATGTTTTCACACCACTCATGATCCTCCAGGCTATATATAAATTTAGTCCTGTTGACTTGGCTTTGACTGCTGTCCTTTCCGAGACTGTCCAGATTCACGCTGGACGAGAACATTTCCGTGGGCGTGACGTATCCCTCGTGGTTTTTAATGTATTTCTTGTAGTTTCTGCGCAAGCATTGCCAGGTGGTTGTGTAGAGGATAAACGCCACGACCTTGAGGACGATGGCCATGCTGACGTACAGGTGCCGGTAGGTCACGTTGTCGTACAGCAGACAGGCACCTTTCTCCCCACACTCGGTGCTCCAGAAAAGGCATGTGGAGTCGATCCCGGCACCGAATATCAAAGGAGGGGGAATGAACCCTGCAAGATGGTTTATGTTGCTGTGATAATCTATCATATGCATAATACATTTTTGAATTACATTTTAACTTTACTTAGGGTGTGTTCAAACTTGGCAGGTTTAGTTTGATTAAAATGAACTCTGGTGTGATTGCTCGGTTTCAACGCGTATCAGATGAATAAGTGCGACACTGCCATCCAAACCCTGGTGTGCACCAAACATGCGGACCGAGACCCATCTTTTGGGAGCTTCTAAATGAACTCTGGTGCGGTTCACTGAAATATAAACACAACACGGACCAAAAACATCTAAACGAACTAAAAACAGGATGAGATGTCACAAGATGTGACCTTAAAATGCTCAATGATGCATGTTTTGTCCCATCATAGGAGCTCCGTTGCCTGTTCAGGAGTCAGAACTGCCGTCTCCATGCAGTAGATCTTCGCTTATGTGTGCAACAGAGCAATTCCTGGCACTTTTTAACTCCTTTACACATTTTATAAGCTCTTTGCGAGTTCTAAGCTGGTAAAAATACCATCATATGCACGCACATAAAATGTTATAATAATATGCACATAAAAAGCATGTTTAGCACACAGAACTAGAACATTTTCTTTTTTAATCCGGACCAAAAGAGAACTGGACAAGTGTGAACACACCCTTAAAGGAATCTGCTTCAACACATATTGTGTTTTGCAATATCATGCATTTGTTGAAGGAATATACAGTCTTATTTTTTTGTGAATAATAGAGCAATTTGAGAACTTTTACTGATAGAAAACTTGTTTTTTTGAATAGAAGTGGCAAATAAAATTGTTCTTGTTTCACAACAAAGGATTGCAAGGAAATTGAATCTTTAATACGCTTCTTTTAGCCCACTTTCGGTTTCAGTGAAGCAGACGGATTACCATACTGAATATACTGTTTCAGTTGTAAATGTGATTGTGCTGTGCTGTGGTATCTCACCTAACAGCCGCAGTAACAGAAAAAGAACTCCAAGGGCATATGACTTCAGCTCTGGGCTCACAGTTCTAAAAGAGCAAGAGATAAGTCAACATATTGAGCACAGAAACATGCCCATATTCACATACACACGCACAGGTTTGTTTTAGCTATCTTAGTGAAGACATTCCATAGGCGTAATGGTTGTTATACTGTACAAACTATACATTCTCTCCCCCTACACTAACCCTACTCCTAAACCTACCCATCACAGAAAACATTCTTATTACATTTTGAAAAAAATATCTTTAATAAATTAATGTTTAGTATGTTTGTAAAACTGTTTTAAATATGAGGAGTCATGAAATGTCCTCATAAAACATGTTTACGTCATATTACCAGTGTAATACCCTGTATATACATATATTACAGTAATACAGTATACATGTAATACAGTGTAATATATGTCATTATACAAATTTGTGTCCTCATAAATAAAAAAAAAACAAGCATACACACACACAGACACACACACACACACACACACACACACACACACACACAGGTTTACTATCCTTGTGGAGACTCTCCATAGATGTAATGGCTTTTATACTGTACAAACTGTACAGTTTCTATCTACTTACACTAATTCTATCCCTAAACCTAACCATCATAGAAAACATTCTACACACGGAAGACTGGAGTGACAATGCTGAAAATTCAGCTTTATCATCACAGAAATAAATTTTAAAATGTATTAAAATAGAAAACTATAGAACTATAAAAAACACTATAGAAAAAATATTTTAATTAGTAATAATATTTCACAATATTATTGTTTTACTGTATTTTTGATCAAATAAATGCAGTCTTGGTCAGCAGAAGAAACTTTTTTCAAAAACATTACAAATCTTACCAAACCCAGGGTTTTGAATGGTAAGGTAAAAAGATAGATAGATAGATAGATAGATAGATAGATAGATAGAGAGAGAGAGAGAGAGAGAGAGAGAGAGAGAGAGAGAGATAGATAGATAGATAGATAGATAGATAGATAGATAGATAGATAGATAGATAGATAGAGAGATAGAGAGATAGAGAGATAGATAGATAGATAGATAGATAGATAGAGAGATAGAGAGATAGAGAGAGAGATAGATAGATAGATAGATAGATAGATAGATAGATAGATAGAGAGAGAGATAGAGAGATAGAGAGAGAGAGAGAGAGAGAGAGATAGATAGATAGATAGATAGATAGATAGATAGATAGATAGATAGATAGATAGATAGATAGATAGATAGATAGATAGATAGATAGATAGATAGATAGATAGATAGATAGATAGATAGATAGATACAGACAGACAGACAGACAGACAGACAGACAGACAGACAGATCTTCATCAAAGTCACCTGATGAGGATGATGACGGAGGGCGTCTGGGCCATGGCTCCGATCATACTGCAGGCACATATCACACACAGGAAGGTGAGGAAGGCTTCCTGGCAGCCGGGACGCGGGCATTTTCCTGGCACAGCCGTGGCAAAGTCATTGTATTCAGAGACACATGCGCATCTCGTCAGGTTCTGCTAGTGTAAAAACACATGATCATGATCACTACACAGCCAGCAAATAACTTAGTTATGTGTTCACATTGTCCTCATAAAATAAAATAGTTATTATGCTAATAATTTTGCCTTCTTATTTATGCAAATATGAATAATAATCCTATATATAAACATCCTATATATGCCATCATTAAACATTGAAATAAAATTATGGTTTATTTAAAAATGATAAAATAATTGTAAAAATTAAATGAGAGTTTAGTGGACTGGTGTAAAGTAAATGAGTCATTATTAGCCGTCTAAACATACTATAGTCAATTTTATCTACAGAGAACTGATGAACCCACGAACCCGAGCAGGAACAGGCTCATTAAACCCACCAGTTGGTATATTCATGTCGTGAGCTAGAGCTCAATTATGATAATGTTTGTGACTGTTGTCTTGGAATCATCTATTCCAGTTTGAACCATTCGCTTTGTATGGTAATGAGCGCAGAGGCCCATATTGCAGTGGCCATTAAGATGCCTGGTAGGCAGAACGCTGAGTCCTTTTTGACATACTGTATATCTGATGAGCGATGTGGGCTTCAGTTCTAATGACCCACACTGGACATGTGCTGTCCACAAAATGAGCGGAGAGCGAGAAAAGCAGCCGTACAGAGAGTTTGTGACAGCAAAGAGGAAAGAGAGAGAGAGAGAGAGAGACAAACGCTGTGTTAGAAATGAGATGGGTAATGACCTGAGAGCGAGGAGGTGGTGGTAGTCCAGCACTGATGGTTCTGGTGCAGCCGGCGAAACAGGAGGACAAGTAGGTCACACCATTGGAGCCACAAACAGGGCTAACGGATGAAGTGTAGCAGTTGCAATGACTCATGCAGGGGGCTTCCGGCTTCTGGCCTACTTGCAGTGTCCTATATACACACAAACACACATTCACCTGTCGAGTTCCTTTGTGTTGCTTTTTATATTACTAGAGTCACTGAGTTCATCTAAGCTCTGACTAAGCTTCAGGATTTACAGCCCTGTTAGTTGATTAGCAGGCCCAGATGGAATTGTTTAACTTTTCTTTGCAGTTTCTTCTCATTTTGAGGGAAAAGTCATTAAAGTGTAATATTATACACACAAATTTTGAATAAACACTAAATGAGTCTGTCTTTTGAGTCTAAACAAATTGGAGCGGCACTGATATCTTGTTCGTGAGCGAACTGAATGAACTGGGACATCTTGTTCGTGAACAAACTGAATGAACAAACATCTGCTGACCGACCGATCGAGTGGCATGTGGTTCATTCAGTTCGTCAATCTGGTAGAGAAAAGAATTATGAATGTGTAAAAATGACTTAGAGGTGTGATTGAAAATCTTAATTTAAGTTAATATTGTCATTTTTTTAAAGTCATGAAAATAAAAAAAAATCTAATTCACTAAAAATTGTTTTCACAAAAATGGTTCTGCTAATAACTAACAATGAAATAAATAAATAGGTTAGAAAAAGAAATGGGAAAAATAGACAAATTTTCTGCTAATAATAATAAGAAAACAACAATATGTAATATGTTAATTAGTAAATATAATAATAAAAATAGGGTGTAAAATAGACAACTTTTCTGCTAATAATTTGGGGAAAAAACAATCTGTATTGGACGGATAGAGTAAATGTAATAATAAAAAATAAGAGGTAAAATTGACAACTTTTCTACTAATTTGGGGAAAAAACTATTTGTATTAAAGTATATTATATTAAAAAATAGGGAAAAACATTTTTATGCTAATAATTTGCAATGAAAAATTGTATTAAAAATAAAAAAAAATTTATTTATTTGCGTTAAAATTAAATAAAATAACAATAATTAAAAGAAGATTTTTTTCTGCTAATAATTTGCAAAGAAAAAAATTTAGACCTGGTTTCTTGTCTATATTTTCTTGGGGAACATGCAACAAATCTTTTTGATGAACAGATTCAAAACCGAAATAAATCAAAATCCACAACCACTATTGTGAGTGATGGGTGTACGAACTCTCCGGAAATCTGTGGAGTTCTATAAGCACAGATTCCTTGTGGGCCTGGAAAATAAATTGGGATGTATTACTTTTCCATTCTCTACTAATTCCCTGAACTACTCAATAAGAAAAGTAGTGAATTCTATAAAATGCTAAACCTGAGTCATCCATACATGCTACACAAAAATAGGTTTCAGCATGGAGACCTGCCATCCTCTACCCTCTCTGCAAAGACTGTGTAAATGGCACAAAAAATAACAAGGCTGAGAGGAGAAAAAAGCGGCTGAGCCATCCGTACTCGTTGCCATAGGCGACGGTCACCCCAGCGACAGGTCCTGTGTCACAGCCCAGGAAGAGGAAGGACACGTAACAGGCAGTGGAGATCAGATTGACCAGCATTGCCATTCGTATGGCTCCCAGAGCAGACAGGTTCAGCTTCTTCACCAGCAAACCTCCCAAGAATATGCCCAGACAGGCACACGGGATGGCTGTCATCCCTGTTTATGAAGAGAGAATAATGTGGCAGAATAATATGTTATATAAAAATAAAGCTTTGCTGTATATACCCTTTATTTTTGTACTTTTATCTTGTATTGCAGCACTTCTGATGTTGATAAAGCACTTTTGTTATGGTATCCCTCATTTATAAGTCATTTGAGATGAAAATGTTTGCTAAATAAATAGATGCAAATTTTATAATTATAAATTTTTGTTTTACTGTGTATGTGGCAAAGTGTGTCAAGATAAAGTAATTTCCAAAAGTCTGAGACCACTGAAAATCTGGGATTCAAAATCAAATTTGCTAAAAATAAAAATAAATAAATAACAAAAATTGTTCTGCTAGTAATTTGAAATAAACTATTAAATTAGATGATAAACTAGATATGAAAAATAATCAAATAAATTGTATTAAATTAGAAACCAAGGGAAAAAGACAAATTTTCTACTAATAAAAAATTATATTAAATAAGTAAATAATAGTGCTGTCAAATCGATTAATCACATCTAACAAAAGTTAGTAAATATGTGATTAATCGCGAAAAAAAGGGGAGAAATATACATTTTTTCTGTTTTTTTATATTAGAAAAATGTAGTAGTACAAATAATTTTAATTGTATTGAAAATTAAATTAGAAAAAAATAAAAATTATAAAAATAAATTTTCTTTTAATACTTTGCATTGAAAAACTGTATTAGAGAAAAAATTATTGTATTAAAAATGAAATAAAAATAATAATAAAAGTGAAAAAAATTTCAATGAAAAAAAACCTCATGCATTTTCACAGAATTAGTCCTCTATATGTGTGTACCCTTCCCATAACTTTTCCCTAAAATAAGAGGAGCATGATGCGAGTAAATAACACTAATGTAGAAGCACCTAACCCAAAATTTGACATAAACTGTAAACTTGTCCCTCAAATCTGAATGGTTGATTTGAATGTTGTTGCAGGATCAACAAAGAGGTACTTGAAATTACGTTCACCATATGCACATGCAGTATGTGTTTTATACACACCCAACAGCTGGTTAGCGGAGGAGGTGGTGAGGTTGAACTGCTGCTCCAAATATTTGCCCAGGAAGGCAGCAAAGCCAGCAACAACAGCAATCTCCATACAGGCAGCTAAGACAATACATGTGAACACTGGATTTGACAGCAGATGCTTGGTCACCTTGGGAATTACTGGAGGGGAAAAGGAACAGACAAAAATGAGGAGTGAAGAGAGAGAGAGAGTTGAGTAAGTGAGTTCAAAATACAGAGTAATGACAGACTCTTCTAGTCTATAACATTCCCTAAATGCGAAGATTGACGCTTGTTGGACTTGAATGAAGAAATAGATGATTTATGATGCAATCGACAGACAATCACCCCCTAATTTCCTGTTTCATGTCTAAAATGCTGCAAAGTTGCGGCTACATTCTGAGGAGCCATCATTTTGATTGATTTATTTGACAGATGTGTCTGGAGCATCCTGACAGAGACTGCATTCATACCAGATGGCAAAACCTTGAAAAATGCATCAACCATGTTGGACAAAACAGCTGCGTACATTATTGCTGCACTGTCTTGAAAGTATGCCTTTAGCTTATGCTGCCATGGCTACTGTGCTAGTAATGCATCATGTTAGCTAGTATGTAATCAGATCTTACATGATTGATGGCTGCTGTTGTACAAAATGAGAGCCTTACAAGTATAGCACAATACCAGCATAACAATTACTCTATTTACAGACAAACAGACGAGACACGAGAACGGCAGAATGAACCCAGAGAGTGACAGTTAGCATGTAAAAAGTCTTTCAGGTTGAAAGCTTTACTCCGTTTTCAAGTCAGGCTGGAATCATATTTAAAACCTTGACTCAAATATTATATAAGACTGAATACAGACAATATATATATATATATGTAAAAAACTAATTCAAAATAATAACAAAAACTATAATAGTCATTGATCTTAAAGTAACACTGACGCTGATTTTGGGGGAAAATCTGGAATTTAAAGGGTACCTATTATGCAAAATTCAGGGATTGATCGCAGATGTGTGTCAACAACCACATCTTTTTTATTCCCCATAAATCATAAACAGTCTCTCCATTTCCCTCTACTCTTACATAAGAGTAGGGAAGCCCCGCCCATGACTGGTGACGATCTGGATTATTAGCATAGATGTCGCCGCAGCAGTTCGCCATTTCTCTTTACTCGCTGTAGCAGCTGGAGACGAGCCACTGACGACACTGTGGTTGAATTTCATTTATGAAGAAAATGTGCCAATATTTGCTTAAATCATTTTACGCCGGACTGCTTCACAAATGACGGTCAATTCAACGCTGGATTTGCAAAAAAGATTCCAGTCTTTGAGATGAACCACTAACCATTTAGAAACCTCCAATTGCATTCTAAAAGTTGTGACTTCCAGAGTCTCTGAATCAGTGTCCGACTCCGGTTTGAACAATTTAAGGATGAACATCGTTACAATCCTCATTTTGGCTGCGTGAGATTCTCCAGCTTTGTTGTTGTTGAGTATGGGAAGCGCAAGCTCCTCACTGCTAGAAAATGGCTTAATTAGTCGTTTTTCAGTAAAAATTATTTGAAAACAAGCTTTAAAAAGGTACAATATATAACTTTTTTTGGTTCAAAATGAACAAAATTTAAATATTGAGTTAATACATCATCAATCCTTCTTCCAAAACATGCGTTTGTCTTATTCACTATGGTAAGCCTTTTGTAAGTGTTTATATTTTAGACCTGACATGATGGTTTTCGCGCTTGTCTCGTCATATCTGTAAATAGAGAAAAATTGCTCTGGCTACTTTGTATGATGTGGGAGTGGCATAGGTTGGTTGTCACAAGGAGCGAGAGATGCTGACATGGAGCAGCTAAATCTCCAACCTCAGCCGTTTAAAAAAAATGAGGAGAGTCTGCTGAAAGAATGTGACAGAGCTTGTAATAAAACAAGAATTAAAATTGGCTTGGCTTTTCGGCGATGGCGAGAACTGAGAGATTTGAAATGTTGTGAAAGTGACATGGAGATGGCGTTTTTATTCCTCACCAGGTGAGTACTGTATATATATATTTAGCTCTCTAACAGAGTTGATTGTAAAGCATTATCTATTGTGAAGAGTTATTTCGTTATGGTTGTTGTAGCGTTGTGTTAAAATTTATTTTCAAGCAAGTAGCGTGTCTATTATTGGGTAAAAATAGTAACGTCTTGATCTAGTCAGCTTGAGATCTTTTCCATCTAAACTGGTTCTCTGAAGCCTAATAGTGAATGTTTCATGAGCAGTAGGATAATCTCTCTTTTTTAGTTAAGAGAAAGAACCATATTTATCAGCTCCATCACGCAGAGCCGAAGCACAACAAAAACAAAGTTCTTCCACAAAATGCCTGCAGTTTTTAACTGCTAGAGGACCAAAAGTTACAGTGTTGCTTCTTGTTTCAAGAAAATTCTGCAAAAACACTCTAAAGAAAAGGATTTTTTTACAGTGCTCCAACCACCTCTTTCTGTTATATAACGGTCACTTTTCACAATCCAACTGATTCTGTGGAAATTCTGTTTTCCTCAAACTCCTGCGGGCGTAGATTCTGTGTGGGCCTGCTAATAAGTAAGGCTTAACTCTAATTGTCTAACTGCCTCCTCAGTGTACCATTAAATATAATTAGACTAGTGATTAGAGGAACATGTCCGGTACAGTTAAAACAGATTAAAGCAGACCAAGCCTTCAATTTAACATGCATGCTATTCAAGAAAAAGACCCACATCATGCTAGCATCTCTGACTTCTTCTTCTTTAAAGAAAAGTGTAACCTTACACTAACATCACATGGTGAATATATGGAGGTGTTAGATTCATTGAAATGGAAGCGTTTAGCGGTTGTGTAACTGTGTGCTGAGACCTCGGAGCTGTTGGCAGCAGGACAGGCTGTTGCTGTTGTAGTTGTAGTTCTGCAGGACTCCATTGCTGGGCTTGGATTTCTCATAATCCTGGGCTAAAGATGAGGGCAGCATGGCCTGTTCGCTCTCAAGACCTCCTTCCACCTCCTTGCAGGGCAGAGACTGGGGGAAACCAAACATGAAGAGGGACGAGAAGAAGAGTAAGGCACCGCAGAGGAGAAAGCCGCCCCACCATGCACCGATCCAGCGGGGGTCATCAGGAGTGATGTTCAACATAGCTGAGAAAAGCAAATACAGGATGGAAAATAAATAAATAATATGTAGAGGAATTATAATTCTCTCACATAGACAGACATCTGAGAAAATCCACTTCTAAAACAGCAAAACAAACTAGATGATGCAATTCATAGACATCTGACATCAAAACGGAGTCATTGAGGTATTCGGTGTCTTATTCTGCCACAAATCTTTGTCTAAAAAAAAGATTTCATGGCTATATTTGATACAATGGGTCGGGTGTAGCTGAAATCCTAAATCAACAACAAAAAAAGTATACTTAAGTATACTAATAGCAATGTACCAGTAGTATACTTGTAAGTGTCCTATTGCTATACTCATTGGGACTATATTAGTAAGTATACTTTAAGTGTAACAGTAGTAAACTTTCAGTACACGCCTACATTTCCATTAGCTGCAACTATACTAGTGAACTTATAGCTAGATATACGGATAGTTTACTAGTTAAATATTTGCGGCACATTTTTTTTAGTTTATGAAAGTAGCCTACACATTGAAGTATACTCTCAGTAAACTACTTTAGTTGTTTTATACTGTAAATATACTTGTAAGTTTTCTTTAGGTGAACTTAATATCATACTTATAGTTTACTATTTATATATTATTCTTGTACTTTAATATACTGCTATATTCTGATTTAGGTATTACTTCTTTTTTTACAGTTGAAATATACCTTTGACTGTACTTTAAGTAGATTTTAAATAAATTCCTATGTACACTACCAGTGGACTACACAAAAATACTCAGAATTAGGAACATATGTGTTTTCTTTATAAATCAATATTTTATGATTGATTTTATATGTGCGTTTATGTAAAACTATTTGAAAAAAGTATTTAATATTCTACTCATTCAAAAGAGTAAACACAACTACAGGCCAAGTATACTTAGATTCAATCTTTTGATCGAGTAGTCTAAGTATAGGTCAGATATACTTCGACTTTTCTGTCAGAGTATGAGTTAAGTGTACTTAAGTGTATTTTATAAGTATACTTACAGCACACTTGAATAAACCTGAAATACATTTACATATGATGTATTTAATAAAAATACCTTGCAATTGTACTTTTGGTATACTAAAGTGGTATACTTAAAGTCTGCTAAATTAGAACCACAAATTTTGTACTTAATGCACTTTAATTGTGCAGAAGTAGCGCTGAGGTGCAACTAAAGATATACTAAAGTATATTTGATTGTGCTAACGTGTACTTTACACTTGAAATATCTTGCATTTAAAGGCATTTTATTCAAAGATCACATAATCCTTAACAATAGTGACATTAAAAAATATTTTAGGCTTAATATTACGAAATGTGCATTGTGCACAAGTAGTCCTCAAAGTAAATCTCAATCGACCTGTCAGTAAATGTGTTAATAGATTTAAACTATACTTAGTATGAAATAAATGTATTTTAAATTTAAAATAGCCACATATATTAGCCAAATATAAATAGCATTTTCTTTAATAGAAAGAAAATGCTATTCATGGTATTTACTTTTGAAAACATGATGCATCAGCAAGAAAAAAGTGTGAAAGTGTGAACTTGATGTGTAAAATGTAAGGCAAATTCTTTGTACTTTTCTTTTTCAGTTGATCCACTCGTCGATTACTGATCATGACAGTGAGACAGAATTTGTGGCCTTGTGCTTTCATTCATTCAAAAGATGCAAGAGCCTTGTCGGTTGGAAACAAAATGCCTTGCAGCAGTTGTTCTGACTGAGTGTTTGTGTTGTTTTTGGAAATACAGAGAATGAACTGACACTCACTTGTGTCGATGAGCAAAACATCCACATACAAGTTGGTACAGACAGATCCCAGGATGAAACCACATGCAGGTCCAAACACTAGTGTGGAAAAGAGTATACCTGAAATACAACAATGAAAAACAATCAGGAATTTTATTTCAGAACCTTATATACTTATATATATATATATACACACACACATACATACATATTGTACAAAAAAATACATAAATATATATATTATAAATATATTAAATATATATTATATATTACATTAAATATATATAATATATTTACATTAAATATATATTATATATTATACTATTTGATGTTTTTTATGTTCTATATGAATTTTTTGTACTATATATATATATATATATATATATATATATATATAAAAACATCAAATATTATTTTAGAATATTTTTATATTACTACTAAAATAGTATTTTATAATATAAAAATATTATATAAAATATAAAAAATATTCTATTCATATATTATATAAATATAAATATTTTCTAATCAAGTTCATACTATAAAATACCTAATAAATCTTTCACTATTACAGTAGCAAGAAAAGGTCTAGTTTTTTCCCCCAGCCACAAGGTGGCGCACTCAATCCAAGGAAGAGTCTAATCTAAAGATGACAGATGAACTCATTTACCATCAGAAATACATACTGTAATGTAATACACAGTGTAAAGTTTTCATTCTTTTCCCGTGTTTTTCTCACATTCCAAAATAACATTCAAACAAGCAGAGGGTCACACGTCTATTCCTTGATTCCATCGCTATATAAAGCTGTTATTTGAAGATATTACATGTTCCAAGATTAATTAATAATTATGTATTAACAATAAGTTAAATTACTAATACTAAAAACAATATAATAAAGATGAACATTTAAACACACAACTTTCCCAAACTATGAGCTCAAGCTGCCTGAACAAATATTCCAAGTGAAGAATGAGAACTAAACTCCACATAGCCAGAGTAATTCACCAGTTCCTGACAGGTTTGCATACAAAGCAAGAAAAAAAAGGATTTGCTTTGGAGCAGAGCTACGAACAGACGATGCTGTGCTGGCAGACATCTGGGGCACAAATCCCTATTAATATGCTGTCAAAAAGTGTGACAGCAGCCCAGCAATAGCCCTGTAGGTCACATGCAGCTTCTGAGATTATGAAGCCTTTATCCAGGCACTCTCATCAGCTTTCCCCATCCTCTGCCATTCTCTTATTAAAACACACACAATATTGTTTCATTAAGTGCGCTGTGCTATCACAAAAAGTGGTCTTCCTCTCTGAAAACCTTCCCACCTCAATTATTCAGCAAAGATGAAAGGTTCCAGTGAATGTGTCTCACAGAGTGTTGCGGACAAAGCAGAACTGTGATTCGACAGCAGGCCGCACTTAAATTCAGTTGTAATTTATGACATTTATAACAATTTATGAGTCAATGGGACGCAGCCGGCTGAAACTATTATTTTTAAATATTCAACAACGACTGTCAAATACAAAAAAATGGATATATTTAAATATTTCATTTGGAAATTCCAAAATAATCCATTTAATAGACCTATAGTTATCAGTATTGGTGTAGCGATATGGCCTTGAAAACACTTGCCATTAAAAACAATTAAACTTAAATTTCGATTTAAAAATAAACTTCCTTTATGTTTATTCTGCATTCATTTGGGGATTGACAACCGCATTTAAATTGAATCCGACTGACAGTGATAAATGGGGAACGGACAGTGAGCAATGAACGGAACAAAACAATCTGATACTGAACGTCAAATGATCTGTGGATGAAGTCTTGTAAAACAAGACCTGCCACTTTATCTATGCAATGTGCCACTTTGTTGTTCATTTTATTACTAACTTTTCAAAGTCACTCAGCGAATTTTTGCATATAAATTTACATACTGTTAAAATAGTTCTAATCACTTTGTTTCATCATTATTTTTCATTATTCATATATCATTATTTTTTTAATATCATGAATAAATAGGAACATAATCATAAAGGATACCAACAAAGACCATTTTTGACCCAGAAAAAAAAAAAATTTAAATATATATATAAAATATATATATAGGGTTTTTATATATTATGTGTGTATATATATATATATATATATATTATATATATATATATATATAGGGTTTTTATATATTATGTGTGTGTGTATATATATATATATATATATATATATATATATAGACCCAGAAAAAACCCCCGATATATATATATATATATATATATATATAGGGTTTTTATATATTATGTGTTATATATATATATATATATATATATATATATATATATATATATAGACCCAGAAAAACCCCCCGATATATATATATATATATTATATATATATATTCAATTGGTCAAACAACCCAAAGCCAATCGTTTCACACCACTGAAAACCACAATCAACAGCTTGTGACCTTTGATCAGTGAGCTGGAATTCGTTAAATGCTGCTTAATGTGCCGGATACAGAGTCAATTTTCAGTCTCTACACTGGAAAACATTACAAATCACACATCAAAATGCAAATGGATATGCATATTTCAGGATCCCCACACCCAAAACCCACAACCACGTGTAAAGACAGGTCTTATCTGAGCGCTGCCTCTGCATTTCAGTGTCAGATGGATGGAGCTGAAGCTACACTAAGGTCAGTTGCCCTAGAGGAGAAGGCCTCACACCACACCGAGCCAGACCGAAGCTTGAACCACTTATAAGGCAGCAGCACAACAGATGTGGCTCACTATCCTCCAGCAACCAATTAATGTATTTCTGGAAAAAATGAGTCACTTTCACCAGTCCCTCCATTACAATGCCTCAGATCAAAGCAAGAGTTTTAATGTGTGTATGAAAGCTTGTTTGCGTGGACCGTTTCCTGAGCTTCTGGCCATCTAGGTGAGCGTACTCACACATACGCACGTACACACTGCAAACCGCGTGTCCCGTTTGAAACCACAAGCACAAGGTCTCATCTAGATTTGCAGAACATCTTCCAGTTTTCAAATAGGAACAGGTTCTTGTGAAATGTTTTCATTCAGTTTCGATAGAAATCACACACACAAACATATTAAAATGTACTACATCTATACATATACAATTTTTATATATATATATATATATATATATATATATATATATATATATATATATAAACACATAACTTGTATATTTTGCTTTAATTGTTTTACATTTAATTGTATACATTACATGCATATATACACATTATATATTTTGCTTTAATAAAATGTTAACACATATACATTTTGATTTATATACAATTTAAAATAGTATTACTTTTATTGTATTTTATTATTATTATTATTTAAAAAAAGAAACAAATCAGCATATTAGAATGATTTGTGAAGGGTCATGTGACACTAAAGACTGGAGTGATGAAATTCAGCATAAATTAAACTACATCTTATTTTAAATTTTAAATGAAATGAAATATTGTTAAATAAGTGTTTTACAGTATTTCTGATCAAATAAATACAGCTTTGGTGTGTGTGTATATTTATATTCATATACACACACACCAGTAAAACCAGTACGGAGGATTCACAAGAAACAGCTGCACAGTTTCCATCCCAACTGTTGTGCTGCCCAGTGGAAGGCACCGCAGTGTTTTTACAGTGTGTTGCCTAAGAGACTTCGTGTGTATGTTTGTGTCTGTGTGCTGATTTCTCATAGCAACGCTTCAGCACTGACTACCCTCACAGGAAACCTCAAAAATGCTGCCGAAATCTTGCAATCACCTTTGAAGAATTGTGAGAGTTCGCTTGAGGACCCTACCACAGTGAGAAAAGAAAAAAAATTCCCATCAACTTGTTAAGAATGCAGTTTCTCTTTATATACAAGAAATTAACAGTCAAAAGGTTTCTTGTGATTGATAAGCATCACTTTTTGGGAAACAAACCTATTTATCTAAATGAGGTTGGATGGTTTTGATAAGAGAGAAAAAAAAATGTCCTAATAAGATTTTGGCTCATAATCAAAGTGGAGAAAATTTGATGGTTTAAATGTGGGGGGGGGGGGGGGGGGGACAGAGTCCATACATTTCTGTCTTTCTGCAGGATCTCCCAAACTGTGTCTCATTCTGAGTGTCCTTTCATTTTTATTTCTCGTGGGGACATGTAACATATACAGAGTTAATAAAAACCTCCTGACTTCCATGAACACAAAACTGGGCCTTTAGTCACAGGAGGAATGGGCTACTTCCCACATCCTGTCCTCTAATCATCAATGTGCAGGTAATTAAGTCCAATTTACTGCACAGTACAAATTCTGTGGAAAGCATTTTCCCCTTGAATTTTTTCCCTTACGACTTGAATCGTTATTAAAGCAAAGAGCAGGTATTAAAATGGCATGCTGGGTAAGGCCCATGATTCACTTAAATACCTTTGAAATTGCGTTTATTCTTCAAGGAGTCTTGTTTGGGTAAGAAAAAAACATTTACGTGTAGCCTACTCCACCGGAACATTTTAACATCCTTCAGAGCGCACTTTCAGCAAAATCTCGACATAATGGGATAATTCTGCCTTTTTTTTGCCTAAAATGTCTTTAGAGTACAGAAAAGAATGACATTTACTGAGAATTACACATAATTCAGCTAAGTATCTGCGTTCACGAACTATGACAGCCCTTTAATACACCATGTTAAGAGATCTTCATAATGCATTAAAATATTAGGTAAATTATGTCTACTCTGCATACTTTTATGACATATTCTGGAAAAAACAAATGCAGTAAATGCATACGAACTAACAGAGCATGCCAATATTTCTAATAATAATTTTGATCTCAAAATATGAGATAATGAAAATGTTTTTTTTGTCAGTGCATTAAAAGCATATGGCAGTGGGTGTTAGATGACTTTAATGAGGTGTAAAATGGCGGCAAGAAGTGTTAAATTATCAGTATTATGTTGCACTTTATGATATATTGCTAACACTGTATTGCATTAAGGGTGAATAATATTCAATATTCTTATTCAATATCCAAAACAATTGCTCAGTTTTACAAAGGTTTGAACATAAGCTATTTTTTGTACACACACACATCTCAGCAGTTCTTCAGCAGCTATCAATACACAATCTTATTTTCAGCGTGAGACAGAAAGATAAATACACAATGTGCGAAGAAAACAAACTAGAGAATTAAAGCCGCTCTTGCAGAAAGAGTGATGAAATAATGTATTTTTCACTTTGTGAGAACATGATGTGTGTCTCACACTGAGAATAACCCTGTTAGAAACAGGTGTTAAGTTGTTAACCCAAGATCTATATGCGTTCTCTGGTTGCATGTTTCATGCAGTTCATGCTTTACTCTGGGATTACTACATTAGTTAACATGAACTAATAATGAACTGTGCTTATACAGCATTTATTAATCCGTGCTAATGTTAATTTCAACATTTACTAATACAATATTAAAATCTTGTGAACATTAGTTACAAACATAACTAACATGAACTTAGATTAGTAAATACAGTAACAAATGTATTGCTAATGTGTAAGTTAATACACTAAACAAATGTTTAACTAATGAACCTTATTGTAAAGTGTTACCAATGTATACTTTTGCCACTGCAATTTTGTGACGCTAGATTCTCTAGATGTCACTCATAAAGGATCATATAGATGTATATGACTTTCTTCTTTCTGATGAACACAATCGGAGATATATTAATAAATATCTAGACGCATCCAAGCTTTATAATGGCAGTGAGCGATACCAATGAGTATGAGCTGAACAAAGTGCTTCCATCCACATCCATCCATCATAAACGTACTTCACATGCTAACTACTGTGCATTATTCTCAACATATCGCACGTTCACAACCCACAAAATTTCAGCATAAACTGACCCTTATTTGTAACATAAATCTGTTTTAGCGAATCAGTGCACAGTATTCAGGTCAGGTGACAAGTGACATGGTGACAAGCTGAAACCTTGTTTGTCCTTTTGCTTTTGTGTACATGCATGTGTGTGTGTGTTTTAAATGCAATTGACTGTTCACAAAGACCCGCCCCCTTTAGTTATTGTTGCAATGCCCGACAAGCCATGCTCTCTCACGCCACACATCATGCTCTCACGCAGTGAAAAATACATCAGAGGACACTGACAATGCGTCGACAGACATATGAAAAGTTTCATATTTAAAATATTGTAATTTTTTAAACAAGTTTAAACAATAAATAGCGTCAAGTGTCTCTTTAATGTGTGGTGACAGATCGCTGTAGCTCCTCGTGAACCGATCATCTCTTCATACTAGTTCATTTATAGCATCAAATAAACATGAATGAACATCAGAAGGAATGTTGTTTCAAGCACGGAAAGACGTGAGACACACAATTTTTCAAGTTCAAGTTCACCAACATTAAATCTACTAATTCTCCTGACTGCTTTGTTGGATAAAATGGGGATTAGGATTGGTTAGATCGCCTGTCAATCAAACTGTTTGCGAAGGGTCAATTACAAAGCAATTACTTGGTTTTGTTTAACTCTGAAATGTGAAATGTGGAGTTATCTGCTTTTGCCAAAAAAAAAAAAATGACTGTCGGAGTTATCTGCTTTTGCTAAAAAACAAACTTTTAATATATTAAAAAAACTTTAATTTTGTAAGTTACTTGTATTTTTTAAGTTATTATTACTTAATCAATACAACCAAACCTCAGTTAGATTGACATTACTTCGAATGCACAATAAAAACATGATTTATTAGGATGAATAAAAACGGAGTTATCTGTTTTTGCAAGTTTGCAAGAAGAGTTTTTTGATATACTCATTATAACCTGCTGCAACAGACTTTTTAGTACCTATACAGTAATCCAGAGCGAGCTTACAAAGCAACTCTACCTGTGTGCGTAATTCCACTGGAGCTTACGCGGCATGAACACACACACACACACACACACACACACAAAATGACATGGGTAAGACATAAACATAATACTGTACAGTTACTTCTGATTTACTTGAGCGCTAAAAAGCATTAAGTTAATAGACAAACATGTACATATTGAGCCCAGTGTTAGGGTTAGAGTTACCTTAATTCAAAAACAATAGTGTGAAAATATAACCCTGAGGTGTCAAAGCATCTGACCCATACAGGAATGTTTCAGTCAAAAATGGAAAGCAAAAGGAAGCAAGGGAATGAGTGCTTTCCTGTTCTTTTTTTCCAGTGTGTAACATGTGCCCTTTAGAGTCTGCTGACAGACTGACAGTGAAAAACATCCACAGTGACACTGAAGCGATTGGACTAGACATTTATGCGACGAAGGAATGCAAGAATTACACAAACATAAAGTCAGTTCAGGGACTTATTCATGTAGTCAGACTCAAATTTTCACTTTCTGTTCCCCCTGTTTCAGAATGTTAGTGTGCAAGATTTTTCTTTTCCTTAAAGGAAATCAAGATTGATGAAACAGTTGTAACAGCGTCAGTTCAACCAATGAGCGACAAGGGTGAAATCACTATCAAAGGTGACCGCCATTATTATATATTTTTAGAACAATCTACTGATGATAAATGCTGAGGGGGTCAGTCAGTCTCTTAACAGAAGAAAACTGCAGGACAGCAGCAGATGGCAGATGATAAGTGATGTCCGATAAACTTAATATGATATTTTTACCAAAGATGGACACTATTTAAGTAACACTGATGTAGAGCTGCACGATTCTGGATAAAATGAGAATCACGATTTCTTGGTTTCAAATACAGATCACGTTTCTCCCACGATTCTGAATATACAACCAAATGAAATAACATGTAATTTACCAGAGGTTCTGACAAAATATAAATTGGTGGAAAATGTTTGAATAAATTTTTTAAAAAATGGTTTTGAGGAATTCACTGACTCATTAATAAATACTTGTTTACTGGATGAATCAGTGTTTTTGAACGAATCTTTAATGATTCAATGACAAATAAATTTAATAGTCACTTGTCACGACCTAGTGGAATAAGATGCAATTGACACTTCGCCAGAAATTTGATTGACAGGCGATCTGACCAATCATAACCCCAAATCTGCCATTTTATCTGACAAAGCAGTCAGGGGAGTTAGGAGATTAATGTTGGTGAACTTAAAAAAATTGTGTGTACTCACATCTATCTGCGGTTGAAACAACATTCCTTCTGATGTTCATTCATGTTTATTTGATGCTATAAATGAACTAGTATGAAGAGATGATCGGTTCACGAGCCGCTTGAAGGACCTACAGCGATCTGTCACAACACATTAAAGAGACACTAGACGCTATTTATTGTTTAAACTTCTTAAAAAAATTACAATATTTTAAATATGCAACTGTTTCATATCAAAAGTAGCCTGCTCTGTCTGTGCTGTCAGTGTCCTCTTTGCTCCGCAATGTATTTTTCACTGCGTGAGAACATGATGTGTGGCGTGAGAGCGCATGACTTGTCGAACATAGCAACAGTAACTAAAGGGGGCGGGTCGTTGCGAACGGTCAATTGAAACAACCGTCATTTGACGCACCAAGTTCGTTTCAAAAGGTAGTTTTCTCTATTTTGATTGCTATCGTAGACATCATTGTTTATAAACTAACAAAAAACTTATATCTCAGTTCTTCTGTGATAATTTCAATATTTGGAACACAGAAATAACTAATGTGTGGATAGATGGATGTATGTATGGATGGATGGATGTATGTATGTATGGATGTATGGATGTATGGATGTATGTATGTATGTATGGATGTATGGATGTATGGATGTATGGATGGATGTGTGTTTGTATGGATGGATGGATGTATGTATGTATGTATGTATGTATGTATGTATGTATGTATGGATGGATGTATGTATGTATGTATGGATGTATGGATGGATGGATGGATGGATGGATGGATGGATGGATGGATGGATGGATGGATGGATGGATGGATGGATGGATGGATGGATGGATGGATGAATGGATGTATGGATGGATGGATGAATGGATGGATGGATGGATGGATGGATGGATGGATGGATGGATGGATGAATGGATGGATGGATGAATGGATGGATGGATGGATGTATGGATGAATGGATGGATGGATGAATGGATGGATGAATGGATGGATGGATGAATGGATGGATGGATGTATGGATCCAAATGAATGAGCAAACTTAAAAAAGCAAGAACCCACATACAAAAAAATTACAGTTATATGATATCCCCCTGATCAAATGTGTCCCTTCTCTTGATTTCTCCTCTGCTGTTCAAATACATCAAACTGTCTGTCACTCACGTACTAATGCTACACGCCACTGACCAGAGGGCTGTCAGTCTGAATCTAAGCTCAGATGTTGATGCTGGGTTTTTGACAACTATCAAAGACTGTAATGGTTTTTTAAAAACTATTGACAGCCTCAATCTCAAACATAATTTCGGCACAAACGTGCAAAAAATCTAAACCTAAATGTGTAAATAAAGAAAATCTGTGTATGTAATGGAGCCACAGTCATGTCAAAGCAAAACTGGTCAAACCCAGTGCAAACAAATAATTTTAAGGTGAAACCAATGCAAATATGTGCTTTCCCTATATGGTGCATTATACACACAAACGCACAAAGACAAACATCTTTTCCGAGGGATATTCAGAGGCCAGGAGGCTTTTGATTTCTGTCCAAGTGGTTTAGGACTGTTTGGTTTTCCCAGGGCGTGGGAGGAATTTTCTCAAATTCCCAGTCTAAGACCTTTTCTCAGTCTGGCATCTGGAACATGTAGTGAAAAAAGGCGCAAAGGCATAAGCAATCCCTCAGATTATATAATTCACAACCTGCTTGACACACACATTCTGGTTTTATCTGAAAATGGATTTCTATTTTTGACTATCCAGGCTGTTTGATGCTTAAAGATTTATGAGTCAGCCACCTATAAATAAAAAACCTGAATGTATGATGAAAATAATGATTATGATCGTATGATTATGCAACTATAGCTTGTCATGTGATGCAGTGGATTTGAAATACAACAGGTCGTTTATTTTGCTTTAGTCAGATAAGGTGAACCTGTCCACTGCTTGTCAGTGTTTGATCGACATGCCTCGTGTTATCAAACTGACAGCGAGGAATGAATGTTGGCATTCAAAACAGAAATATTCTCTCTGCAGGGCAGTCCGAGATTATTGTACATCACAGAGATTGCGAGGGGTCACTGAATGTTCTCCTCCTCAACCAGTCCAGGGGAGACACGCTCCAGGTCACTTTCCACACTTCATTTGCTCTGACAGCATCGGTAGGCTCCTGTGGTTTTGTTCTCTTAACTTGTTTCCAAGAGATACATGAGAAAACACACCCAAACATCTGAAGATCTAAATCACTTACAGACTGACCACAAACTATATTTTACTTGGGCATTGTAATACAATGTGTACTTAAAGGTGCAGTAAGCAATTTCTGAGAAGCCAATTAGCAGTAGGGGGCGTGTCCACTCAGGATGGGGGAGGAGAGAGAGTGAGCAAGAGGGAGATTTGAACACTGTAGAAAGAGAGAGGCTGAGAGACATTACAAAAGAGAAAAGTTCAGAGTAATATCACTGGGAAAGTGAAGTTTACACTCGAAGATGATAGGGCTCTCATGCAATATCCCAATTCGTCGGTTCAGTTCTGACATACGTCGAACGTGACCGACTGAAAGGGAAAGAAGGGTTGTGACCAGGCAAGAGCTTTAGGACCCGCGTTAATATTAGAAAAGCTTTCCAGCCCTGGAGAGACCTAAGCGGGAAGACCTGAAAAGGTTGCATTGTTGTGCTGCTAGTGACTAACAACAATCTCTTGCTTGTACTCTTGCGTATGTTCATTTTTTGTTCTTCCTTGTTGTTTGTCATCTTTGCTTTATTTTTCTCAAAGCATTATTTTGATAAAGATACATCCAAGCATTTTGGGGGCGGAGCAATGAAGGAAGGGGTGTGTTTTGTGGGGATGATTTCAAATATCATCAGTGTTTTTCAGAAATCGCTTACTGCACCTTTAAGACAACAAAATATTATGGCTTCAGTGTCTTCATGGATATAAATGTATCAGAAGAAGTACAGTGTAAATATATGGTGGGTGTTTCTTCAACTTCAGATACTTGTGACCCAAGGGTTGTTTTTTATTATTAACATTTAACCTTTCTTTGTTGACAGATTTCACCTCTTTTTTGTATGTTTAATGAAGATCACACCACAACTGCAAAACTTTCTACTATGCCTTAATCATATAATAAATAAGAAAACAGATTTAAAAAAATGTGCATAATACGTAAAATGACAGCTATGAAATTAGCCTTAGACAAGAATGTCTTAATATTTAATTAACAATAATATTTCACAATTATTATTCCACAAAAAAAAACTTTTTAATCAAATAAATGCAGCCTTTTTGATTCAAAAACATCTTGATATGGTAGTGTATGTATATACACTGTTGGACTTTGTGGACAAAGTAAATAAAACAGTGAGACTGTTTTGCCCATAGCTGAAGAAACACCCATTTATGGTTACATACAGAACACATGAAGAGGACAAAAAAAGCTTTGATAAGTCAGATAATCCTTTAATCTATTTGAGCCACAGAATATAGGGTTCCAACAGCCAAAATGGAAGTAGATATAGATTATGCAGTGTTTCATTATTGCTGATGATTACGGCACGGGTGCATCGTAATGAAACATCTGACATAAGTTGGTATCTTAAAAAGAGGTTTTCAAATAAGAAAATAAAGACCTTACTAAATAATATTTTGCAGTATTTGCAACATGACTAGATTAGTTAGCAACAAACACTAAATCAGAGGGATATTCTATGACTCAAAACCAATCTCGACTACGAGGCAGCATAAGACGCTTAGAGCGATTCTTTTTTGGAACATTGTGGGTTATCAGGGATCATATGTTAATTAACTTCCTCTCATTAAATCGACAGTGTTTCTGTTCTCCACCATATTGACCTAAATAATCATCACAAAGCCAAAGAGAATGAAAGCAGGAGCCGAATTCAAAGTTAAATGCTTATGAACTTAGACAATGCTAAGCAAACAAAGAGTTCTTCCTGAGTCAACTGAATAGGAACAAAGCCGAGTGCAAAATGCAGGTTTCAACATATTTAAAAATGACCACTTGTATAATCCTAAAAAAAGCAACACAGTGTTAGCCAGGAAATAATCATTTAGTGATATGTAAATGTTCCGAAGATTTAAGAAATCTTTTTACATTATATATACTGAGGTATACTGCTCTTTATCTAATATTCATGCAGTTACACACTTCTTGACTAATGCCTTGGTGGGATATAAACCTCTTTTAAGGTTGAGACCTCACATTAGACTTCAGAATGAAAGCTGATGGCTCTTTAATGCATTGCCGCTTCAGCGCTGAGCACCGTAGCCTAAAACCGCAACAAATAGCACACGGTCTATATTGCCGTAGGCAAGCATGTAATAGTAACAGCAATTATTCTTGAGAAATGGGGTCTTTCAAGGACAGCAGATATTGTTAGGACCACAAGTGCTCTGCATATCCAAAAAAAACATTGTTTAAAATGAAGAAAAACTATTCTTTTATTAAATTCCGTCCTGAGTGTTTTATTCGAGAATATTTTGAATGCAAATATAAGCAGGATAAATTTGAACAACATATAACCACGTAATGTGTTTATACAGTAAAGATGGATCACCTAAAAAAGAAAACATTATTAAAAACACTATGTAGCCTTTTTAGCTTCACTATATAAACATCTAAATGGTCCAGAAACTATTGTGAATACCCTGCTTTGAATTGATTTGCTTTCTACTCATATATTTATTCAGTCGGACTGAAAAAATACAGCTGCATGCTGAACGTGACTTATCAGTATTCCAAATCTTCATCAAAACAGATTAGCACACACACTTGGAAAAGATAAAGTGTACCACCAACATCGCAGTCCAATGTTAACCTTTGGGTTCGCAGGAATTAGATAAGCCAACCTGTCTTTTGATGAAAGATAGAAATCTGTACATGTGCTCTTTCCTTGACTCACTTCAAAGAAGCACAAACTACCCTAGAGTGGCAAAAATGACCAAAATGCAGGCTTATGTGTTCACAAACAAACAGATGCCAAAATGTAACTAAATGAAACATGCTCTTGTGGAACAACAAACAAACAAATAAACATTTTTTGTGAATGATGATGTGCCATACCATGTCATTCAGTCTTATCCAGGAATAATAAATGGATAAAACTGTAAGTTGGTTCATTTCTCACAAAACAAAACAAAAAAAAACAACACAAAAAATTGATTTTAAATAGTGCTTTCAAACGATTAATCGCGATTAATCACATCCAAAATAAAAGTTTGTTTATATAATATAATGTGTGTACTTTGTGTGTAATATATATATATATATATATATATATATATATATATATATTTTTTTTTTTTTTTTCAAATAAATATATTATATTTATATATGGTCATAATGTTATGCCAGATCGGTGTATACACACACACACACACACACACATTTCTTAAAAAAAAAAAAAAATATATATATATATATATATATATATGAATGTTTATGTATTTATATATACATAATAAAATATACACAGTACACACACATATTATGTAAACACAAACTTTTATTTTGGATAATGAATTTCTCTGCATCTTCTGCATCACTGCTTTATTCCCTGCAGTTGGTTGTATAATAGTAGCTTGTGGCGGTTTCACATAACCACAAATAAGATAAAATTATAAAACGAGGGCTGGCATGTTTGCAAACAGACCTGTCTGACTGTTTATATTGCACCACACGGGCAGAAAGAGAGAGAGAGAACAGAGATGGACAAACGCAGAGAAAGATGCAGTGACAGATATACAGTAGAGAAGGCCAACAGCTATGTCTTGGCCACTGGCACAACTATCACACTTTAGCTGCTGTGTCAGATGTTTCCCTTGGGCTAAGAGCCAAAAACACAAAGAGCCCTGAGAGCAGATAAGCAGACAGAGGCCTTGAAGGAGCAGCAGGCCTGAAGTCTCCATGGGCCTATTGGTGAAGAGCTCCAGCTGCACTGGAGGAGGGGGCCGCAGTATTGACTACAGCTGGTCCACCTTCCTTCAGCAGGTGCCTTGGCCTAATTACCAGTATGACGGTGCCAACAGCGGGTCTCCAGATACTTCCAAGCTGCATCCAGAGAAGAACCAGGCCACTGAATAAAGAAGCCCCTTAGAGCAAAGCATGCCCGCTATTCGTAATTAGGCGCTAATTGTACTGCATGCAGAAGGGAAGCGGTAAACAGACCAGAACTGTGAAGTATAAACTGTAGCATTGGAGTAAAGTTGCAGTACTGAGCCTTTGAATAAATATGACTGTGATGAACTGAACTAAGGATGAATTTTAGATATACTATGAAATGTCCTGACTAATTAATAATAATAATTCGTTACATTTATATAGCGCTTTTCTGGGTACTCAAAGTGCTTTACATATGGAAGGGGGAATCTCCTCAAACACCACCAATGTGCAGCATCCACCCGGATGATACGACGGCAGCCATATTGCGCCAGAACGCCCACCACACACCAGCTTGTTGGTGGAGAGGAGACAGAAGAATGGGTCTGATATGAGTTTTTATTGGCAGATACCAATGCTGATATCTAACACAATGCTGCCATATATATATATATATATATATATATATATATATATATATATTGTAGAGGCTCCTGGCCACAAATGTAGTTAAGACAGATTCTGGGTCTTCATGTTCTAGTTGCTGAACACATCAGACACACTTTTGGCAGAATTCTAATGTTCTTGTATTATTCAGCCTGAGGGTGGCGCTCTAATGATGATTGACAGACTTTAATACACACGACAAATGCATAGAACGCCATCTTAGAATTGCTTAATGTAGTATTTATTGCTTCCGAATGTTGCTCTAGTTATGTAGAAATTCCAGTGAAGAAAAAAGAAAAACAATCATCTTTATTCTCAGAACAAACATAACACAAACACAACAGAACTACCGTATATAAAAGCTATTCACATGAGTACGTTTAAATGAAAGGTTTTATATTCTCATTCAATTAATACGCTTCTCCACAAAGGAAAAACAGACACGCCAACTAGTTACTGACCTGGTGCAGAGCGAGGTTCACATAAGGTGTGTTTGCTTACCTAATAAGTGAAGGCAGCCGGCAAGGTTGGCAGGTAAACAAAACAAAACAAACAAAAAATTGGCCACACAAACAGCCAGAAATCTTCCCCAATGGCTCTCTATGAGAGCGTGCTGCAGTTCCATTTTTCACCACAGATTTGCACTGGAATTGTGAAGGGAGCTGTAGAGCTAGGGAGGGCTCTTAGACCGGCTGCCCCTCTTACTATCATGAATACAAGGTTGCCAAATTCATGCGGTACATTTTAATATACCCTGCTCACTATCAAATGAGATATGTATAATTAAAAGTACATTAAAATAGATCCAAGAATATCCAATAATCTCAGCTTTTAATGTCAAAATGGTCAAAATATTCTTGATTTATTGGCCTGACCAATATTTCAATATATACATATTTCAATTTAGCCATGGTCAGTATTGATTTTATTCAATCACCGTAAATACTTCTCCATTGACTTAAACTGTGGATAAATAATGGATTGCGGTTGGCAACCTGAGATGTGCATTAGCTCAGAGGTGTATGATGTGCAATCCCATTCTTCATATTTACTACCAATAGAGCTTGTGTTTCTCAGCTTCTCATGTTCGGAGCATAGCAAAATGTAGGATGTTTCCAAACAATCAATAAGAGTGAACATTGAATGTTGTAATTACAGCTAACCCTTATTGATCCACACCCATTTAATTAGACAATCTTATCCTTCACCTCAAATAAAAGTGCTGAACACACAGGAGGGGGTTTAGAGAGCTACTACTTACAAACCACTCAATCAATGAGTCCAGGTATTTACGCTAATGCCAGGGGCAGCACGAATCTGTAAGAACAGGCTATTTTAATCAAATCATCCCTGATTTGAAGTGCCAATGTTCCAGTGAAAGACAATGAGAGATGTCGTGCCTTAGGAGGGACCGAGCATCTCAATCCGATAGTTTCAAGGCCAGATTGCAGATCAGACAAGCCCCTGATGTGTTGTATTTTATAATGCCACCCTCCCCCTACATTTTTTCACCCAGCACCAAAAAAAAAAAAAATCCGCTTTGTAATCAGTCTTGTGACCCAGATTTCAGCAGCGATGGGTTATCAAGGTCATGGGGATTGGGGAGTAAGTGGAAGATGATGCAGCTTGAGGAACACCATCAGCCGCAGAAGATTCAGCTCTCTGGACCTCATGAGATATTCAGAGCTGCCTTGCTTGAAACATGAGCAATTTTAGAGCTTTTCAAAATGCAATCTCCTCTGACATAGTTGCACTCGGGCCAAGTACTCTAAATTGTAGGTTCACTGTCAAAAAAATTTGTTTGTGTCCAGAACCCTGAGTAGCCAAAAAAGTCACTTCAGTCACACTAAAAAAAATGCATTGATGTCTTTGCACAAGGTCCAAAATATTAAACCAACAGGCAATCCATCCATCCATTTAGACTAAGCATCACAAAATATGCTTGTTAGGTTTTTAATGACAAAGCAATTCAATAAAAATGTCCATAATTAAGATAAAGGCCATTTTTACATTTTCTAAATTCAAACGCTAGTGGAACACGTTCATAGTTAATACGATGAACTAATGCCATATACCCATAAAAATTACCTCGACACTATTTGGTGAAAAGCCAAAGCAAAAATTCCTCATGCTATGACAGTCATTCGATTGGTGTGGGTTAAAACGTACAAGTAGCTATCAGGACTACTGTAGGTCATCACATCACATAAGACATCACCAGCAAAACATTCTGGAAAGGGCTACAATTGCATTGCAAAGCATTTAAACAATCAGCCAGCAGGAGACGTAGGTCTGGCTTGTGTCTGCACATAACAACAAATGACATTGTGTCCTCTACTCTAATAGAGTAGGATGGAAGAGAAGAATGGAAATCAATGTGCAAATTCCTCATAATAGTACTCTTTATATCCATCTATCAATCTA
The DNA here is from genome assembly GCA_038088235.1 of Zacco platypus. Taxonomy (NCBI): domain Eukaryota; kingdom Metazoa; phylum Chordata; class Actinopteri; order Cypriniformes; family Xenocyprididae; genus Zacco; species Zacco platypus. The sequence goes on from CM076075.1 coordinate 27,233,816, forward strand.
TCTATCTATCTATCTATCTATATGTATATATATAAACAGTATTATAATGAATAACAAATTAAATGGTTTAAGTGGTTATTAAACACGACATAAAAATGGTCTCGCGATTCAAATGCTGCATCCTGTTCCTCCCTACACGGCTGAATGGCAGTTTGTGGTTATAGCACAGATTGTTTGGAAGGGAAAGTAGCTCTTTTCTATTACCTAGGATTTGTTTAGTCTGATTGGCGAGCAGGATTGACTAATGATAGGATTAAGTGAGTGAGTGACGCCAGATGACTCCAGTGATGTTACTCAACCTCATTTTAATGCAGTCTTAAAGCTAATCTTGAAGTCTGCCTATGTACCATTTAAATCAATCAGAGTTTCATCCAAGTTCAAAGACAGTGCCTTCTCTCTGGCTTCACGAAGGTTGGACACGCTATCCTCGACATAATCATCTTAGCTCCACTTCCTGCCCACGTGATTAGTTTCTCTCTAAGTAGCATACATCCCTTCTTTACCTGCTAGTATCAGTCTGCATCACACAGACATTATACCCATTCAAACTGCCCAAACCAAGTGATTTTATAACACAACTCTCCCCCAAAAACTATTAGTAGCTCATATATTTTCTTGTAGGTCAAAATGTTTTTGTCTAAAACACTGTGATAAATATACACATCATGTGTAATTTGGTCCGTCCATTTGAGTCGCAGATCATTTACTTTGTCCTTATCTGCCCTCCCTAATGCCACTTAAAGCTCATGGAACAGAGAATATAATATATAAGTACAGACAGATAGACAGATTATATATACATAAATCTTTAAATTTAACATAATAACATGTAATTAAATGCAAATAAGCCGCTGTTTAGATTTAAATAGGCAAATACTTAAGAGTCTACGACTGGATCCTTATTGCAGTGATTATTATGTTTCTGAGTGTGTAGCTTTTCATTTCTTAAACAGCCACAGAGGAAGACGTATCATGACCATATTCCAGGATGACAAAGCCAAGATTCACCTTTTCATGCACGTCTTGATGGAAATAAGTGTTGTGATGTTATTTCCATCAAGAGGTGCATGAAAAGTTGAATCTTAGCTTTGTCATCCTGGAATATGGCCATGATTAATTTTTGGTAAATATCTTGTATATTGTCAATGCAAGAGGTGAGCAAGTCTCCTCCAGCATATCCCAAAGACTTTCAATGAATTTAAGGTCTGGACTCAGATGTTTGTAAATGATTCTTCATGCTCCTTCCCAACCATTCTTTCACAGTTTGAGCCTGATGAATCTTGACATTATCATCCTGGAATACGGTCATGATGCATTATCCTCCATGGATGTTTAAGACACGAAAAGCCACACACTCCATCAATTAGGGGTAAAAGATATGTTCTCAAACATATAACATGCTAGAAACAAAATAATCACTGATCCAGTCGTGACACACAGCACTAAAGCACTTGGGACAAACTTAAAGAGAGGGTTGGATACATTTATCTTGCGAAATAACGCAGGAGCTGACAGGAGACTGAAAAGAATGGGTTTGTCTGGGAGCGAAGACTGCTGAAGTCTGTTCTCTCACCCCTGCAGAGTGAGAGATGACAACGTTCATTGTTCTCAAATTAAACAAACAGGAGTTGGTAAGGCGCGGTCTTGGCACAGAGCTTATCGGCGAAATGGAAAAACCCATTTAGAATCTAATCCTCCAAGATGACATTACATGTGCAGCGTTTAAGTGGCTTATGAGCATGCGTGGCTGACGGCAGGGGGTGAAGCCGAAACACTCCAGCAGCCATACTGACGTGTCACTTAAGGATGCATCTGAGATCTCTCTGTGACTTCGGATAAACATCATCACTCAGACATCAACTTTATACTGCATAAACATCAACATTGCAGTATAATGTTGTAACAGGGTTCAATGGAAGGAAGGAGGCAGGAACCGGCGAACGTTCCACATAATTTTAATAAATAAATAAACAAACAATAAAACGAAAGTAAAATGCACATGCCCACACAACCAAAATAAAACACAACATAAAGTCCAGGCCTGGTCCTTTCTCGTCCTTCACTGTCGTCGCTCCTCTTTTATGCTTCCGGAGCTCCTCCGTGAGAGATCCGAGACCGGTGCGCCGAGCAGCTGAAGCTCATTATCTCTCACGTCACCGGCCTCGCGCCGTTCCCTCACGGCTCTCGCCCGCCCTGCTCGCCCTGCTCGCCACAAACGTCCAATGTTCGAAAGATTGTATTTTATTGCATTTGTCAATATTGTTAATTATTATCATAGCTATCTTTGATAACTTCAGAGAGAAGGATCTTAACTTTTAAAGACCTGTGGACAACAGTATTACCATGACAGTGATCTAAATTAACGTTAAAGTCGGCACAAAATGGAAGTTACAATAGTCTTTTCTTCCCTATTGTGACATCTGAGTGAAACGGCTTCTCGAATTAGAAAAAAATGTACTGCCGGACTTGATTTTGTCCATCAGGAATGATTGGATGGTTGTGGTTTGCTATTGCTGTGATCTCATGTGAGTGATTTTATGGTGATTTTAAAGATGCACTTTATCATTTATGTTGCACTGACTATAACGGCAGACATCTTGGATTTTCAGCATGGATCGCACAAAAGAAACGTTTTCATTTTCTAATGCTGTTGTATACATTCCAAACTATATTACACAAATGTAAATATTTAATATATTTTATTTTCATGTGTTAAGGGGGGAATATTTTATAATTAGTAAAAATTACTGAAGCCGCTTTTTCACGGGAACTTTCCCCAGAAACTAGGGACTTTGGGGTGGTACTCGGTGTGTTTCGACCGCAGAGACCAGGGTCTAAATGAAGTTCCAGGTAAAAAGTCCCAGCTCGCGAAGATAGTACTTGTTTTCTTAAAGTTCAGGAACTTTCGGGGGTGGGACTTCATCGCTGAACATGCTGATTAGTTGACTCCATGCAGAATTTTCTTTCAACCACATTTTTAAAAGTCTGTTGCAGTGCGTGCAATAAGAGTTGTGTGCTATTCAAATCAGCAATAGAGTTAAAGGGTTAGTTCACCCAAAAATGAAAATTCCAATTAATTACTCGTTCTACACCCGTAAGACATTCGTTCATCTTCGGAACACAAATTAAGATATTTTTGATGAAATCTGATGGCTCAGTGAGGACTATTGCCAGCAAGGTAACTAACACTTTCAAATACCCAAAAGGGTACGAAAACATATTTAAAACAGTTCAACCTTAATATTATAAAGCGACAAAAATACTTTTTGTGCGGCAAAAAAATAAAATTTCGACTTTTCAACAATATCTAGTGAAGGCCGATTTCAAAACACTGCTTCGAAGCTTTACGAATCTTTTGATTAAACTGTCAAAGTCACGTGAAGTACTGAAATTGCGAAACACTTATGACGTAATGAAGCCTCGTTTCCTGAAATCATGTGACTTTGGTGCTCTGAAGTATTGATTCGAAAGATTTTTGGCGCACAAAAAGTAATCTCGTCGTTTTATTATATTAAAGTTGAATCCCTGTACTCACATAAACTGTTTTAAATATGTTTTAGTAGCTTTCTGGGCATCTGAAAGTGTTAATTGTCTTGCTGGCAATAAAGTCCTCACTGAGCCATCGGATTTCATCAAAAATATCTTAATTTGTGTTTCCCAAAGATGAATGAAGGTCTTATGGGTGTACAGTGACAGGAGGGTGAGTAATAAATGACATAATTTTTATTTTTGGGTGAACTAACCCTTTAAAAAAAAAATATGACTGATGGACCGACGACGAGGTTATGCGGAGGACGAAATCCAGCGGGAACTGGAAAGTCACGCGTAGTCCAGTCACTTGCCTAATCTTCACGGTACTTTCAGACCACGATGGAAATGCAGACAGCAATGGGTCTGGGGGAAAAAGTTTCAGGGACAAATTTTTCCAGGTAATTTTGGTGGAAAAGCAGCTCGAGAGTATCTATACGTAAAATGATTATTATCTAAAAAGGATGCGCACATTGCTTAACAAAAGGCACAAAATATGCATATTAGACATGCCTCAACAAATTTCATTATGTTAATAAATGTTCACATTTTGAATACGATGACTGTGTTTTGTGTTTTTTAGACACTGGCAGTGTCCTAGATCTAAACTAGCAGAATAAAGCAGGAACTTCTCCCCTGCCTCCAACAGCCACTTGTCATATCATCTTCTGCCTGGGCGGTGTGACGAGGCCCAGAGCAGGTCTGGGTTAAGTCTTCCCAGAACCGCCTAACCAGAGACAAAAACAAACAGCATTCACGTCTGTCACTGTGATAGTTACAGTCTGCACTTGACTACATAAAACTGCATATATTTATGACTTATTTGACCTTCTGCAGGCAATTTTTGTCTTCCTGATGCCTAGTATAAGGTTTTTCCCTGTTTTGATGATTCTCATCAGAAAATCAGAGTTTCAGTACCCATAGTTGTAGATTTGTCGGAAAATTTCTGTGAATTTATTGATTTTTATCAGTAACTAGAAAGTGGATATTCAAAGATGGGTGGGCTAATGTGTTTGAATAAGCTCTGTCTACAGCTGCTGTCCCCTCACTGTCTTTGGGCTACATGAATCCAATCATCTGAGTCAACATACAGGAATCATGTTACTGACACTGTAAAAGCTTGTAAAGCATGGAGAGCCAGTTCGGTTGGGTTCAAGCATTCTTGACAGTCATGGCAATACCCTGATCCCTGCATGTACATGCTGTGAATTTCTGCAGTCAAGTCCCTAAGGGAAGACCCAAACTTAGCAATGGACTGCAAAAGGGTACAGGAGCTCTGGGAACAGCATCCATTTTGAGTCCTGAAGCTTGTCTGTATTTGTATGCTTTGGTCAAATGCCCAAATGTTGAGGCACTAAAAACAAGATTATCATACAGATGCTTTGTTTGCCTGCAGATCTGCTTTAAAAGTGAAGGGTCATCTTAAGTCAAGCTGTTCAAAGTTGATCCAAACCTGAATGAGTTTCTTTCTTCAGTTGAACTGTCAACTGTCTGGTTACAAACATTCTTCAAAATATTTTCTTTTGTGTTCAACAGAAGAAAAAAAAACTCATACAGGTTTGGAACAACTTGAGGCTGAGTAAATGATGATAATTTTTTTTCATTTTTCGGTGAACTATCCCTTTAAGTCTCATTGAGAAACATAAAGTCACATTATCACACATAAAGTCACAATTACAAGAGATAATTTTGCAACTGCGCGATATCAGAATTATTTTTTTTAAAAATGTAATTTTCTATTGCAAGCAATAAAGTTGCAACTAATAGATATAAAGACATTGTGAGATAGAAACTCATAATTATGAGAAATATTTGTAAATGTGAGATATAAAGTCAAAAAAGTAAAAGCTGCAATTGCGAGATCAGTCATAAATCAAGCGTAGCATTAGTTCTGGCAGGTCACGTGAGTCAAGCTCGCATCAGCTGATCCACATGGACCAATAGGAATACGACGTTACCACAGTTTCCATATAAAAGGTTCATTCAGTTATCTGCAGCTTATCGCGTTGCTCCGGAGCAAATTACCCTCCTCCATCCCCAACTCCACCTCTCATTTACAATCAGGACTCGACCTCTGATATTCCTTCATAAGACTCATTTATATTGAATTATGTGTTACAGTAAAATGGACGGGCAGGGAGGTATTTGCCCAGAACAGAATCATACTGCCAATCCAAACTGTATGGTAATTGTCAATCATATTTGACGATAGTGGTCTTGACAGAATAACGAGAGACAGAGCTGCAGTTGCGAGATGTGAAGTATGTTTGACGCAGCGTTGCAGAAATGGTGTTACAGAAGATGACCTCTAACATTTTGTTCCTATTAAAGGTGGCTACTAACACACCGCTCCGTATACACCGTCTCTTCATGTATTCAACAGCTAAAATGAGAAGCGGGGCCTAATAGCTTAAATCTGTGCGTTTGCTGATGAAAAGCCCTTGGCACGGCGGGCAGATTTGTGGGAGGCTTACTATAAGGAAGCAGGAAAAGCCAAGCTCCCCCTGTGGGATTTGTTTTTCATAGGGCTGTGTGGTATGCATGTGCTGCTGGGCCAGTTCAGACCTACCTCATGGCCGGCTGGTTAGCATTCCTGCTTCATTCTGTAATTACGTCTTCACTCCTACAGAGATCACCCAGAAGCCTGCTCTAAAAGCACGCATGAACAACAAACACACATGTAAAACAAAGTGCTTGTGTATTTCATACTGAATTATCCCATTCAGGAAGGTTGATTGTATGTTAAATACTTTAACAGTGACATCAAACATACACAGATGAGCCAAAACAATATGACCACCTGCCTAATATGCTGTCGGTCCACCGCATACTGCAAAAACATGGTAAAACCAAGGCATTGACTTTACAAGATTCCTAAAGGAGCCCTGTGGTATCTGGCACCAAGACGCAGCGGACCACCTTCAAGCCCTGTAGGTTGTAGATCGAACTTGTTGGTCCAGCACATCCCACAGATGCTCAATTGGATTGAGATCTGGGGAATTTGGAGGCCAGAGCAACATCTTGAACTCTTCATCATGATCCTCAAACCATTCCTGGACAATGTGTGCAGTCTGGCAGGGTGCATTACCCTGCCGAAAGAGCCACTTCCACTTCATTGTCATGAAGGGGAGTACCTGGTCTGTTTCAATGTTTAGTATGTATCAAATTTACGTCTACATGAATGGCCGGACCCAGGGTTTTCCAGCAGAGCATCATACACCAGAGCATTATACTTTTCTTACTTGGGTATATGCAAAGACATATACATGATATGGACAAAAATTGCACTAATTCATTATTAGAAAACACCTGCATGACATGCATGCATGAATTTGCATCAAATAATTCCTCTGTTGCTATGGCCAACAAGTGGGAATTGTCTCATCCAACATTAACATATTTCTCAAACAGCAGGATAAGAGCTCCATTTAGTGTGCTTTTCAAATTTCAGAAGAAAAAAGTAGGCTAGCACTTATTTTAAGTATAGTACTTGATGGATAATTATAGAGACACTGAAAGCTAAGGTGTGTAACAAACCACTTTCATAAAGGTTCTTTTCTTCCTTGCTTTCTTTGAGAGCGATGAAACTCTGAATCTACTAATGAACAATTTTAATAAGATCTCACCGTGTGCTCCACTAATGAAGGCTTTTCACAGTAGAGAGTGCATAAGCGTACAGAAACACATGAGTGCAATGTGACGTTCATGCCGCAGGAGTGCAGATAAGAACGACAGTCTGGGTTCAGCCTGACCTGGAAGCCACATTCAATGATGCTGACAGGCAATAAAAGACACAATGATGCGGTCTGTCCGAGCTCATTAAAGGTAAAGGGTAACAGAGGCTATTATAATGCCTATATATGGATTTCTGAAGGATCTTGTGACATTAAAAGAAAATTCTGCTGAAAAATCAGCTCTGGAAATTACAAGAATCACACTATATAACTATATTTACTATATTTTTGATTAAATAAATGCAGCACTGGAAAGCATAAAACATTTTTAAAAAATCATAAACGTTTAGTTTTGAATTCACTTTTAGAATCTTAGCGACCCCAAACTTTTGAACAGTATACATATTATAAAATACATATTTATTAACCTGATGCCATTATTATTATTTAAGATTATTAAGCGTATTAAAATGCCTTAAAAAGGCACAATATGTAAGATTTTGGGATTAAACGATCCAGTGTTATATATTTTGTTGACTTGTGTGCTTACATTATCTCAAATATTTCCAAGAATGTTTAAATCCAGAGAAATAGGCAATTTTAACCAGGACACGGATTATGTCTGTATCATACAAACTCGATTTCTGGTTTTATTTTGTAGAAACCATGAAAACACTAAAGACGCTTTAATATATTACATGTCTTATTAGAGCAACTGTTTGAATACATTCATCGACAGAAAATAAATCATTATTATAAAGCTTAAAACAGTAAATCTTATTGTTTAAATCTTGTTTTCTTGATTTACAGGCATGTTTTACCATGACTAATATCGATCTAGCTTACAGAAGTGTGCAACAAGTGTCTCATAGCAGCCGCAGACTGAACAGCATTATAACATCTTTCAACACACAAATGTATCTGACGAAACAGTGCTGCGTTACCCCACACACTCATGACCGGAAGAATCGGAAGTGCTCGTCTGTGGCATAATAAAAGTTCCACTGCTCTCGAGACATGTTTGGATTCTTTTTCACAAGCTGTAGAAGACAACACCTCCCATGATTCTGCAAAATGTGTGTCATCAAGCGCCTTTGTTTTGAATAAGTGACCTCTGGAGGCGAAAACTACATAGTGTGCCTTTAACTGTTAATTAAGTTGTTATGACAGTGTTAAATCAACAAAAGTGTGAATTAAAATCATTGCAGTATACATAGTAGAGTCCAAAAGGGTGCAATATTTTCAATAAATCATCCCGCTCTAGTCCAGAGCTCTCTCAAACACTGAATGTAGGCTAACATGACAGCAGCTACTCTGAAAATATGTTCACAAAATGGTAGACACATCAAGCATGTGGCACAAACACTAAAAAATGTGCATTTTCTTTGTACCACCTATCAAGGTGTCTTATTAGACTTCTGGAGATGGATTAGTTTATATTAAACACAAGTCATTTGAATCAAGCATTTAGTTTGTGCATTGCAAATGGCACTGAACAACAAGAGGAAAAACAATTACACAAGCTATGTTGTTGTGTTGCAAATTGAGAATCTATTAGCAGTACGTAAAAAAAGAAATCTTGGTTGATGTCTGAACAATCTGGCCCATTCATGCAGCACATGCCATGCCTGCAGCACAGGGATTTAGACGATCAGCTGAGTGCAGCCTCCACTACAATACAACATTGTTCTCAAACGAAACGCTGCTTGTTCGCCTTCAAACTCTGTTGTGCGGCTTATCAGAAGAGCACAGCTCCAAATCTCCCTCTGAGCTTGCAAACTGAAATCAGTGTGTGTCCATTTCCTTCTGCACACTGTCAAACAAGCACTGCGCTTGCCCAAAAGCCTTTTGAAATGCTGGTTTGTTGAATAAAGAACTTAAACAGGAGCTGAGGTAAGAAACAGAGATGAATGAGAAAAGGAAGATCTTGCACAACTTGAGAATAAACCTGACAGAAAAATAAGAGGAATTACACATCCAAAGTCTATAAACATCACTGTAAAACTATCTGCAAAATGTGTCTGGAGTGGACCTTTATGTCAAACCTTAATGTTTATTTATGCAACCCCTCCTGTTCAAACCGTCCACTCTCAGCGGGACTCAAACCCGGGTCCGCCGGCATGGGAGTCGGGCACTCTAACAAGAAGTTTCTGTAACTTTTATTTAAATTATAAGATAAATTATCAAACACATAACGCTGTTCAAAATGAAGACACCTTATGACTTTTCATGTATTAGCACACCATGAAAATGTCTATGATCATTTGTTTGCAAATGTCACTTGATGTGGTATTTTGTATAATGTAATGACACAACTGTGATGTAAAATCTATGATTTTAAATTCCACATCCCTTTTGATGAGGAACCTGTGAAGCAACACAGCATCAAACACGTACTGAAGGCACTTCTTCCTTTTCAACACTTATCTTCTCTACCTCATCACTGAGATGCATGCATGTGAAACAAACCATGGCCCACCTTCTTTGAGACTTGGAAATCTGTGTGCTTTGATAAGCCTGTACCTATGAGATATATTTCTTGTTATATGCGAACATGAAATTTGTCTTGTTCTCGTCACCCTGACAACTGCAAAATCAACCAAGTGAGCTACAGTCACACGCTTTTTGTACTGACGACAATGTTAAAATCATGTTCTGTCTTGTTTTTAATTTACATCTAAGAATGTCTATCAGAATTCTCTGTAATTGCAAGCTCAAAAGTTCAGTAATGGTCAGTAAGATTTTTTTAAAGGGGTCCTTGATTATGATTTCACTTTTTTAACTTTAGTTAGTGTGTAAAGTTGCTGTTTGAGCATAAACAACATCTGCAAGGTTACGACGCTCAAAAGTCAATGCAAAGGGAGATATTTTCTTTTAAAGAAATCGCTTTTTAGGACTACAACAAATGGCTGGTAAGGACCACAACGAGCTTCTTCCTGGGGTGGTGACATCACAAACCCAAAATTTACATAAACCCTGCCCCCGAGAACACACAGCAAAAGGGGTGAGGCCATGTTGGGCTACTTTAGAGAAGAGGAAGATTTGTTGTAGTACAGTGTTGTTGATGCAGTCATTTTATTGCCTCACAAACGAGGGTCAATTCAACGTAGTAGATGAGTTGAATCAACTGCACAGCAACTACATACATTTATCCACTTAAGATACGTCCATTCTATAAGTTGTAACTTCTTCCTGAGTCTCTCCATCAGTGTCGACTCCGGTTTGAACAATGTAAGGCTGAACATGTTACTGACAATCTGCATTTTGGCTGCGTGAGATTCTCCAGCTTTGTTGTTGTTGAGCAACCGAAACATGGGTTGTTAAAGCTCCGCCCTCTTCTGGAAAGCGGGTCGGGAGCAGCAGCAGCTCATTTGCATTTAAAGAGACACACTCAAAAACTGTGTGTTTTTTCTCACACCCAAATAGAGGCAAATTTGACAAGCTATAATAAATGATCTGTGGGGTATTTTGAGCTGAAACTTCACAGACACATTCTGGGACACCAGAGACTTATATTACATCTTGTGAAAGGAGCATTATAGGTCCCCTATCTTAAATGTTTTTGAAGCCTTTTATGCTGACCTAGGCTGCATTTATTTAATCCAAAATACAGTAAACAAATAATATTTTTTATTGGAATTCAATTTTAATAGGTCAAAAGAGAAGCATATATTTGAAAGTGTTTTGTTGTTTTGTTTTGTATAATAATGTGTCTTTACCACCACTTTTGATCAATTTAATTCCATTGTGGAATAAAAGTAAAGATTTCTTAAAAAAAAAAAAAAAACTCTTACTGACCATAAACAGCAGTATATATGATATATATTGCTGCACACCTCCAAACCCTGCTATCTACTGCTCCCATATAATTCATTATATTGTATTTTAAGCTCTTTTTCCATGACCTTCTTCCCCACACATACAAAATAAAAGTAATTATGTTTAAAACCCTCCCAGCGCTGCTCACCTGCTGATTATAATTGTTAAAGCTGTGGTCACAAACAACATAAAATAAAACACGCTTGCACACAGGCACATGCTTTTTTTCTTATTGGTTTTGTGCACATGCTGCTTTCTGGCGCATAACAGCTCAACCTTTTCTTATTTGCTGTTTCACTTTAATACATCAGTGGTTTTTGGCTTGCCATCGGAAAGCCTGAAACCACAATAAATCACCCTGATAATCATCTACTTTTTACTTACTAGGCCCTAGAGGAGATACATGCTTTTCTTTAAATAATTCTGGTGCAATTTACTTATGCGTAAAAACTGATGCCTGTGGCTATGTAAACTAAATGCATTATAAAAACCCCAGCTCGTAGGAAACATGATGCTTACTTACCTATATAGAGAGAGGAGTCTTTCTTCCGCACATGATCATCTATGTAGGACACACCCAGGGGCTGAACGGGTGTCGCACCAATACCTAGCAGCACCTGGGCTCCAATCAGAAGCAGATACATCATGTTGGTGTTGGCTCTATTCCGGCACGGTTCATCAGCTTTAGTGGTGTTGGAGCACACGTCTCGCTCCTGATCCTTGCTCCATGATTCTGTAATCATGTATTGACTGGTGAGGAATTCAGGTAATGCGGAGAGCAGCGCTCCCAAAGCCATGACAATGCCTCCGCAGCCAATTAACCGAGGACGGTGGGCTTTAGCACCAAAATAACTAACGAAGAGAATGAGGGCCAGGTTGCCGATCTCAAAGCTGCTGGCAATGACGCCCACATCAGCGCTCTGAAGATTGAAGCGCCGCTCCAGTGTGGTCAGCACGCTCACCTAGGATATGAACAAAGCAGAAGAATTACTGTGATTTTAATCGAACAATATTGGAGTTTTAGGTACAATATCACCATTTCACAAATTTCGTTATTTGACCCGGAGGACGATTATATTCAGGACAGGCTGGAGTTCAGGCAGTGTGACGGGTTAGGGTTTTATATATATATATATATATAGATATATATATATATATATATATATATATATATATATAGTAGTATGTTGTACTTTTTTTTTTAATTCAAAATAGAAATAATTTGTAACATAAAACATGCCTTTACTGTTCCTTTTGATCCATGCTGAATAAAAGTATTATTTTCATTCAAAGTATTAATTCCTTGCTGACCACAAATTTTAAATGCTATTATCTATAGCTGCATTTTCATTTTGTCAGTCACCCAAGGCTGTTTATTTGCTTTATTTTGTGTTGACACTAAAGTGGCAGAGGCTGGCATCGTAAATCGAAATTACACTGCGAGTCATCTTGGAGAGGCAACATGTGATGGTAAAGCTCAGCAGTGAAACCGTCTTTATATTCGCTAATATTTACACAAAATGAGATACAGTGACGCTGCATGCTACATGGAAATGGCATGTCAGATTAAAGTAATCAAATCCCCAATTAAACCAAACACAGCTATTCCAACAAGGGTGGAATACAAGGACATTAAAGCCATGACAAAGAAGAGAACCAATGACACAGTAAAACGATCGTTTCGACAAATCCTTTCAATCTGTAAAATCATCAACATGCTACTTGTCACACATTCATAATCAAGGCTTATGACAGGCTGGTGGAAGTGAAATAATGCCACCGGGCAGCCTTGAAGAGGAATCACAGGACTTTAATGAGGCAGCTTTGAGCTGGAGCAACACAAATATGCCATGGCTGTGAAAAGAGCATGTTACTGAGGCCACACTCTTTACTATAATCCTACTCCTCCAGAGCGAGCCAACTCCAGGCCTTTCTCAGATGCTGCGTATAGTGGTCTCTACAAATCTCCCCATGCTGCACTACAGATTCCTTTAACTGGAGAGATCATTTCAATTTGATGGATACGATAATATTCACTTGATTAGCTACAGCTCTCCGAATACTTAATTCTGATTGGACAGTCGTAGCATTAAGCAATATTATTAAGTGGAACAACACTTTTGTATTATGGCTGTTAAATTATATTTCACTGTTTTCCATGGAAACATGATTTTTCCTCGTTTCATATCAATGGATGTTAGATTGCTAAATGTTTGCATTTTGGACTTGCTAAAGGACGCGCTGTTGTGAGTATCTAAGATATGCTGCAGGTGCATGAATAGACATACATAAATCCAGAAGCAGATCTAGGCAGGTGGAGCTGGGGGAGGTGGAGGATTTCAGAGGAAATGCGTTAAAAAAAAAAAGTACTTGCATTGCGTTTAAATAAAACGATTAATAATAGGAAATGTTTTTCTTGTTTTCATTTCAATGAATTATATTTCTTAGCGAAAGCCTTAAGATAATCTACAGCTAAAATGATTTTTAATGTTCATATATTCATTTTTTGGTAATCATGTATTTATTCATTTGCAAACTAGCCATGTAAAAAGACATATAATGTACCGTCAATGAATGAATTTGTCCAAAAAACATAGCATCCACTGTACATGTACTTGATGATGGTCTTTACCGATCTATCCAGTGTTATTTATAGGCCTCTTTGTGAATAACGGCAATTCTAGGGTCAACTGAAGTTCTGAATGACACAGCCAATTTCTGTTACCAAATCATCTTAATAGCATGACAGTAACATTCTGTGCAGAGGAAGACATTCCTAAACAGTTAAAATGCCTGATGTGAATAATGAGTTTAATGTGAGTCTTTTACATAAAGAGGTGATGTTGTGGTCATAACAGTCTGATAATTCAGTTTGCTCTAATTCAGTTTCCTGTAGTTAGCCTGGTGCAATTTAATTGGAAAGTACCTTGGATTGTCTAACAGACCACTCTGTTTTGTGCAGAACTGATCTCCGTGACATATGTAGTCCACTACAAGCCTGACTTAAAGGCGTCTTGTGTTTCAGTTAGTAATATGAAACATGCAAAACACATTGCACTCACTTAGTGTTAAACTGCTGGTATATGACTTAGATAAACTGCAAGAAGCACATTTACCGTCGACACGATTTGAATATCAAAGTTACTTGCTCAACGTCCAATAATGTTTTACATTTTGAATATCTTTCTCACAAAAAGGTTAGAGAAGTCTCCTATACAAGTTCTGTCTTAATATACCGTCTGTGTCATAATAAAACACGAACAAAATCTCAATTCATGAAATATTAAGAGACTATATCTAACCAGCATCATTCCCACTGTGCCAGTCGAGCACTATTTTAAGATTTGGCCTAAAATGTCCTATAAAAGGCATATGCATGTTTCATTCCCAGAGACTTCCCAACATTAGCAACATATCCAAAAACATTAATCGAAGGTTTTAAGCTTAGAAACATGTGAAATTAGGCATCAAGTCTTCGAAGAGGAAGAAAAGGAAAACTTTTTATTATAGTCAGGTCAATTTTTTTCTCTTGAATGAATACGTGTGTGTTCTTTTTGTACTATTCACACTGGCTCTGGTCAGCTGCCAGGCCCAAAGATATGTGCCAGCCTACAAGTTCTGGAAGCATGACAAAAGGACAGGACAGGCCACATCCCTCATCTGCCTCCACTTTCTGCTGGCCTCAGAGTTTGTGCCAACCTGCTGAAACCTGTTGACTGAATAGCTGGGTATCTCTGCAGACATCAGTGCCAGGGCGATAGGGCACACAGGCTGCCACTTTAATGCCAAGGCACATTCGGCATGTCAACAGCATCAGCTAATGCCAAATCTCTGTTGACTCCACCCTGACATGCTCACACCCATCGCCCTTTAATCCTTCAGCATGAAACCCCATTATTATAGCAAGACTATGAATTATTGAACAATGAGACAAAAATGTCTATCATGTTATTGTTGAGTCAAGTCGCGCTTACATAAGCAATGACAAATTGTGTGGAACAACCAGTCTGTGTCATTCAAGCGTGAAATGTTTTCAAAAACATGTGCGGCTACCGGGCATCCTTCGGCAAATCTGTGTTTGATTTTGAACATGAGAGAGACTCTGCATTGCCTGAACAGAACAACTGTAGTACTTACTCTTTCCATGAAGTGAGGTTTCTGCAAAGAGATTGTGGACCAATAGAAACTTTTTAACAAATTATTCTGTGTGCAGCATAAAAGTCTTGTTGTTGATTTTATTGATTTTGTTCTTTAGAACAAATTAAAGCAGGAGATTGTATAAGTAGGAAACTCAAAACAGTTTAAAAAACATTCTAAATAAGAGTAAAGAACATTATATTATTATAATATTGGTATTATAAAAAAGCATGGTTGAATGCTGAATACAATAATTAAAAAAAAAAAAAAAAATAGCTGACAATGAAATATCTGGCTGGTCTCACTGCTAACAGCATCCATCACAACAGTTCAAAAGGATATGTTTTGGGAAGATACATGAGGTTTGACTTTTTTTTTGTTTGCTGTCAGACGGAGATTGAGTTTGAGTCCAGCACTTTCAACGTAAACAAATTACTTTTCATCATTAAAACATTTCAGAAATGAATTGCACTTAAAACATCTTTAAGAGCGCACATATGAGATGAAAAGTCTGCTAATATCAGGAGCCTGATAAAAGCTGATTCATTTCATTTGGAGCGGGTCATGGAGGCCGCCATGTTGAGATCACATGACCTGCTGAATATCATTCATCTCGGTAACTGCTCACGAAATAAATGAATCGCAGGTGACTGTGGATAGCACATTTTTACAATAGCGATAGTAACAAACATGCTTTTTTGCATGGCACTACATTCATGCCACTAGGTGTCACTATAAATGTGCAGGAAAAAAAATGTGTGCGGATTTCTCGCTAAATTCTTCCGAACAATGGTAAACGACGAAGCAGATGAATGCGAGCTTGCAGAGGCAGGGTTTAACTTTCTAAATGATCTGGAAAGTCTTAAATATATCACCAGAGAGAAATCTAAGGTTGGGAATCGAATATTTAGCTAAATCTACTTTCTGTGATGCGCACATTGAGAGTGTATGAATACTGAATTGATTCCTCTCTCGCGTCTTCGTGCTTCAATGAACAAATGCACACAAAATTATGTCAAAATATCCTTGTAAACACAGTCGGGTTTTGTCTTAAGTGAAAGTAAACGGTTGCGAAAGAAAAGTCACTGTTACATATTGGATCCGTGCATTCGGTATTAAAGTGACAGCAGGCTAATAAACCTGCTGCCGTCTGTGTATTACAGTTAATCATAGAAAAAAAAAAAGTTAAAGAAAATCACTTAATGATTTTGACTTAATAACTTTCATAAGGATTAATCTATATTTTATTTCTACAAAGAAAACTATTAAGTGTTATTTGTTCAGCTGTATTTATTTGTGATATTGGTAAATTGCTTATTTGTTATTATTGTATTGCTGACTGTATACTTGCCTTTAATAATGTTTGAAATTTATAGTAGGTTTTTTTTCCCAAGTAATATTAATGGGCTTTTTGTGCCTTTATTTGGAGAGGACAGTGGGGGTAGGATCGGCAAAGGACCTCAAGATGGGAATCGAACTCGGGTCGCCGTGAACACATTTGCACCATATGTCGGCACACTAGCCACTAGGCTATCGGAGCAGACGAAACAGAACATTCTGCAAAAAGACAAAATAAATGTGCTTGATATAAATGTTTGACCTTTTTTTGACCATATAGCAAACTGGGAATCTATAAGAATTGGAATCGATAAGCAGAAATGGAATTCACTAAAATTCAAACAATACCCAACTCTAGAGAAGTCAGTTGTGATTAAACATTATGAGGTGAGAAATATGTAAAAATGAAACATTTGCACAGATGAATTGCTCAAGATTAGATAAATTCATATACATAATTCATATTTCATTTCATGCAGACTATTATGGTTCTCTTAATTCCTAACAGAAGAATATTAACTAAAGACTACATAAAATGTACAATTTTGTTTTACATCACTCTTAAACTGACCTTTTGTGACAGTTGCATTTAAAGCAGTGACTAACATCATTTACTTGCTTATATCCTATTGAAACAGCTAATCTCACAGGCGCAAGTATGGTGATCTTATACAGCCACAGATGATTCCGATTAGTATTGTATTAAGTACAAGCAAACTGAGCGAGCACAAAGTAAATGAGTTGAGGTTAGATGAATAAGATATTTGTTTGGATATGTCACGTGGCATGCCTGCCGAGGAACATTTGCAAACACTGTCCCAGCCTTTTTGCATCCCAGTCAGAGTACTTACATGTACGCATATTGAAAGCTATACAAAGATTTGCACAAGTTGTGAAAGCTTTCAGGACATTAAAAAAAGACACTAGCTCTCTTAGCACATGGGGGAAGTCCAGACTGCCCAAACTCAAGCTCAGGGCTGGGGCTAAACTTAGGAAACTGACACAATGTCCAGGAATGAGCCGCTGAGTCAGTCTATGAAGGAGGGTGGAGACTCCATCTCAAAATGGATAAGAATTAAAGACACTTCTGAAATAATCTAAATCAGTCCAATATTACATGGAACATTTCAAATGCTACTTACATGACCTGTATGCTGATAAACTGTACTATTTTTAACCTTGAACAAATAAAAGTGGATTTGAAGAAAACATTTTCATTGATCTCTTGCATGCTATGTATAAATAACCCAATGACCTAGACGTTAAACAAGCACGCCGAGTATACAAACTTCTACCGTTTCACACAAATGTTTGCTTCAATAAGACATATTTGGAAATATTTGGGAGCAATTTGATGGCTGGTTTGTCTATGGAAAAACCCCAGGGAGGATAAGTTTAGTTTAGTGTCCTATCTATCTGTCAAAATAAATCTGGGCAATCTCTACATCTTCCAGTCCCACAAAGCTTTTTTTTTCTTTTAATGGCAGAGCGTTGTGTTGATTTGGTTTCCAAACATCACAATTTCCATTCGCTGGGAACAAATCCAGTCCACAACAAGTGTACCCCTTTGAGACTGTTCCCATGATGTATTGTGGCTTTCTGGCACAGAGCAAATGATTGTTTCCTTTCCAAATATGGTCTGAACTCACACAGATATCCCATGGGTGTATGGAGGACATGGCTGGACAAATCCTTATCAAAGATAGTGAGCCATCCAAATCACTGACAGCTAGAAATGTGAGAATTTTCTTTTAGATAGCGGAGACTATCCAAAAATGCAGACGGCTACAAAGCTGTTGTGCTTAACGTTTATAAGCCGAGCTCTCAAAATAGAAAAAGCTATTAAATCTTTAATGACCGCCACAATATTGACAGATAAACACTTTGATATGATCTTGCTGCGTAGTTACACTTGTTTTGTCAGGGATATATTTGAGTTGTAAAGATAAAGACTTTCACGCTTCATGTAAATATTACTAACGTTATCATTAAAAAATATCTCTTAGATATCCAAAACAGATTGTGAGCAACACTGGTTTAGTCAGAGACTATATCTTAAAGTTAAAGTATGCCACTTAATAAAATAAGTTTTTATGTAATAATGTTTTTTATATAAAAAAAAACAATAATCTGCTGTGCAGTATTGTCTACATTCATAAAATTCATTTTGAGAATCGATGAATTTTTCACTCAATCTCTGGAGCGCGTCTCTCTCTAGCCAGCGCGATAAATGTAAAACCCGGAGTGGATCCGGAGCAGCGCTTTACAGAACGTTATTGTCTGTCGCTCCGTTCCACTAATTTATCCAAACCTACGCCGTTCCAACCCAGTACAGTACTTGGCCACGCATAAAGCTTGATGCTGTTGCTTCTTTTAGTACCAATTGTCCTTGCTAGAGAAGAGATATCCAAACTATCAGTTGCCAAAAAACATAAATTATTCTATATTAACTACTTTTTCAGTAATATCACCCTCGCAATATCAGCAGGTCTGTGAGAATCCCCTGCCGCGGTCCACTTCCGACATTATTTTTCTTTTTTGCACGTGTGATATTCCTCAAAGGTGTTTTATATTGAATATGACTAAAGTTATCTATCATACTTGCACACAACTTGAACCTGACAGCAATGCTTTACTACATGCACGCAATGTCACATCCGTGTCACGTTTCAGGCACTAAAGAGCAAACTGAAAAGTCAAACCAAATGAGCCAAATAAGTTCATTTCCAAAGCCTGAAGTGTAAACCCAATCCTCCAAAGCCAAACGAAAAGCATCGCTTTACTTACCAAGTATGCCCCAACTGTGCCCTGTGCCAACATCAGAGCGCATTCCGCCACTAAAAATATCTTAATATTTGAGAAACATGAGGGTTTCTTCTCATCCCGCTGAGGGTCCTCAGAGCTCCTCTGCTTTTTCACCTGCATCCTGAACAAGCCTAGAAACGCAGCTATAAACTACTAAACGTCAAGTCGATCTGTAACACTACAACTGTTGTTTACAGTCAGACTCGTGTGACAGACTTTTCATTGAAACTCCGCCGATGAATGAAGACGAACTAAACTCTCCTCCTATGCTCTCTATCGCGTCGCTGGTTTTTACTCCAAACATCTTTCTTTCCCTCTGAGTCTCTCTGAGCACCCGTCGTGTTAGTGTTTGTTCGTAATGCTCCGTCAGCATCGCTCTAGTCCGCAGGCTTGACTCTCCGCCTCGGTCATGACTGATATGTGAGCGTTTCTACCGGACGACTGTCTTGTACGTGATTCAAGCATCGGTAGAGGCGCTGTACAGCTGAGACCATGAGCTGAGTTGCTTTACTGACTTGTGTATTCAAAATAAAGGCACGTTGAATGGCAGATAATAACAATTTTGTTTGTTTTCAACACACTTTATCTTAAATATGTAAACATAACTTACGATTTTTGTGATATGTTTTTGTTGTGTAGGCTAAATGCATTATAAAGTGATACATAAATATCAGTAACTAGGATTATACTAGGTAACACGTAAGAGGGAACTGTTATTAGTGCAACATTTTTGAAAATCCTGTGGAAACCCATACACATATATAGGCCTACATGATGTTAAATGAATAATGCTAAGGGATCCGTAGAAGAGTTTAGGGAAAAACATTGGTAAACTTAATTAATTAATGCTTTTGAGTTAAAATAATTTGGTTTAAATACATTAAAATGTTGATTTAAAAAAATAAATCAATCAATAAACCAAAAAAAATAATACATCATACCTCTATAAAAGCCCGTTTTTGCCATTGAAAAAAAGGAGATTATTGCGACTTTTTCATCTCACAATTCTGACTTTTTTTCTCAGAATTGCGAGTTATAAAGTCAGAATTGCGAGATATAAAATCACAATTGTGAGATATAAACTCGCAATTCTGATGTTTTTTTAAAGAATTGCGTGTTATAAAGTCAGAATTGCAAGTTATAAAATCACAATTGCGAGATATAAAATCACAATTGTCAGATATAAACTCGTAATTTGGACTTTTTTTCTCAGAATTGCGTGTTACAAAGTCAGAATTTCGAGATATAAAAAAGTCAGAATTCTGACTTTATTTCTCACAATTCTGACTTTATATCTCACAATTCTGACTTTATATCTCACAATTCTGACTTTATAACTCGCAATTTTGACTTTACATCTCACAATTCTGACTTTATAACTCGCAATTGCAAGTTTTTATCTCACAATTCTGTGAAAAAAAGTCAGAATTGTGAGATAAAAAGTCCCAATAATCTTCTTTTTATTTTATTTTTTCAGTGGTGGAAACGGGCTTCCGTACTTATTGAGTAGAAACTAAATATTTTCCAAATAATATTTTACACATATTTATAATATTATTTTCATAGTCTAAACTGTCTAAATTGGATTTTTATAGTTTATACATGACAACAGCTGTATTTTAAATTCTAGAATTGGGGTCCCTTGCACAAAGATATATATATATATATATATATATATATATCTTTGTGCAAGGGACCCCAATTCTAGAATTTATATATATATACATTTGGGGGTGGGTGAGTGTTCTCTACAAGATTCAAAACCCTTCTTTTAAACTTGGCCTTTCTCTTTAAGTTTTCAATAGTAATACAGTATAAAATCAAATAACCAGTTCACATACACTATTTCCCCTTCTGGGGTTTCAATCTTTTAACTTTTTATCCTGAATTCTTATCAAACATGAAGATGATTCATCATAAATATATCAGGCTATTTCATTTCAAGTCGACATAACATATTTGTTTTTCATCAATCATTTGCAAGTTTGATCATCTCATATTATATTACTATAGCAGACATGCCTCACAAATTGTCTCTTTGGGATCCATCTGGTGAAGTTTCATGGCTTTGAATGGCAGAGCGGCAGCTTTGGTCACAGTACAGTACACACTGTTCTGGTCAGAGTTTTGAGGAAGAAGAGTGTGAAATTCTGACTCAGCAGTAGAGGCTGATTCTTGCCACAATCAGGCCTGATGGCCCGCTGCTGGGTTTGGTTACCATGGCAAACATCCTACAGCTGCTGTCTTTGCTCAACTTTTCTTGTTATTTAACATGCATGCATGTCTTGTTTAGATAGAATCAATGGTAAATAGTTGAATAGTTAATACTTGGATTGTTGGCTTGACAATCTAACAGTACATTAAGCAGGTTTATTATCATTAAATAAAATCAAAGCCATTAAAAACATTTTTTTTAATTGAAATTAAGCTGAAATAAAATAAAATATAAATATTGGACGAAAAACTTAAAATAAAAGAAAATATAAAAAACAAATTAATAAGTAGAAAATAACTTAAACTAAAACTGTAATAACAACAAATGAAACATAAATAGTTACAAAGACAAATAAAAATGACAAAAGTGCATAGCAAAATTACTGAAAAAATTTGACCTAAAATTCAAATGAAAACCAAAAATATGACAATAAAAGCTCATTTAAAATATTAAAGGTAGGGTAGGCAATGTTTTTCATAAACACTTTTTGATATTCTTGTTGAAACTCTCTTCACATCCTGATAGCAATCAACAATAGGAGAGCTCTAAATATTTAAAAAAATGTACATATATCTTCTGTGGAAGTCTGAGGACCAAAAAACGTTCGTTCAATCATTGCATTCAATCCGAAGTCATACCTGCCTGTAAACATATGCATTTCCATCCCGCTGCGCACCCTGTTCGCACAGACATCTCACATCATCGGTGAGTTCCATGAGACAATGCGGAGTTGTAGACAGACAGTAACCGGGTGCCACAAACAAACAGCAGCCACCTTTTACAGTTCCTCCTGAACCAAAACAACGAACTTATGCTGCGTTCACGCCATAACCACCGTAATTAAGAGATGGCAAACTGTGACGTTCAACTTGGAGTGCTGTGAAACATAACAAAACCAATGCGAGCAGAAACAAAAAAATCTGTTTTCAGGCCTTCCGTCTTAAGCCCAATGTATACTTTGGTTTTTACATTTTGCACTATCAAATGGAGTATACTTTGGGCTTTAAGTCTCTCCAGCACTGGAAAGCTTCTTTAATGTTAACGCGGGTCAATATTTCAGCAGTGTTGTGAATGAAGCAATGGTGATGAAACTAAATCTCATTTTAATTTATCCGTTTAATCATTTTAGT
This sequence comes from Zacco platypus, assembly GCA_038088235.1. NCBI lineage: Eukaryota > Metazoa > Chordata > Actinopteri > Cypriniformes > Xenocyprididae > Zacco > Zacco platypus. The sequence continues at coordinate 27,256,462 of CM076075.1, forward strand.
CTGATGCTGCAGTAGGTCTGCTAAACTAAATGAGGTTCCTCTCACACTGTACAAAAGATATTTTTACAGCAAACTGGATGATATGAACAGCAGAGATGTAATATCTAATGCCAGGACAATGTAAGAGCATAATCATTCAATTTGGAACATTTTATGTTGGGCTGCTGATGTTACCTCTCATACACATACATCTCCTTTCCCTCCTATTGTGAAATCAATGAGCATGGACAAATTCCTTGCATCCCAGATATGGCTTCTTTGGGCCTCATTGAAAAGGAAACAGGATGCGATTTACTCAATCTGTTAAACCTCTGTGGGTTCAACCCTAATAGGACAAAAAAGCATAAAAATACAGCTTTAAAACTGAATATGATCCCAAAAAACCTGTTTTTTACCTAAATGCATAAAATATGCAAAAAATCACCATGCAGTTCTTTCATGCACACGAGTCTAGTGCATCATGGAAAAATTTTGAGCCACTGTTTCAGGCAGAGACTTGACATGTTAGCATTCATTAGTAGATGGAAAACATGCTTTAAAGTGACTCGCTAGGGGCGGAAAAACATCTTTACAGTATAAGCAACCCCTCTGACAATGTTCCATATGGCCCATGCATTTTTCATGTGGATTTGACAAAAAATGAGATTTTAAAATAAAATAAAACAAAATAAAATCCTGCTTTAATTTTTTGTTGGGAATTATCGTAGAAATTATATTGCAAATGATACTATCAAGAATTAGCCTATGTTTTTATATGGGCCACTCATAAAAATGACTGGGAGAAATTGTAATGCTCAATAAGGCAGCTGAAAATAGCATACCGCCTTTTTCATAAAGTCATTGCCTGTTTGTATAGTCTTGAATGCTTATGCACATTAGCCGGATCAGCCTGAAAAGTGAAATTTAGCGTGTTTTTAACTAAAAAGTCACAACGGCAACCAAGACTAATTGGGAAAAAATGCATGTGGCGACTTTTCTGCAAAACGACATTACGTTGCTTTTTGCACGGTCGCACACTTTCAAAGTGAAATGTCTAGTAAGAGGTGCTAAAAGCTTGCTCAGTTTCCCTCAAAACAGAGGAACGTGAATTGGACTATGTTTTACGTGGGTGTTGTATGGCAGCCCATTTAAAATGTCTGGTGAGTCACAAAAGGTTAAAAGGTTAGTGCTCTTATCTGACTTGAAAATAATGTACCACATACACTAGAACACTCCTTGTTAACGAAAGCAAATATGAGGTAAAAGTCCATTTGCATTAGCAACCATCCCATTTTATCTTGCTTCTACAATCGGAGTTCCTTAATCGTGACTTGTGTTTTATGGGGATCGTACCCGAGTGCTCTTGGAAGAGCAGTGCTGCAGTAAGTGAGCTATTGAGCAAGTTTCCATGCTAGAAAAGCTATACATTCAGAGCTGGTTATGTGATGGAAACGTCAAAATATGCATGGGGGGATATATTAGGCAGCAAGTTTTGTCATCAAAGTTGGTGTTTTAGAAGCAGGAAAAATAGGCAAGCATAAGGACTTGAGCAAGTATGACAAGTGCCAAATTGTGATGGCTAGATGTGACCAGAAGTGGTCCAAGGAAGGAACAGTGGTGAACCGGCGACTCGGCCAAGGCTGATTGATGCATGTAGGGAAGCAAAGTGTGGTCCGATCCAACAGACCGGATTGCTCAAGAAGTTATTGCTGGTTCTGATAGAAATGTGTCCGAATACACTGCATCAGTTTGTTGTGCATGGGGCTGCATAGCCGCAGACCAGTCGGGGTTTCCATGCTGACCCCTGCCCACTGCCAAAAGCGCCAACAGTGGGCATGTGAGCATCAAAACTGGACCACAGAGCAATGGAAGAAGGTGGCCTGGTCTGATGAATCATCACGTGGATGGCCGGGTGCGTCGCTTACCTGGAGAACACATGGCACCAGGATGCACTATGAGAAGAAGGCAAGCCGGTGGAGGCAGTGTGATGCTTTGGGCAATGTTCTGCTCCGAAACCTTGGGTCCTGCCATTCATGTGGATGTTACTTTGACACGTACCACCTACCTAAGCATTGTTTCAGACCATGTACAACCTTTCATGGTATTCCCTGGTGGCTGTGAACTCTTTCAGCAGGATAATGCACCCTGCCACAAAGCAAAAATGGTTCAGGAGTGGTTTGAGGAGCACAACAATGAGTTTGAAATGTTGACTCGGCCTCCAAATTCCCCAGATCTCCCATCCAATAGAGCATCTGTGGGATGTGCTGAACAAACAAGTCCATGGAGGCCCCACCTCACAACTTACAGGACTTAAAGGATCTGCTGATAACAGCTTGGTGCCAGATACCACAGCACTCCTTCATGGGTCTAGTGGAGTCCATGCCTCGACGGGTCAGGGCTGTTTTGGCAGCAAAAGGGGGACCAACACAATATTATGAAGGTGGTCATAATGTTATGCCTGATCAGTGTATATTAGTTAACTTACCAACTTACATCTCACTAAATGCACACTGTCCAAATCAGCCACGCACTAAGTATGAAAATGATTTGAAACTGACGTCTCCTAAGGAATTAAAGAAGCTAAAGGTGACTTCATGTAATTACATTACATAAAAGAATGCACTGTATCAAAAGACCCTATTATTTGTATAAAATGATGACTGTCAAGAAACCCAAACAACAGATACACACACTCCCTGCTCTCCTGAAGTTATTTCCACTCTGCATTCCATGGAAACTCCCTTTATACAAACAAAGAGATACGAATACTTGACATGTTTCCGTTACGAGTTCTGTTCTCATGGAACTGTCTGCACATATATAAATTGAAACATCTGTAGACTTTATCATATCTTAATATCTTACAGGTTGGCAGTCGAGGGATATCAAACAAATTCAGAAGAAATGCAATGTGTTTCCATTAGCATTAGTGTTCTTCAGATGCATTAGTATATCTAGGCACTTCAGTAACAGCTCACATTATGGGGAAGGCAGTCAGCAGGCTCTATCGACTCTAATGACTTCTCCGTGCACAACGAAGGCTTGCTCATTACACTAATGTGCTTTATGGTGCACAAACTGCATGATATTATGACAACAACCAGTGGCCCTATATTTTATTGGTAAGCACAAATGAAACACAGGCTCCCACAGCTAAAATCAATTTACATTTAATTAAATGGGCTGCCTTTTGCTTCATAATGAAAAGTGGCACAAATAGATGCAGCAATAACACTGTTTTGGAACAAATGGGAACAAATTATATAAGGAACAAATTGATGGTTTGGTGTCATTGTGCCTCATTTGAGCCTTACTCATGGGTTTGTGGGTGTAGATCGCCTATATAAGACAAAAAAGGATGGGGGTCTAGATTTCTCCACATTATGTTTCTAGAGGCGATATCACAGTGCTGTACTTGAACCTATCGGTCAGGTGCTGAGGAATCTGGCCTGTGGCGGAGCATAATTACTCACACCAGCGGGTAGGAGTTTCACCTGGAGACAGAACATATGTGATGTCTCCAGATAGCAGAATTTAGTAGATCCTTTGCTGCAAGATCCCTACAGATTCCATTGACCATGAATGGAAGCCAAAATCCAGCACATGTTCACATAGTTCAAAGTGAAATGTAGTTGTCCCTAAAATTTAGAACTAAATGAAACCATGTGTAGGTAAAGATTGCATGCCAAGTGGTCATCTTGAAACAAGTGTTGTTTCTTGAAACCGTTTATTGTGTTTTAACTGGTTTTAACATACGACGTTAAAACATACGGAGAACAGCAGCTTTTGTTGCTGCTCTGAAAGACGCAAGATCACGCTGAGCGCTCTGAGTTCCGTCATCAAAGTTGTCATCAAAATGTCATCAAAATGTCATCCGTCATCAAAATTCTCTGTGTTAGAATTTAGGAATGGTGAGAGAAAATGCTTGGTACGTTTTTCATCTTCAAGCCAAACTTGGGTCTCCAGCCAACAAAGTTTAAATCCTGTCTGGCTAGTGCACTTCCCATAGTGTTTACGTATTAAGTCAGTAGGCAGACAGTAGACTTTAGTGGCTGTTCGAACACATTCAACCACATGAGCGTTTCCACTACGAAAGCAATGCGTTTTCTACTACCTCCGGAAGTGGACAATCTCAAAACATTTTAGACCCCATTTACACCTGTATTTGGCATCATCCATTTGTGATCCGATCAACCAGCTCCAGGTGAAAACAGGGCTGTGAGGGAGAGAGTGTGGAGGGCAAACTCTATGTACGAATATGCATATTGGTAGGCGAAAAACAGTATGTGAAAATAGTATGTCTGAATTCATAGAATTTGTATAACAGTAGGCCAAAGGTACCCGAATAACCTAATACTTACACTGACATTCAAAAGTGTGAATCCGATGGACAGTTTACGATCCCATGATGTCACAGGAAAGGAGTTGGGAATAGCAGTGAAGCGACACAATTGATTCTGTAGGTCACGTGACAATGACAACATGACAATGTAGTATGTCCAGGTTTTAATGGACATAAAATAAACTCATTGCAAGACTAAAAATATCCAAAGATATTTTAAAATGAACAAAGACATTTGCTTTGCCGTTTCAACCCCCGCTCTCTTGCCACAAGGGCCATTTGGAAGGCACAAAGGTGCTGATAGTGATCAAGACCTATAGGCCAAGATGTGTGTACATCGGGGGTCTACCAACTGTCACATCTTTAGTACATTGGGGGAAGTTATAATCTTCTGATTGGTCAGTTTGAGCGTCTCACATTTGGGTTTCAGTCACATGGTCAAGGAAGGGATAAAAGAAGATTGTTGCTCTGGGTCTCTTTTAGTCTCTGTTGTCTTTTTCTGGGCTCTCTCTTTTATTATCTACCTCTTCTTTTCGCTGGGGTCTCTTGTCTCTGGCTCTTTCTTTCTTTTCTTTTCTAAAGTCTGTCTATCTCTCCCCCTTCCTATCTCTCAGGTAACATTCAACATATATGCTGGGTACGATTAATGGTATAAGTTTTGATATAAGTTTTTATCGTCTCATACATCTATTTTTTCACCATTTTAAGTGTAACCACAACCAGATACTATCATTAAACTGTTTCATTACAAGCTAGTTCTGATTTGGTATTACCTTTGAAGTGCTACCAATTGCAATACTAATACTAATACTAATACGCCCACATATTTTTCTATTGTAGCTGCGCTTATTTCCATCTTTGACATAAGTGGTGGTAATAGACAAGAAATGTACAGTTTTCGACCATCTTGCTGATAACATTTCTTTAGTTATTCAGCAACCCTGCAGCCTGAACCACCCTTACACTCATCAAATGCACTGCATGCATTGTGCGATTTTGGAAGCAGGAAGAAAGAAGAAGAAATTTTCAATAATCCCAATTCATTAATATAGAAAAAATGTTTGTGGCACCTGTTATGAATTCAGAGAAAGTTTGCATGGGAACTTTTTATGTGCACATAAATATGTGAATTATTCACAATTATCAGTGAATGACATCAAGTATATGACGCTGATCGGCGTCTGCCTTCATACTTATTTATAATTAATTTATTTTTTTAAATTATTAATTTATTTTTAATTAATTTTTTTAATTTTTTAAAAAAAAAAATTTAATTTTTTTTTTAATTAATTTATTAATAATAATTATTTATTTATATATACTTATTACTTATATTTATGCCACTCTCCTCAGATGTCTGACACAAACACACACACACACACACACACACACCGCTTTCAGTCTTCTCAGGAGAGGAATATTTCAAACATACTGTAACATACAAAGAAAACACACAAGAAGGTGGTTAATAACCTCAGGGTCCAGCCTTGTACTCGCAAACAGACATGACAATACCTCTGTCAAAAAGAAACAGCACCCTTGGGAAACATCCTGATTATAAAGATGTCGCAGTGGCATTTAAAGGCTTAGCAGATGTTGACTGAGAAAATGTCAGGCAACGTTCTTTTTTCAGTTTTACAGTCCTAGCTATTAATAGAGCATCAGTATCTGTTCTGTGTTCGACACACACACACACACACACACAACTGAGACCTCTACCATCTATTTTTACCCCGGTATCAATAGAGAGGCCAGCATGTGCTTTAAAACTTCAGTGGCAATGCAGCGAGAGGGTTTCAAATATACAGCCTTCCACATGTGCAGTGATGGGCTGCATGGGTAAATCACAACATGGGTTATGCTGTCCCATGCTCTCAGAAAGAAAGAATGACGTTAAACTTTAACTGTCTAAAATGGCATTTCCAGTTCTGCAGGTGTTTTGTAGTAAGTATTCAGGAGTTTAATAAACTGGAACAAACTGCTTCTTAACTGCTTTCCTGGAAGCTGCTACCATGCATAATTGTTGACTCTGAACCGAATCTGCACCTTTCCTTCTGGGAAAAACAATGAAGCCACACACTGGTGCAAGCAGGCGAAATAAGCTTTAAAGAGATGGGAAAGCCTCTGCCTATTGATTCCCTTATAAAAGCAGGCAAGACAAAACTGAAAGGTTTTGAAGAAGTCACAAGGAATCTTCTACAGGTGCAGTTCTATGCTACAAGACGGGCTGGACAAGTTTAGCCATTGTCTAAGTTTTCATAAAGCTATTTAGTCATATGTGAACTCATCTGCAAGTGTAAAAGCCGCAGCAACACAAACAGTACAAACATTAGTCATTCAAGTTGACGTGCAGCAACAGATAGACATATCATAGAGCATTTTTTTTCCCCATAATCCTCCCAATCTCAGATTTCAATGAAATCTACAACTGAAGTTATTGGCGTTAGTTTCGAATCCCCTTTATGGTCTGTTGAAGTTATTAATTTCACTGCCACAGTTGAAAGGAAGGAACATTATTTCTGGCAGGCTTTCAAACAAACACAAAAAACCACCAGCAACTACAACTGCCACATATTTAAATTAGGGCTGTGAGAATCAGTGAGGGAAGGAATCCCACGAAGCATTGTGAACAGCATAATCGAATAAAAAATGAAAATATCGAAGTATAAAACTTGTCTTTTAAAATGTTGACTTAAAATGTATATATTTTAAGTTGGTTGTAAAATATGCACATATATACCAAGAATTTGAAGATCAACTCAATTAGGCTCGATAGGCGGAGCTACATTTTTTGACTCTCTGATTGGTGGAATTTTCTGTGCAGCATCACGGGTAATGTAGTTTTCACCACGATTTACGCTGTTCGACACAATTATAAGTTGGAAAAATGTGGGCTGACGGGTTCAACAGAAGCAAATATCAATGATTATCAACCTCGTAGCTCACAGTATGCTGTCTACTTTCATTTAACAATTTTTCAACCCAATCCACAGAATAAATCAGATAATGCAAAAAGTCTGCAGATTCTGCACATTGCAAATTCAACACACAAATTACCACCCATATCCGGGAGCGATTTACTTGGTTTGATGCGTCGTTTGACAGCTAAATTGTCCTCAAAGTGACAGCTTTTAAAGCCCAACGCCACTGTTCTAATGCCCTGTCCCTTACAGTGCAAACTGACTTTAATAATCCAGATTTTTATGTGACGTCTGTATTATGACCACAGAAGCGACACAGGATTAGCAATCATTAGCTGGGCTTTTTCTCATGAACATGATTTGTGCTTTGATTTCCCAGCACTGACAGTCTAAAATTGCACTTTATGATTAAAAGATTTCAGTAATGAAACTTCAGTTAGATGAAAAGCTGGTAGAAAAGACTAGCGCTGAGACGTCAACATTGGTGCTTCTGCACTCTAATAGCATTCCCATACTTTGAGTGTTGGATCAACCCCCAGTTTTAAATTTCACTGGGTAAATAATCCCTTTAATTAAACTTTCCCACCCAGGCGTTATAAAAGCTGGCAACTAGAAATAAACAGACATGCTATCAAATATCTCCACACAAGGGCCTATTCACAGTTATTTTGCCATTGGGAATGACTGAAATTCTCCCTCCATTTATTTCTACCTGTAATTAAGAGTTCAGAATGGAGAAGTGCCAAAGCACAAGCAATAGGCTGCTTAAAAATTCATAAGGGTATGTAGATCCAAATGACTGATGTTTAGTAAATGTCTTTTGCTGTGATTCACTCTTCTATATAGAAGATTATATTCTATATAGAATCTTAAAAGGTTCTGTCAGGCATTTAGGGTTTCCCATTGTGGCATAATTCTATGGATTTTTGGCACAAAATGAGTAAAAAAAAAACCCTAAGGTTCAATATAGAACGTGCTTTTCAAAGAGTGATAAAATAACTAAACTTAATCTAAGTTTTTGGGTCATTTTAGCAATGCAGTGCCTTTTGAAAACTTTTGTAAACCTTAAAAATGATTGTTCTTGTGTTATGTTGTGTTTTGTGATTTCTATCAAAAGTGTATACTTGACTTTTAAAAATATGTCGAGATGCAGTTCTCGACATTACATGATAGGTAATTAGGTACTTAAATGTAATTAAATAAACTCATTATTTGCAAAATTGCTATAGAATCAACATGTCTGAAATAAAGAGCTGAGTTTGCATATAAGGAGGCATAGCTAGCTAAATAAATAAATATCATCATGACATCATGATCATATTTTTAAATAAAAATTGGGTAACACTTTATTTTACTGTGTCATTGTTACATATGTTACATGTAGTTACTATAGTAATAGCTATAAATTATGCATTATTACATGCAATTCACCCTAAACCAAACCAAACCCTAATCCTAATCCTATAAAAAGTCCATGTAATTACTTAATATTACTCAGTACTTAAATGTATAACAAAGACACCTTAAAAATAAAGTGTAGCCAAAAATTGCATACATTCTATTACTAATATTATGAGAACATGAAAATGTACTTCATTACATTACAACTTTAAAACAGACAGAAAACCAAACAGTTCAGACAAATCATACTGTTATTTGTACTGACAATATCTAAAATTATTCTTAGAGTTTGATACTACATGTTTATGGTGTCCTTTCCCTGACTCATACAGCTTTATGGGCGTGATGGATTTTATAGCAAGGGACAGACAAATTGCCATAACCTCCTTTCAAGAGCACATAAAATACGCTAAAGGGCCTTCTTTCTGCTGGCACAGCCTGGTGAGTTTACCACCATGGATAGCGACAGAGAAAATAAACAGCATGTTTAGCAATTCAGAGGCTCTACGCTCTGGAAAAGGCCAATAAATTCAGCTAGAGTTGAAAAGCTGCTGACTGTGCTTTCACAGGCCTGACTGTGACAGCAGTTTGGAGACAGGGTGCCGCGCCACCTCTCAATTCATTACAAACCCATTGGAAGTATGGATAGACAAGAATGCACTGAAGGGCAAACATAAATGTCTGTCATGTCATGATAGGAGCCACATCTTTTACTGTGGCGCAGTTGTAAGCAGTGTATCTTGGGGAGAGAAATCTCAAAAGTGTCGGCCAGATTTTTATCTAAACGAACAAAACAAGAGCAAATCCATGCACAGAGAGATGTAGACAAAATCAGAGTAAATCTTAATAACAGGGAAAGGCAGGCAAAAACAGAACTGACAACAACGCACATTATACAGTACATCCACAATGGACAACAAACAAAGGAAACACTAGGGTATAAATACACTAGAGAGAGGCTAACTAGGAACAGGTGAGGGTAATCAATCACTATGGCGACTAGCAAGGGTAACTATAGAAACAGGAAACTAAACACAAGATGTGAACACTGGGAATGATGGGAAGATATAATAAAATAGAACTTCAAAATAAAAAGAGCATATATACATATATATATACATACATTTGCATGTATATATGTATGTATGTATGTATATATATATATGTATATATGCTCTTTTTATTTTGAAGTTCTATTTTATATATATATATATATATATATATATATATATATATATATATATATATATTCCAGCTATGTGAACACACACACAAAAAAAAAAAAAAACATGGATATAATTCAGATATGTTAAAGGGTCAAAAAAAAAGGCCCACTTAATTGGCTCCTCTGTGGTCCAATGTGATCCAAACATGGCATCCAAAAGACAATCTTATGGTGGTATAAAATACAATTTAGCCACTGTGCAGAAAAAACAGCACAGCAATGAAGGGGTGACACTCCGAAATGTCAAGAAATAAAATCAATAATTCAGCCACAAAGCACACAAATGAACTGGTGTGGCAGTAAAAATATTGTAAAATTGAGCCAAAAGACTAAAATAAGAAGTTGAAATCAGATCAAACCCAGATTTATTAAGCTGTGATAAAACATACTTGTTCATGTTTGTTAAATCTGTATTGAACTTTGATGTTATGTATAAGAAAATGTCCCCCTCTGTGTTCAGGTTTTACTGTAGTAAAATTAATGCAAAACCTGACACTTAAAATCAACTTTAAACAAAAAAAAAATCTAAACCTTGACAAAAAGTAGTCTTTGAGAATGTCTAAGTATAAATCCAGATCCAAAACTTATTAAAAAATAAGCATTTATATCTTAAAAACCACAAGAAAATTTCTAAGCCACTTTATATACTATATAGGAATAGTTATATTGGCATACCATGGCATTACTAATGTTTTTCTTTCTTTACTCCCACCAGATGGCACAAATCTACCTTCAAAAATTGGATTTTAAATATTCTAATTTAACATTTTAATCCTGCTTTAATTGAATATTATTTAATAATGCTTTAATTGTAAAATAATATATTGACTTAATAATAATAATAATATTGAAAAATACATTATAAAAAGTTTATTATTTTGAAAGGGGAAAAGTAGCTAATAAAAGTTGTAAAAATATTGCCTAATATCATAAAATAACTTCAAAATTTTAAATAATATTCAAAAAATATAATTGAACAAAAATATATTACATTGGTTAACCAAAAAAGAAAAAGAAAAGAAGTTACATTTAAAGGCGAAGAAGCCAAGTGTGACCACTAAACGAAGAGGAACCAGACGGATATATATTGTGTATGTGTGGGTCTATTCCGTTTTAAAAAACGGAAAAAGATAGATTATAATAAATTTGTATTATTATTTGTATTATTATTATAAGTTTATTATACCTTTTCCAGCATAGTTAAAAAATTCTGTCATTTGTTTTGTTTGGGATTTTGCACACACCCAGTTGGCTCATATCCTGTGCAGCTCTAAAGTAGGAAAAAGCTGCTTGATTTCATTTGTCTTTTAAAACAATGCAAGCCAGGCATGTACTTGCCCTTTTGTCATGGCAACCACCTCGGCTCTCATTTAACCAGTGACATTCTAGAGATATTTATAAATGTTAAATAGTTCTCTCTGTGGATACAGTCAGGGACGTTGCAATTTAAACAGGGTAAATGTGTCCTCTGAGAGAAATATAGAAAATACAAAAGGCGTCGTTCCACTCCACACGATAATGAACAGTAGCTCAATGCATTGGTGCATTCATCTGAGCTGAGAAAGATAAAGCTGAAACCGTCTAGCCAATTCCTGTTTACACGGTCACAAGTTTTACTGGCAGGTCAAATGGGAAAAAAAAGTCTCTAAGTGTCCAGTTAAAGATCTTGCTATTCCAACAATCTCGACGAGATTTTCCTCCAGCATGAGAACTTTCTTAAAGCTAGTGTGTCTGTATTTATTTACAGTGTTTAATAATAATATAATGGCAGTACTGTTGTGAATCAATCAAGCATCCAAAGTACATACGAGTAAGTATAAAGTGAAGGAGCAGAGGAGTATTGTAGTAGCTTTGGTGGGTGTTTAGGGACCATTTGAAAGCACTTACCATATTTATTCCATGAATTATTCATTTGTTTCTTTTCCCTCAAGCATGAACATATGCCAAATTTCTAGAGTCAAATTCAGCTCACATATAAAAGCAAATCACACAAGCCACATTTTGTGTCTCTAGACAAACAATTGGCTGCATATTCATGCTATAATAGTTTTATCTACAGCATTTTATTACAATCTGACATCCTGACGTCATGTTTTTGAAAGAATTCTGGTTATACTTTATCTTAAGGTGTCCCTGTTACGGTGTATTTTACATTTAAGTACTGAGTAATGTTAATTAACAACATTTATTCACTATATTGGGTAGTCGTGGCCTAGTGGTGAGGGAGTCGGGCTTGTAATCTGAAGGTTGCCGGTTCGATTCCCACGCCGGCAGGAATTGAAAGTGGGGATTGTGAATGAACAGCACTCTCTCCACCTTCGATACCATGACTAAAGTGTCCTTGAGCAAGACACCTAACCCCTAATTGCTCCCCTTGTAAGTCGCTTTGGATAAAAGCGTCTGCTAAATGATGAAAAATGAAAATGAAAATATTGTTAGGGTTGGGATTATGCTTTGGTTTAGGGTTAGCTGCATGTACTTTAATTAAGCATAATTTTTTGGTATGTTACATGTAGTATTTTAAGTACATGTAACATTTGTAACAAAGACACTGTAAAATTAAGTGTTACCAAAATCTCTTCTGCTAACCCTGGCTGCATTTACAACATAAAAAAAGAGTAAAAACAGTATGTAAAATATTATTAGACTTTCTATTTTAATATATTTTCAAATGTAAGTTATTCCTTCAGTGTCCTGTCCAATATCCTGATTTGCTGCTCAAGATTTTTTAATTATTGGCAATTTTGAGAAACGAGAAATGGAGAGATTTTTGTTGTAACCATGTCACATTTTTTCCAGGTTTTTTTTTATGAATATAAAGCTCAAAAGCACAGAATTTATCTGAATCAGAAATCTTATGTAACAATTTAGTCTTCTTACTGTTACTATTTACTGTCAATCTTTTTTGAATTAAAGTATTAGTTTCTTTAAAAAAAAATTAAACTGTAATGTATATTGATACATTTTCAACATTTCAAGTTAATCTATTATGAACGAACATGAATTTGCATATGAACAATAGTTTAAATCAACACTAACAGACAGTGGGTACGGAAAGTATTCAGACCCCCTTAAATTTTTTACTCTTTGTTATATTGCAGCCATTTGCTAAAATCATTTACGCTAATTTTTTTTCCCCTCATTAATGTACACACAGCACCCCATACTGACAGAAAAACACAGAATTCTTGACATTTTTGCAGATTTATTAAAAAAGAAAAACTGACACATCACATGGTCCTAAGTATTCAGACCCTTTGCTGTGACACTCATATATTTAACTCAGGTGCAGTCCATTTCTTCTGATCATCCTTGAGATGGTTCTACACCTTCATTTGAGTCCAGCTGTGTTTGATTATACTGATTGGACTTGATTAGGAAAGCCACACACCTGTGTATATAAGACCTTACAGCTCACAGCGCATATCAGAGCAAATGAGAATCATGAGGTCAAAGGAACTGCCTGAAGAGCTCAGAGACAGAATTGTGGCAAGGCACAGATCGGGCCAAGGTTACAACAAATGTTCTGCTGCACTTAAGGTTCCTAAGAGCACAGTGTCCTCCATAATCCTTAAATGGAAGACATTTGGGATGACCAGAACCCTTCCTAGAGCTGGCTGTCCGGCCAAACTGAGCTATCGGGGGAGAAGAGCCTTGGTGAGAGAGGTAAAGAAGAACCCAAAGATCACTGTGGCTGAGCTCCAGAGATGCAGTCAGGAGATGGGAGAAAGTTGTAAAAAGTCAACCATCACTGCAGCCCTCCACCAGTCGGGGCTTTATGGCAGAGCGGCCCGATTGAAGCCTCTGCTCAGCGCAAGACACATGAAAGCCCGCATGGAGTTTGTTAAAAAAACACCTGAAGGACTCCAAGATGGTGAGAAATAAGATTCTCTGGTCTGATGAGAGCAAGATAGAACTTTTTGGCCTTAATTCTAAGCGGTATGTGTGGAGAAAAGCAGGCACTGCTCATCACCTGTCCAATACAGTCCCAACAGTGAAGCATTGTGGTGGCAGCATCATGCTGTGGGGGTCAAGTACAGGGATATCCTGGACGAAAACCTTCTCCAGAGTGCTCAGGACCTCAGACTGGGCCGAAGGTTTACCTTCCAATAAGACAATGACCCTAAGCACACAGCTAAAATAACGAAGGAGTGGCTTCACAACAACTCCGTGACTGTTCTTGAATGGCCCAGCCAGAGCTCTGACTTAAACCCAAATGAGCATCTCTGAAGAGACATAAAAATGGCTGTCCACCAACGATTACCATCCAACCTGACAGAACGGGAGAGGATCTGCAAGGAGGAATAGAAGAGGATCCCCAAATCCAGGTGTGAAAAACTTGTTGCATCTTTCCCAAAAAGACTCATGGCTGTATTAGATCAAAAGGTACTTCTACTAAATACTGAGCAAAGGGTCTGAATACTTAGGACCATGTGATATTTTTTAGTTTTTCGTTTTTAATAAATCTGCAAAAATTTCAACAATTCTGTGTTTTTCTGTCAATATGGGGTGCTGTGTGTGCATTAATGAGGAAAAAATGAACTTAAATGATTTTAGCAAATGGCTGCAATATAATAAAGAGTGAAAAATTTAAGGGGGTCTGAATACTTTTTGTACCCACTGTATATTAATAATATATAATACTGTAAAATTGTTATCCACAATTAGTTTTTTTGATAATGTATTAACTTATTTAAGGGATTGTACCTTCAAGTAATCTGTTAAGAAAAAAAAAAGGTTCATCCCTTCCAAACAAGGGATGAAAAGTACAAATTACCCTTTCAGAAAATTTCCACTGACAGACATAAGCAGCAAGCAACAGGATGTCTCATTTAAATTCAGCCGCAGTTTCTCGTTGATATACACTCAGCGATAAAGGGACGGGTAATGCAAAGTGAGACACATGCTTTAACGTTGAACTGATAACATTTTCTGGCACATTGAGAAATGCAGGGAGCAGCTTCCACCCCCTTCCCACCAAATCACATCTAGTGGCACTACAAGCAGCTGTTTGTGAAAGGCTGGGGAGTTTGAGTCTGCCTTCTCGCTGCACAGCTTGTGGCACTATAGCAAAGTAGCTCAAGCGTTTCCTTCCTGAGGGGGATATGAGAAAGCAATGGTCTCATCTTTCCCTTTTGTAACGGTTCCTCCGCAGATGTCTAATGATGTCTAATGAAAGCTGCGTTGCACAAAGGACAGTGGTTATACTATCCAAACGTACTGTAATAATAGAGTGGTGCAGGGATGACATATTTCTTTAGGCCAAAAAAAACAGAGTTAGCATTTTAGCACCTCCGGTTCCATCGTCCTGAAGTCAATGGGTTTTTGGATAATTAAATGCTTGGAATAAGGTGTGTATAGAGGTTTTATTCTACAATATAAATTATATCTTTAATACTCCCTTGTGATTATTAAAAGCTTTTACTTGTCTTGTGAAAGGCAGTTGAAAACAAGTGGCCGACTACAGAAGTTGTCGGAGACATTAAACGTCATCAGCCGAACAGATAAACAGGAAAACGTGTCCGCTTTCACAGCCTCGTTGTGTTTATAATCACATTCCTGCAAATTATTATAACTCAAACTATCAGGGAAATGCTTTTTAAAAAGACTGAAAGTGTTGTTGGGTTTTTTTCCCCTAGGCAACCAGGGTGATGCTAATGGATTGCCATACCTACGTAAATACCTGCACCACTCTATAAATGCACAAAAAAATTGTACCTTTTGAGACATTTTGTCCCGTATCTATCCCTGAAAAGGTGCATACCGAAGTAAATGAGGTACAAAGTTGTTTTACGTTACATTTGTTCCAAACAGCAATCACAACATAAATTTTGTGTTAGAACAACTTCCCAGATTTAACTTGAGATAACTTAAATATTAAAGTTGTTAACTTCACATTTTAAGTTTACTAAATTTACGATTTTTGCACTGCTGTGACAAGCTGTTATACACACTTTTTTTTCTGAGAGTGTTCTTCAAACTTCAGTATGCAAAAGCTATTATCATGGTTAATAAAATATGTAAATTATTTTTAACTATTTTTTAACTATCCTACAGTTTTTAGCAACAAAAAAAAGATTTTTAGAAGTTGTAAATAAAACTAAATTATCGGAGTACATTTTACAAGAAAATACTACTTCAGATTTCAATATTTCATAGTTTGATTCAGTAATTTTAAATAATATTTTTGACTTAAATACTGTAAAGCAGTTTGGATGTTGCCACATGAAGCAAATGTTTTTCAGTGTAGAGTTAAGCTTGACTTATCACATGGAAATGTCGTGGCAGAATAATATGGAAGCAGTCGTGGCCTATATAGGTTAGAGAGTCAAACTAGTAAACTGAAGGTTGTGGGTTTGATTCTTAATACCAGCAGGAAATGACTGAGGTGAGCAATTAAGGCACCTAACCTCCCACTGCTCCAAGTGTGTGTTTGTGTGTGTTCACTAATTTGGATGGGCTAAACTTGGCCTTCACATGTCACTTTCAATGTAATAACAAAAAGATATTAACTCATAATTTCCACATGATATGTCTGCATGACAACCGTGAACCAACTGTAATAAAATAGCAGAACAGTTTGGGGGGAAAAATGAGATTCATTTGCCTATGTGCAGAAAGAGCTAAACACATTCCTTTGAAGATTATCCTATTGGCTACTGAAATGGCATTAAATCCCATCACTCACAGCTCAAGGTGAGCAGTTCATTGGACGGTTCCTTAAGAAAATCCATCCAGCTGAATAATTGAAGTGTCTGAAAACCATCCATGAATATGCAAAAAGGGAATCAAAGTGTCTAAACCTCTCTCTTCCATCAGCTTCCTCTGGGATTCAACAGCACATCTGGGCTGCAGAGGAATAAACACTCGTTGTACAGCACTAAAGACCTTTACCTCAGAATGATGGGTTACTGAAATGAAATGAAATAAAATTTAATTAAATCAAATGTGCTAATGGACTGATAGTTAGTTATGTGTGTGCCACTGCTTGTAATAAACATGTAATAAGCATGCAGGAGCTTTAACCAGCTGTTGACTTATTTGATTAATCTAATATGTAATCATATTTAAAAGCATGTGCATTAATTATAATCAATTATTTTATTTTTTTAAGCCACATTGCATAAATTCAAAATTTAAAATCATCAATTGACCCTTCGCAAAACCCGCCCCCTGTTGCAATGCCCGACGACCCATGCTCTCTCACGCCACGTATCATGTTCTTGATGTTTCAATCGCGGAAAGACGTGAATACACACAATATTTCAAATTAACCAATGCTAATCTACTATAGGCTACTCCCTGACGGCTTTGTCGGTGTAACGGGGAGTCAGCGGGATTTGATCCAAGAGCAGCTTTATTTACAAAAACGTAGTCAGACAGGCAATGGTCAACTCAACAGCAAACAGAAGTAGAAGGCAAAAGGCAGACACGTAGTAATACTCCAGGCTAAGGCAAAAAGGCAGGCAGATAAACAACAATACGATGAACCAGGCAGGATCCGAAAACAGGCAAAACAAGATAAGGATAGCGCTCAGAAAAGTTACAGGAATAACAATACTTCGCAAATAACAGATGTAGGAGGGTTAACTTAAATAGTGAACTAGATTGGTTGCAGTTGGACCGTAATCAACATAAGGGACTTATGGGAAATGTAGTGTGGTGTATGGAGTCCATGAAATAAGCTGGCGACCTCTGGTGGTAGGTAGATGGAGGACAACGGAACGGATTCATAACAGTCGGATAAGATAGCGGATTCGGCGTTATGATTGGTTTGGTCCCCTGTCAATCAAACGGTTTGCGAAGGGTCAATTACAGATGGCTATTTTAGCATTAGCCCAACAGTTTTGTGTGTTTCACTCATATTCAGATTTTTGTTTTTCAGTTGCAAAACTGTGATTGTGTGACTTTAAATAAAGTAAACATAATCATGTTTAATGTATATTATAAGCAAATCCAATGTAAATTTCAGACAGGCCTTCTACAAGAATGGTCTAATCCCACACCTTTACTCACACAGTTTGCTATAAGCTTGAATCAGGAAAGAGTGGAATTTTCACACATGGAAGAGGGTTTAGATTAGTCCATAAGGAGGTTCATTTGCATAAGCGCACACACAGACTCAGCTGCTTTACTTTTCATGAATAAATGTTCGCAATAAGTGGAGGTTTAGGACTATTGGGTTTGTGACAAGATATGAAAGTTCCTGCAAAACCCACCAACTGTGAATCCTTAGTCTGGTGGCTGTTATAAATGTAATGGCTGACATTTTCTCAAATGCACACTTGCTTTTAATCAACACATATTATATCCGATGCTCTCAAATAAAATTATACGAAACATAATTATGTAAAAATATGAAATAGACAATATTCTCAGATAAAACTGATTAACAATTTGAGATTTAAAGTCACCCTGTGGTGAAAATCAAGTTTTTAATGTTGTTTATATGTCTGTGTAGTGTTTTTAATATACTTTAAGTCAAACCACATGGAAATTCATAAGTCAACACCATTGCTGAGTGTTTTGTCTTTAAAACTGCAGTGATCTAAAGACTCGGTTTGAAATCGATGGTGTTTCTTACATCACAGACTACCTTGTCACCAATCACGTCAATGTGCCGACGAGCTTTAGCATATTATTAACTATAAGTCTGAAGCAAGGGAGTCGTCATTATTAGCTGTGATAACGCTGTCAAGCAAAAGGCTAATCATATTGATTGTGTCCGACGTTGTAAAAAGTGATACCATTGTGCTGTAAGTTGACCAAGTGGATCTCTGAGCTCGCAGCTGTCAATCATGATGTTACACCCTGTTTTTATAGCATCAAATAACTAACTAAAACCAAACTTATTAGAAAAATGAACCCTTGAGCATAT
Source organism: Zacco platypus (assembly GCA_038088235.1). Classification (NCBI taxonomy): domain Eukaryota; kingdom Metazoa; phylum Chordata; class Actinopteri; order Cypriniformes; family Xenocyprididae; genus Zacco; species Zacco platypus. Next base: position 27,275,208 of record CM076075.1, read on the forward strand.
GTCTGTGTGATAAGAACTACCTAAAATGACAGAAACCATCTTTGAAAAAGAAATTATTTGAAGTGTAATTTGATTTTTAATTCAGATCAAATTCAGATCTTTTTTTTTATTCGATTACATGGAGAGGGTGCGGTTTAAGACCTATACTGATCGAAATGACTTCACTTTTCCGAACTTGTGCGACACACTTGGTGGAACATAAGATCAAATAACTATTGTCAGGTTTATGTCCCATTCGAAACCGAAACTAAACAGAGCAGGGAAAAAGGAACTAAAGGAAGCAAAATGGAATATCAACATGAGAGTCCCTACACTCTAAAATGGGTTGTTTCAACCCATGTTTGGGTTAAATATGGACAAACCCAATCATTGGGTTTGAAAATTTAATTAAACCATTTAAACCAATGGGTTGGGTTTGTCCATATTTGATGCAAACATGGGTTGAAACAACCCAGCATTTTTTTTTTTAGAGTGTAGTGACTCTTACTTTGATATTCCATTTTGCTTCCTTTAGTTCCTTTTTCCCTGCTCTGTTTAGTTTTGTTTTCCTTGGTTACATATTTCACTTTGTTCTAACGCTGTATGTATAGCCCTGTGTTTTAATTGTTCTGTGTCAGTTCTCATTTAAACATGTTTGCGTTATTCTCCCAGTGATATGCATGTTCTTTCTGAGTACCTTTTGGATTATCAATAAAAATGTGTCACTCTGAATTTGTTTGTTACTCTGACGTCTCATTCGTAAGTGGAGGCTGAACACGATATTTATTAATACATAATATACATTATTAAAAAAACAATAATAAATGCATAGCTATATTTCACATTAATATTAATAATGAACAATATAATAATAGTAATAATAATAATAATAATAATAAAGCACTATATTTAAGTGTTCAGCCTTCACCTAAAGCTGATACATAGACACACACATAGTGTATATTTAATAAAATAAAAACAAGTAAAATGCTGAAGTAAATTACACGAGCTCACCTGTGCAGGATATATGATGTCTCTAAGACACTCCTGCAGTATTTCACACATGTGTGTGGAAATTAGAGCAAATATAACCTCTGACAGCTCAGAAATTGAGGAACTGACCCTACGGTACGTACAATATTATCTACATTCCCATTGGTGCCACCACCTACAATATCTATATTTCATTTCACAAGACATTAAAACATTTTCCTAAGAGAATCGTAACGATCTTCCACGCTGTGCACTTCTAACCCTGCAGCGAGAAGGCAGAACAGAATACCACATTTTACTGTCTGTCAAGCGTGTAATGAGCTATATCACATTATCTATGTGTTCATATGGCCCATTTTTTATCATTGCTGTGACGTTTCCAGAAAATACAGATGGCTAAAAATGGAAACAAAACAGGGGACACTACGCTGTGTACGGATCACTCATAAGTAGTTCATTCAAGTATGATTCCAGGAGGGCTGTTTTCATGGCATTCAAACCCTTTACAGTTTTTTTTTTTCATTTCACCAGCCTTGAATAAAGTTCATAGTGCTTTTTATGAAGTCATAATTGAGATAATAACCATGGCTTTGGCAATAGGAATAGAGAAATTTGAGATAACATTACTCTTTTAGATTTAAAATAAATTAATATGAATTAATAAAATATGCTCACCTGCAGTAGTAGTAGCAGCTGCATTTTTAAAAATTGCATGTATTAAAAAAAAAAATCTTACAAATAAATAGCTTGAAATATACATGAATCGTAATTATGTAGCCTATAAAAAAAGATATGAAGGGGTGTTATATTAATAATATATTGCTAATTAGCTATGATGAATAATTAACAAACCATAACATGTTTTGACTAATTCCATATGTGAGCCTTAATTACTCATAACTATAATCCATTCAAGTGTACCATAGTTTAAAATGAAATGTGACGAACCTTTTAAAGCAGAGGCTAGACTGACAGGTTGCCATTTTGAACCAGTACAATGCTGACTTATGAGTCGACCCTTTTTAAGATCTCGACTTAAAAGCTGTTTTGTCATTTATTTCTGCCCAGATTTACAGTCTGAAGGTACTAGTTGCCAAAAATCAGAGCCAGTCTGCAGATATTGCAGTATACCGCAGATATATAGCTGGAGTTGAAAGATTTTACAGAAAATTGCAGTGTATGATGGGAACAAACTCCTTTTTAGCTTCAGATATTCAGTCTGTCCATTTGGGGGATATTTTAAAACACTACATTTTTGGAATCTGTTTATGTAATCCAGATTACTTTACTACCCAGCCAATTTACTCCTAAGAGTACTAGTTTACAGAAGGGTACATATGCACCTTTTATTTGGGAACAAAGTTGTCAATTTAACGGCATGTCTCAGTGACAAGCTGTTGTACCCTTAATGGTACAATTTGTACAAATTTAAATTTTTGTGTATAAATGTGGGAAACTGCACACTTCAGTCACGGATGAACTGAATCACACATACAGTCTATGAGGACACCCTAGATTCTGAAAGGTTTCTACACAGGCACTATTTAAAGCATCCCATCAGGTAGGATTACAGCTGGGCATGGGAGCAGAAGAACTCAGGATGGCAGATATGTGCAGATGGTCAGCTAAGTGTATGTGTCAAAAGTCTTTTTTATTTGTGAAATAGCAATAGTGCAGACACAGGGATTCTGTACATAAACACTTTTACCAAATATATAATAATACTGTTATTGAGCGAGGAGACAAAACTGCTCTCAACATTGATAATAATAATAATCAGAAATGTTTCTTGAGCACCAAAACAGCATTTCTGAAGGATCATGTGACACTGAAGATGCTAAAAATTCAGTGTTGAATCACAGGAATAAACATTTTACAATTTTCTTTTAAAAACATATTTTTTTTAAAATCTTACTGACACTGAACTTTCGAACAATTGCATATTTAAGTCCTCCACAATGATTTATATGCACATCAAATAACTTTCAGAGACTTATGCATAACTATGTATGTAGGTCACTGACTGTTGAGTTTCATGTTGGTAAAGGTGTTGACGTACAGTACCCCTCTGCCTGTAATATTTCACAAATAAATGCAGCCTTTATGAGCCTAAGAAACAGCTGACCATCTGCACGTCTCTGTCGTTCTTCTGCTCCCATTCCAGGCGGTAATCCTACCTGATGGGATACTTTAAATAGTGCCTGTGTAGAAACTTTTTCAACACTGAAATAAGAAACATTATTATTTTTTGAGTACCAATAATAAGTTTTAATAATGGAGCACCAAATCATGTGACAATGATGCTGAAAATTCATCTTTGCATCACAGAAATGAATTGTGTTTTAAAAATATATGTTCAAAGTACTAATATTTCACAATATTATTGTTTTTACTGTATCTTTGATCAGGTCTTTGTGAGCATAATACACTTCTTTCAAAAACATTTGAAAATTGTACTTTATTATTTTATTATTATTTTTTTTTATTTATTATGATTTATTATTATTATTATTATTATTATTTTATTATTTTATTATTATTATTATTTTAAATATTCAATTTATTATTTATTATTATTATTATTTTATTATTTAATTATTATTTTTATTTAATTATTTAATTATTTAATTATTATTTTTATTTTATTATTTAATTATTATTTTTATTTTAAATATTCTATTCTATTATTTATTTATTATTATTATTATTATTATTATTATTATTTTATTATTTAATTATTATTTTTATTTTATTATTTAATTATTATTTTTATTTTATTATTTAATTATTATTTTTATTATTTTATTATTATTTTTATTTTAAATATTTAATTTATTATTTATTATTATTTTATTATTATTTTTATTTTATTATTTAATTATTATTTTTATTTTAAATATTCTATTCTATTATTTATTATTATTATTATATTAGTTAATTATTATTTTTATTTTAAATATTCTATGCAGTACAGGCAATGTTGAGGATCCCAGCCACCCAAACAATAGTCACGGCTGCAGTCAGGAAAAGGCTATCTTTTGGGCCAATAAATCAATCATATGGATCTGCTTCCTTCAGGCCACCCATGTCTTTAATGAGGACACTGTACAACTGCCACACAAACTATAAACTCGATCAGTATGTCAATGCTGGCATACAAATGGTTATTATTCATTCATTAAGCAGGTGTGCATATATTTATCCCTACACTATGTAAACAGATTCTGTGTGTTATTTTAGAATTGATATGTGTTATTATTATTATTAATTTAGATGCTTGGTTATATTATGCCATGGACAGTCACATTATTTTGATTATACTGAACTCTAGTGGCCAGATATGGACAAGACATGTCATCTTGCATTTCATTTTTACCTTTATATTTAATTGATTTTTTCATGTCAGTGGTGATCCACAGATCATTTAATACCATGAAACAACACAAATCTATTTGAGATAAAACTACAGTGGGGACCGGGGGTTGTGAGACACTATATATCATAGTAAAATTAGTAATTTTACAAACATTAGGCTATTATAATATAAGAGCGAACATGATTTTTGAAACCAAAATACAACAAAACCACCCAGGTAAGTCACATAACCTGCTTTCTGGAAAACCCTCGGGTGTTCTTCACATAAAAGTAAACTAGCCTACTCACACCACCTTGTGGTTGAATTTATGAATGACAAACACTATTCACAGTTTCCGCAAAGTATGTAAATGCTGGTAATTTACCTCTTTTATATCAGCCTATTTGATGTTGTGATTATTTTCAGAAATTCCAGTTGGTTAAACTCATCGGCGGCGAGCACATCAGCATCACGGGAGCGAGCACGTCTAAGCTCCGCCCTCTCCTCAACTTTGTTGACTGCGGCGGGCGCGCGCCGGTTCACTCGCAGCATCTTTCTAAAGGATATGACTAGATTAAACGGACAGAGAATGGATGCAAACGTCGTCGTACTCGGCACGGACAATGTTGGAAAATCTGGTAAGTTTTTATTTTCTTTGATAATATACTATACATCCATAAAATGCATGTATTTGTCACTTTTTAAACATCTTTGCCATATAAGCAAATGCTCATACAACGTTGTTTTGCAGCACTTACTGTCCGATTCCTGACTCGTAGATTCATCGGGGAATATGGGGATATTGGTATGTTGCCCCATTCACTGACTGATTCATACGTTACCTGTAATATTTGACATTTAACTGTAACTTCTGCTCTTTCTCTAGAGTCTCTTTACACTCACAATGTTGTTGTGGATGGACGAGAGCAAACTCTGAATATATGGGATGCACCATATTCACAGGTGATTCAGTGTTTCAGAACTTGTTGTAAACATCCAGGTTAACTTTTTTTTTGTCAACTAAACCAGCTAAGACGTGCTGGTCTCCTAGCCTGGTCTCTGGCTAGATTTAGGAGGGTTTTGGACACTTTGTCAGGCTAGACCATCAATTTATATGGCAAGCCGTTTTGACTTTTATTCATTTTCAGGATATGAACTTGTGATATCAACAATTACATTTTCACTAGTTAAAATGTTAATTCCTGATATCAGGAATTAGATTTCCACTAGTAACAATGGCAATTTTTGATATCAAGAATTACATTTCCACTAGTAACAAAGTTCATTCTTGATATCAACAATTCAATTTCCACTAGTAAAAACTATAATTGTTGATATCAAGAATTGTATTTTTACTAGTGAAATCTCGCCATAGGCTGCCATTCAAATTCAATTGTTGATCTCAAGAATTGATTTCTTACTAGTTGAAATTCCAGTTTCACATATCAGGAATACAATTTTTACTAGTAAAAATGCAAATGGCTGATATCAACAATTACATTGTTACGAGTGCAAATGTCTGTTCTTGATATCAACAATTGAATTGCTACTAGTAAAAATATTCATTTCTGATATCTGCAAATGAATTCCTGATATCAATATAATTTCTGATATCTAAAATGACTTTCTTACTAGTAACAATCACATTCATGATATCAGAAATGAACATTTTTACTAGTAGCAATTCAATTGTTGATGTCAAGAATAGACATTTGCACTCGTAACAATGTAATTGTTGATATCAGAAATTAGCATTTTTACTAGTAAGAATTGTATTCCTGATATGTGAAACTGAAACTGGAATTTCAACTAGTAAAAATACAATTCTTGATATCAACAATTATAGTTTTTACTAGTGGAAATCTAATTCCTGATATCAAGGATTAACATTTTAACTAGTGAAAATGTAATTGTTGATATCAGAAGTTCATATCCTGAAAATGAATAAAAGTCAAAACGGCTTGCCATACATAGGCTGCCATTCACATTCAATCGTTGAAATCAAGAATTATAGTTTTTACTAGTGGAAATGTAATTCTTGAAATCTAGAATTGAATTGTTGATATCAGGAATTAACACTGTTACTTGTGGAAATGTGAGAATGAATAAAAGTCAAAATGGCTTGCCATACAATTTACCTTAGGCTGGTTTCTACTATTTTATTTTCTCAGGTGAATAACAATTAAATGCATCATCTGAAATGTTGAATTAATATGCATTGGTTGTCTTCTCAGCAGGATCTGTCCTTCGAGTCCTTGATGTGTGAGAAAAGAGTCCAGTGGGCGGATGGCTTTGTGCTGGTCTACAGCATCTGCGACCGAGCCAGTTTCAACGCGGTCTCCAGACTCATCCAAATAATCAAAACCGCTAAAGACTTTCTGGGCTTGGAGAAGATGCCCATAGTTATTGTGGGAAACAAGAGAGACCTGCACCATCGCCGGACGGTCCTCAGCGAGGAGGGCAGGCTGCTGGCGCTCTCTGCGGACTGTCAGTTTTATGAAGTCTCGGCTGCTGAGAACTACCACAGCGTCCTCATGGTTTTCCACGGGCTGGTTGATCGCATCAGGGAGTCCAGGGTGTCTGCGAAAAAGTTAGCAGGCATCAAGGGCATCGTGAAGAGCATGTCGGCAGTGTTCGCCCGCAGGCGAACCGATTCGTTGTGAAGCTGATGAGAGCTCTGGAAATAAAGCTTACAGTATGTGGTCTGATCTTAGAACCATCGAAGGCACGAACTATTGCTGTGGCTCCCAAGAGAGTTCGGGATCTCTCACGTGACTGCCGCTGGAGAAATTGCTCTAGTATGTCGGCCAAGTTGATGGCTTTCATTGAGAACGTGTTGAAAGTAGAGTTCTCAATACAATGCTTAAGATGCTATGCGGCAGCAGATTATGTCAATCAAAAGTTGAGATAATATCCCATAGTATGAGCAGAAATAGGTCATTTAATCTCATTTGCTTACTTTAAGCAGGAAAGAATTCAATGCTTCTGCAAATAATCGTGACGAGTGTTGGCAACAGGTACACACTGTGTGATTCAGTGCATTCGTGATTCAATGCTGGGTCTAAAAATATAAGCAGAAGCAAGACAACATTGTCTTCTGCTTCTTTTATCAAACACAGAAGTCTCCCACAGTATCATACCAAGGAGTTGTCGTCAGCGCAAGGCTGCCTTTCAGTTTAATCTCTATGGACTGCTTGATGATTGCGTCAATGCGCATTCAGATAACAGGGCTGTGTTTCCCCCCCCAGCTTATTTTCTGAGGCCATTCAAGTGCTTTATGAGGAACGGACCACTGTGTAATTGTGCTACAAAATCTAATAAATCACATAAAACTTCCCCTGAATGCCAATGAACAGTGCAATGTTACAATCATCAGCATATGATTTGCATTGTTACTGCAAAACCGTGTATTCCAAGAATGTTAACTTTATGAAAGATTGCAAATAGTGAAACAAATGCAGTATACAGATAAATACAGTTAAATGTGTGTTTATTTGTCGTATATTTATACACAACAATGACATTACAAGTATACATTTTGATCCGCTCTTTTATTCTGATAAAAGCTCAGCAAATGTTGTAATTATTCCTGTTAATCGTATTAAAATATGGGAAAGGGTCAAGCTCAAAACACTGCCACAGGCTGTTTTGTTCAATATTCTGTATATGTTGCATAAATCATCTAAATTGCTGTGATTATTTGCTGTAACTGTCATTCTGGTATCAAAGAGATAAAAATCCGAGGATTTTTCCATCTAGCACATTGTCTACTCAAAAACTAATAAGAGGCAGAAACATGGCAAAAAATATGATTATGAAGTAAATTATTTATTCTCACATGGGTCACAACTGCAGTGTTTGTGTAATGAATGTGTTGTGTAATAGTCAAATATTCCTCACATCTTGGTTTTGCAAGGGACGTCTTTTGGAAAAAGTGTGATCACCAATTATTGTGACTGTTAATACAATAAAATATAATTGAAAAGTAGTCAAGCTTGCTTGTGTCATTAATGAGATTTGCAGCATCTCTGCAATTACAGTTATACAATCAGTCACAATCATGCAAATTATTTGTATCATTTAATGCTATGCCTTTAACATATTTCATTTCATTAATTATTACTAATAAAGATATTCAAGTTACTCCACAATTGTCTTTGTTAGTTACACTACGTAGCTAAAAGTTTGGGGTCAGGAAGATTTTTTTGTTGTTGAAAGAAATATTTTTATTTAGCAAGGATGCATTAAACTGATCAAAGTAAACGTAAAGACATTTATAATGTTTTAAAATATTTCTATTTTAAATGAATGCTGTTCTTTTGAACATCATAAAAACTCCTGAACAAAAGGTTTCCACAAAAACATTAAGCAGCACAACTGTTTTCAACATAAAAAAAGCATATTATAATGATTTCTGAAGGATCATGTGACAGTAAAGACCGGACTGCTGAAAATTCAGCTTTGCCATGACAGGAATAAATTATTTTACATTCTTCTTTCAAAAACATAATCTTAACCAGACCCAAACTTTTGAACAATAGTGTATATCAGTTCTCCAGAATGATTTATATGCACAACAAAATAACTTTGCTTTATTATAGACAAAAAAACAGTTCAGATACTCAATATGTAAAACTATATGTAGGTCACTGACTTGAAACGTTAGAAATCAACGCTCCATTTTCACTCGGCGTTCCTGTTGTTTTGCACTGTGCGAGTGTTAGAAGAGGAGGAGGAGATATGGGTGTAATTTGTCAGACCCTTCCTAGAGGATCTGTTGTTGGATAATTTCTTGTTTCTACCCCCAAGAACTACTTTCTGCTGCATTGGAATCTGCTTCATGATCTTCTTCTGCAGCTGACGGGTCTCCTCCGATATCTCCTTGGGCACTGTAGTTTTAAGAGGCTGCTTTTCAGAGTTGTCACTGGGACGGTGCATGTGGTCTCCTTTGCTGGACTCCAGCATCAGGGAGCCACTCCGACATTCTTCTGCTCCATCTTTCCAAGCCAGTTGGGAACCTCCTTCTGGCTTGGAAGATCGCCTAGGAATCTGTTATGAAAGAAAACAAAGCCATTCTTTAGTTTTCCACATGTGAAGGATCTCAATGGAAGCAAAGATTATGGAATTTGGCAGTCAAGTACTGTTGATTCATTAAAAACCAGCAAATGTCCTAGAGCTGTATAGCCGAAATAAAAAACAAGTATTCTTTGTCAGATATTAACAATAAAGAGAGCCAAATAGTGTGTACTTCACAATGTGGACTTGTATTGTGGAATATTGTAGAATAATTGCTTTGTTTTCAATGGCTAGGCCTAAATGTGCTTGGGCTGTCTCCATTTTTGACTATAAACTTATTTTTTGGGGAATACTGATTCACTAAAATACCCTGAAAATACCATCAGGAAGGACCAAGTCACACAACATCTCCCCACATGTGGACTGATAGCCAGCTGCTAGGGGCAGAGTAACTTTGGTGCCAGACCTATTGGAGTCTACTCCTTTTGTCTAGCTATTTTATGGGATCCCAAACAGTCCCAGGCCAGGGGTTAATTAGGGAGGGATGGGTCTGTCTGAGGCCAATTACAACTCTTTGTCACACTCCCTGACCTCTGTTGCCTCCAAAGTCTAAGTGACTGAGCAACAGTGAAGGCTTAAGATCAGCCTCATTAAATGGATAGTTCACCCAAAAATGAAAATTCTGTCATTTATTCACCCTCAAGTTATTCCAAAGCCGTAGGACATTCTTTTTTTAAACACAGATATTTGATTCATTTATTTTTTAATTTTGAAAAACATCTTTTGTTTTGTTTTCTCCAATGATTTGGACCACACTCCCTTTTACTTTGTAGGCAAAAACAGTTTCTTCAAAATATCTACTTTTGTGTTCCACAGAAGAAAGAAAGTCGCAAAGGTTTGGAACAACATGAGTAAATGATGACAGAGTTTTAATTTTTGTGTGACTTATCTCATTAAGTCTTGTGTAAAGAGATATTGGAAAACATAATAACAAAAGACAACCAAATATGAACCAAAATAAAATGCAAAAAGAAAACAAAATTGCAGACAAGGCAAATGATTATGGCACAGGGCCTTATTGACAAGGTTCTGGCACAAAAATTGGAAAAGCAAACAAAACAACACCAAAACAAATCATAATCATATAGGCAAAGGTTTATGGCACAACGCCTAAATGAGTGGTTCCGGCACAAAATATCAGAAAAGAAAGGCCAAAGAAAGATTTTGTGGAATTTTCCATAGCCAGGCAGCGAAGAGCACCTTATCTACTGCTAAGAACGTGAATAAACGAGTGTCCTTGGTGAAGAAACGAGTGTCCACTGTGGTGCTATCAGAGATCTTCCACTTCAGATTTTCCACTCAGTTAAACTCACGCAGATCCTTAAGAAACACGCAGACACAAGCTTCAACATATCTCAACCTCTCACTTCTACAGATAACAAGAACAAAAACAAAGAAACTCTCAGACAAAACAACCCAGATATCTATAGAGGATAAGATCATCTGTGAGACGTGACTCGGTTCTCAGTCTATCACGATCTACACAAATTTTTAAAACAACATTATGTGTAACAAAAGATACCAAGGTAATAACATGTTCCCAAAACGCTCTAAATGTGTTTTAAGCAAAAATAATGAGGTACTTACTGAGGTAAAGATTAACAAACCTGGATTTATTTATCATATTTGTGGTAATGGATATAGTGAGGACTCAGATGTAGAGCTCAATGGGCTTTTGATAATTAAAAAAATGAACAAAAAGACGAAAACTAATAGTTACCAGATCAGGGTAGGACTAGACTAGAACAGTAAATTTTGGGCAACAATCTGGCATAGGACAAAAAACAAAGTGAAAATAAATAGGTGAGGAGGTGAATGAGAGAGATCAAGAGAGAAAAATGAACCAATAATCAGGTAACAAGAGGGGAGAGGTTAAGACAATAGACAGTAGTGCACATGGCACATAGAAACAAACAAAATAAAAGGCTTGTGCCAATAAGACAAGCAGCCAATAAGAGCTCTCACTGACTGCGTGCCCACACAAAATGATGTTTTATTAAAAAAGTTCAGGAGGAGCATAATTAACATAATTAACATGAAAGGAGTGTAATCAGTTAATCAACTCAATTAAAGGGTTAGTTCACCTAAAAATGAAAATTCTGTCATTAATTACTAACCCTCATGTCGTCCCAAACACGCAAGACCTTTGTTCATCTTCGGAACTGTTATGAATCCGTTCCGTTGTCCTCCACCCACTTGCCACCAGAGGTCGCCCTTCCACATCATGGACTTTATTTACGGACTACATTTCCCATAAGCCCCTCACCCAGTCACTGATCACGCTGCCAGCTGTAACGCATTACCATCACACCTGATTCACATCTCACCTCTATAAGAGCACCATGCACACACACATTCAGGGCGAAGTATTATTTTCCCTGTAACATTTCTGAGCGTTTTCCTTGTCTTGTTTGCCTGTTTTCGTACCCTGCCTGTTTTCATCTTTTTGTTGTTTATCTGCCTGTCTTGTTGACTCTAGCCTGGAATATTACTACGAGTTTGCCTTTTCCCTGCTACTTCTATTTGCTGTTGAGTTGACCATTGCCTGTCTGACTACGCCTTTGAATAAAGCTGCATTTCGATTTAAACCTGCTGACTAGCTCATCATTACAGGAACACAAATTAAGATATTTTCGATGAAATCCAAGAGTTTTTTTATCCCTCATAGAAAGCAACATAATTACCACATCCAAGCCACGTTCAACCTTAATGTTATGAAGCGTCGAGAAAACTTTTTGTGCAACAAAACAAAAATAACCAATTTATTCAACAACTTCTTCTCTCCCTTGTCATTCTCTTACGCTGTTTATGTTGTATAGACAGTGCAGGCTTAAATGCAAATTAATTATTTAAAAATCATACAATGTGATTTTCTGGATTTTGTTTTAGATTCTGTCACTCACAGTTGAAGAGTACCTATGATAAAAATGACAGACTTCTACATGCTTTGTAAGTGGGCAAACCTGCAAAATCGGCAGTGTATCAAATACTTGTTCTCCCCACTGTACAACATATCACTAGGTTAAAAGAGCGCATGGTCCGAGCGAAATCGGAACCGGATGCTCACAGCACAAGCATGGGAGAAAAGCCCATGAAGTCTCTGTAAGGTCCGTAGCCCAGGCAAATTACCAGGGAGGGACAGGAGGGTTGAGCTGAGGAAGACGCTGGAGCTGAAGGGATGGACCAGCGAGGCTCTGGCATGTCAGGAGTCCTAGCAGAGGGTCAGGGAGTAGCCGGTAGAGCAGGCAGCAAGGGTGGAAACAGGTTGGCTGGTAAGACTCGGGAAAGACAAGGACCAGGGTGAGGAAGGGGAACATCATGGTGATAGTCCTAAGGGTAGTTTTGCCGGTTTAGTGGGTGTGGCGCTGGCCAGCCTTCAGAATGGTGACAAGAGTCTTGATGGAGTATTTCCTGGGCTTAACAGAAGACTTTTGGAGCTCAAGCTGGCAAGCAGGACTAGAGGAAGCCAGCCGAGAGACGTGTGCTGCCAAGACATGCAGGACAACCACAAGACAAAAGACCAAGGTGAGTGAATGAATACTCAACCAGAGCGCTCACAACAAGAGACACGAATGCCTGAACCCCAACACTCATCCAAGACCGAACTGGGCAGAAGTGTTGGGATCCGAAAGCTACACTCCGCAAAAACAAGTTATCACATGGACAAAAGAATACAAGACAAGAAAGAGAGCGAAGTGACAGAACCCTGACATTATCCAACTGCACTCATTTGGTTAAATTGTTCATGCAATTCGTTGTATAACAGACGTCATCTTCCAGCTGCTTTCTGGTTATTGTGATGTAATCATCAACACCTCTGTGCGCAGTCCTTTCACTTCACATGTGTGTTGTTAGTGCTAACGGTCTGTGGCTAATTACAATTTCAGACCATGTTTCCGCGGAGCAAGCAGTGGGTTTGTTCTATGGTGCACATCTTACAACGTGACTCGCCTGCTGTTTTTCGAGGAATCCAAGACCAATATGGCAAGAAGAAAAATGGGGAACTTTGAATGATTCATGATCTTTCTCTCTGATCTCATCTGGTACACACGTTGCAATATAATTAATCAAGGACAGGGATCAAAAACATCTTTTATTACTCAATGACTACTGGGTCAAAGAATCCACTGCATCTAGAAAAAGGTATTCAGAATGTCATGAGAAAATAAAGCTCTGCAGGCTGGAATCAGTTCAGGTCTTTATGAACCTCATTTGAATGATTATTAAATGTCACATGCACATTTAGAGTCTATATTTTGCAGGGACACATGGACAACTGTCAAACTGTGCAATTATTCATATGAGTGACAAAGAATGAAAATTTATTGCAATGATTTTTTGTGCTCAGTTCCAGTTTGAACTGCGTAAGAGTGAAGGGGTGGATTCTGGAATCCACTGCCGCTTCAATATATATATATTTTGAGTGATTTATCATGAAGTTATCTGTCTAAATATTGAAATATTTAGAATGACTAATTTCAACTTATGTTAAAACATTTATTTTCCTTTTCATTTTTAAACACTAGAAAATAATGATGTATATTGTTTGTACCTCTGACTAAGAGAAAAGTGCAACTTATCAGTATGTTTTGGAAAAGTGTCCCGTTCAGAGCAGAGCTCAGATCAACTTCAGCCTTGAAGAAGCTGTGAATCATGTGTATCTATGTATGTGCGCTTAGTGTTCTGTACAGGTCCATTATGGGTACTAGTGGACAACTGGGACTCTGCTTGAGACCTGCAGACCCCTTTCCTGACTTAACAGGACATCCTGTCCCTAAGTTCAGGGTCCGATCGTCAGCATCATGATGGAAGGAGATATGCATCTGACCATGTGTGGAAAATTACCAGTTTTGTCTAGTTTTCTTAACTAATTGGAATCTTAGTAATGATGTAGTTAGTGGACTCTGTTAGAGTATAATTGTTCTGGAAATGTGGATGTACAGGGGGAGAGAGAGAGCGGCCTACAATCTCCATGTGAAGCTGCTTCTGCTGATGAAACTGCAAACTATTCTTCAGTAAAATTTTCTTCAATTTATTTTTTTAAACTCTGACGGGCCTTCATTGATCATATGCGGTCTTTTGGGTCTTTAACTGCAAAATCCCCTACAAGAGCAAGTTACATAAACTAATACTTCAGTACCGTCAAAATAAAATCAAAAATGAAATAAATTCTGCTTAAGCTCAGAGAAGCTTGACACTATAATGAGATTAATTTGATTAATTTGATTTTTGGCTTGGGTTTATTTTCTTAGTACAAGGATTTTTGAAAGAAGTCTCTTATTCTCACTATGGCTGCATTTATTTGATGAAAAATACAGTAAAACAGTAATTTTATGAAATATTATTACCTGTTAGCTATTTTTATATATTTTAAAATGTAATTTATTCCTATGATGGCTGAATTTTCAGCAGCCATTACCCCAGTCTTCAGTGTCATATGATCCTTCGGAAATCATTCTGATATGCCGATTTGGTCAAGAAACATTTATTATTATTAATGTTAAAAACAGTTGTGCTACTTTTAATATTTTAATAAAAGCATAAGCATAAACTAGACCGAGGACAGTTAGACAGTGCCAGGATGTCACTCATACACCCTGATTCCCTGAATAACATCAGTCCACGTTTGACAAGTCACCAAAAGAACATCCAAGAACGCACTGATTAGTCATGATATAAACCATTTGTCTCCTTGTCAGCTCGGAAATGCGTGGTAGTCTGGCATTGTCATTACCTAACATGTTTGCCACTTACTCTCTTTGTGAATAGAAAAAACAGAAATAACTCTGTCACATCTGATGAATGGTTAACATTTGATAACTGACAACAAAAGAGATGAGCTTGTTACAAAAGCAAAAACATTTTGATTATTAATCCATTTACCAGACCAAATACCACAGAGAAAAGTCAATAAGTAAATAAGAAAAGTCAAGATAAGATTGTCACAGTAATATCAAATAGCATTGATGGCACACTATGACAATCTTATATTGACTTCCACATACAGACTACTTCAAGCTCTGAGGGGGTCTGGAATGCTCTGTGCTTAAGTGGACCCTCTTGCAAAAAATGACATTGAGAATTAAGTTCACTGTTAAAGAAATTCCAGTAATCCAATATTCCTGTGCCATTGCTGAGATCTCTAGCGAAGCCTAAAAAGGCCACTGGCCGATCTGATTTCCAAACGTATTTCTAAACATGGCCCTTATACATGTTATACAACGCATCACCTTTTTTTTTTTAACAACATAATGTTTTGTGTTATTGATTCAGTATCTCATAGTAACTGCAAATGCTCGTAATCAACAAATAATCCACTCCATATTAAACACTACTGTTTTAATATAAATAAATAATTATATATAAAATTAATAATAATAATAAATGCACACTACAGTTCAAAAGATTGGGGTTGGTAAGACTGAAAGTCTCTTCTGTTCACCAAGGCTGCATTTATATGATTTTTTTAAGAAAATAAAATGTGTAAAAACAGCAATATTATTAAAATTTCAAAAAACTATTTTTATTTTAACATATTTTAAAATGTAATGTGATGGAAAAGCTATATTTCAGCATCATTACAGTCCTTCAGAAATTATCCTGATTTTGTGCTCAAGAAACATTAAGATTCTGATTATCATTGTTGAAAACCGTTGTGTTGCTTAATAGTTTGAAATTGTGAAACTTAATACATCCTTGCTGAGGAAAATTACTTTAAAAAACAATTTTGAACAATAGTATAAAAAACGCTGATTCCATTCAATTACTTCAGTTTAAAGCATTATTAAAAGTTGTTAAATCCAGACAGGAACAGTAGTCCCTCATCTGCCTGCAAAAATAGTCAGATCTATAATACAGACAAGCTTCACCTCATCTGTTTTTGATTAAATCCTCATGTGGGCATCTCCTCTTCACACAATGTTTCACAAAAGCGTAGAAAACATGTCTGCACACGTGCTTGTGCTGCGACATGGGTGCCCCGTCTTCTCAAAGAAAGAGAAACGTAACCTGCTTGACAATAATCTACACAATACAATCAGGATTAAAATGTATTTCAATTACATTGCATCCATTTAGACTTAAAGTGCCCCTATTATACTTTTTCAAATATTATCTTTCATGCAGTATTATATAGCTGTTTGTGAATGTAAAATATCTGCAAAAATTCCAGAATTCAAAGTGCACAATAAATGGAGTTATTGTCTCCCGAAAGAAAGAACCGCATCCGATCTCTCTGAAATGAGTTGTCGTAATTCCAGTCTTCCTGGGCTTTGTGACCAGCAAGAAAGTTGGGTAGGTCTGAGGACTCCAGGACAGGAGTGGATTGTATGGCCTATGTGGAGATGGGAGAGGATTCATTGGCCGTGACAGGACGGACAGGAATGGCATGACTGGCGATAATCCGACAGACAGGAGTGAATGGATCAACAGGAATAGGGGAAAAAAAGGGAGGCTCAGCTGTGGCCTTTACGGTCGTGGCGGGGCATGGAACCAAAGGACGTGCCGCAGGTTGTGAAGGATGCCTTATTTGCATGCCTCTTCTCTCTGCTTGAATGACAGAGATTGTGATACAAGCTCATCCAACTCAAGGGAAGCTGACTTTTGCACCACCAACAAAAATAGTTCCAAATGAAGCCACAGCAGAATTAACCGCTGCAATGATCCAATAATTCAATGACTCACACTGAAAGACATTTTTTGTTCCTGAATGACTCATAAAGAGCTACTGGTGTGACCATGAAACCTGCAAAAAGACTGACTGAAAAATCCCACCACTAATGCACAGTCTGATTGAATGACTGAAACACAAACACACGCCACTTTTTTTGGTCATTCCGATTAAAATCATTCCGATTGAAAGATTCGGTGGACTGTTTAAATGAGATGTTATCTAATCCGAAATGGTGTCTACATGTGCACTTTAGCTTATGTCCTGTTTGCCGCCTTTAATATCGTATGCGTGCTATTTTTATGCAAAGTGTTGCTCTTAATAAAGCAACAGTGTGAATTTGTAGCATATTACTGCTGTAAGGTATGAGGAAAAGACGGGCGAAGGAAGCTGAACCAAGGGGCATCTCAATACTACCCCTCCCTCCTCCGAAAAGCAGAAGCGTGAGGATGAAGGTCCGAAGGAATGATACACTGAGGTCCTTCAGTGTATTTAATAACTGCATTGTTTTAGTTTTACTCCAGTTTGATTTTGCCGCCATCATTTTGTATTCTGACGACCCCCGACATTTTAATGTTCAGAAATGTTTGTCCCAAACCTTTCAAACCGATTACAATTTCATTTTTATTCCGATTGAGGTGTTTATATGGAACATTTTTTTTATTCGAATTGTCCTTTAAACAAATCACAACACTCCATGTAAACGCAACTACAGACAACCATAGTGAGATAAACTATGAAAGGTTCCTGTGATGCTGATTTGACTAATCCGATTTGAGGATTGTAACTACATATGCTTAAAAATTTCACTTTTGTGAAGTAAAATGAAATTATAAACCTCTTAAATGAATCTTTTTATTAAGTGAAATCTCCGATATTAAAGAGACCTTAAACATTTCTGAAGAAAGGTCATCATTTATTAAAATAGTGTCGCTCTCAGTCTAGACAGAATCCATGAAGGAAATATTCCCCTGCTATGCAGAGCTGGGTGTGTGATCACGGCAGGCGAGGGTGAAGGGGTTGAGGTGTGTGTGTTTGTTTGTGTCTGTATGTATTGAAGGAGGTCCATTCACATGTGAAGAGTCCACGTGAACTAGATTCCAGATGCATCAAATCACGTGCGGGGCCAAATCAAATCAAACCTGAGGATGACTGAGTCACTCACCAGCCTATAATAAGAAAGATTGTGCAGTCTCTCTCTGACTGTGCCAAAGGAACCCAAGACAATGGAGACTCCATCCTTAGCCAGGTTGAAACTGGTTCGAGGGGTTTTCTCGACATTAGCCACCACAGATTCATAGATCTTAAGCAACTGCTGCCCTAATCCACTGACCAGACTCGGCAGCCCATTACTCTGCAAGAAAAAATAGCATCTTAATATGAGTGTGGTAGGATGATTAACCAAACATTTTTCTTTGCTTTTATGGAGATCTGTTTATTATTCTTCTTATGTACAGTAATAATACTATAATATATATAATGGCTTCCTGCCAGCACTGCAAATGCATGTGTTGTGTAATACTGCTTCAATTTACATGCCCATCATTAGAAATTATCATCCAATGGGAGTTTCTGGTGCATTTCTTAAGGTGTAGATACATTAGCTAAATTTTAGTAAAACTTTGTGGCCAAAAGTGTTCCATAGTCTATTGTCAATAGATTCTGCTCACACAGAAGTCATTTTCAAACCAAGCAGCTTTCTGTTGGTCAAGACAGCAAATTCGAGTGAGCAATTTTTTTGCCCTTACGCAAAACTCCTGATTTTGTGGATTCTTATTAGTATTATTATTTCCTTTCTAAAATGACAAGCCTTCGCCCCCAAAATTGCCCCCGCAGAACAATGGTAAATGTGACCGCGTCTCAAGTCTATATATACATACTCAAACAAACAAACAAACAAACTCCAAAGTCAAATTGAGAAATCGCTTTTTTTATATATATTTTTAAGAACTAAATTGAAGCTAAAGAGGCCAATAGTTTAAGTTTATGTAAGTGGTAAATATTTACAAAGGTTTTAAATGACTAGAGTGAAGGCCTACTAACCTCGAGCTGCTCATGCTCATTGGTCATCTCTTTCTGAGGACTGTGCTGTTGCCCATCTTTCAGAAATGCTGCCGCAGAGCTCGGGAGTCCCAGTATTACACCTCCTATAGTCTTCATTGTCTTCATGGTGTATTCAACCTTAAAAATATAAAATCAACTATTTTTTTTAATGTTTATTGCTTTTAAGTTATTTTTTATAGATTGTGCATATAAAATGTATATACTTTAATGCAAATAAAATGTCTTTTTTTGAAGGATATTATTTCATTAATACATTTATTCATACAATTAAATAAATACAGTTCATATATCGAGCAAGGATGCATTAAATTGATCAAAAGCAACAGTAAAGACATTTATAATGTCAAAAGTTTATTTCAAATAAATGCTGTTGATTTGAATTTTCTATTCAGCAAAGAATACTATATAAAGGTTTCCACAAAAATATTAAGCAGTACATACATTTTCAAAAATTTTAATGATAATAAATGTCCATTGTGCACCAAATCAGCATATTACAATGATATTCTGAAGGATCATGTGACATAGAAGTCTGGCTCCCAAAATTCAGCTTTATATTTTAAAATATATTAAAATAGAAAACAGTTATTTTAAATTGTAAAATTATTTCACAATATTTTTGCTGTATTATTTGGATTTTTGATCAAATAAATGCAGGCTTAGTATATATGTGTATATATATATATATATATATATATATATATATATATATATATATATATATATAACAGATCCCAAACTGTTGAACGGTAGTTTAATCGTGCGCAACACAGACACTGATTTAAACTGTTAAAACCTTTCATATCTGAGCAAACTGAGCAGAAACTGCTGTATAATAAGAATATGTCCCAGACACGATTCCTACAGATCATAATCTAGGACATCACTCAAATCTCTTTCTAAACCCAAACACATTCTAAAGGCTGACTCAACAAACACCAACATTTCTAACAAAAGTCTAAAACTGCCTATTGGCGTTAAAAAACAAAGCAGTTTTCACTTTGCCCTTACAAACCCCAATAGGGTAAACACACTGACACAGCAAAATTTAATGCTTGTTGGGCAATATGCAGACATCAGGGAGCGATTGTGAATTGTTGTAAAATATCCCTGAAACAGGACGATAGCCCATCAGAGACTAATTTAGCAAAATGAACAAAACTTTTATGACACAGCTGCCATTTGACTTTTGTACAGATGATTTTCTTTAGTCTTTTTGAGTTTATACTGAACTGTTGGCAGTGCTCCATTACACACATCTGTTTAGCCAGGAGAAAATCTTTGATCAGTGTCATTTTGTCATTCAACTGTATTTGGTAGCTTCACAGCTAAAGAAATTCCTTCTTTATGTCAATGCTGACTCAAACACAATCCTTATTGGCAAATCTAAGGAACCCAGGAGAAAAGACATGAGGACCAATCTACGCTTTAATGCCAGTTGTGCTTCACTACATACTTGATTCAGGGCTTTTCAGACGTTTTGATGCCACAGACTCCCAAATGACGAGGGACACCCTTTTTAAAATTCTAAATGAAGCTGTATATTTTCATGTATTTACTGTGAATTTATTAAATATAATATTATCTGAAATCTTATCTGTCAATAGAATAAGATAATTAAATAATAAAATATTTTAACTTTTATAATAATTTAATTAATATATTTATATATAGATATATATGAGATCAAAGTCATGACAATATACAGTTTTTCCATTACTTTCACTCATCAAAATAATTTAACCAATTTCAGCTTCATTTTTTTAAGTTGCAGGCAAAATTTTTCGAAAAAACAACAAATAAATAAATAAATGACTTTTACAGCCATTTCATTATGCTAAACTGAACTTAAGTTTTTAAATTGAAATAGGGGGAATTTTTTACAGTTTGGAAATCCCTGGCTTGATCAGTCCTTACAGCTGTGCTTATAACTTTGACAACATTGCCATGGTGAAATAGGGAGTGAATGCATGTGCTGGGTCATGTGCCGAGTTACTAGGCTCTCTGTTTGAGTCCACTGGCTTGGCAGGATGTGGATACATAGTAATTTGGTGTACTAAGTGTACTAATTGAGCGAGCGGTATGCACAACTGTGGTTTCCAAAACGAGGGAGACGTACAACACAGCTGGTTCTTAATTTGCTGTGGGCTCTGTGAAGAGTTATACAAAATTACATAACCAATCACTTCAAAAAGAAACATGTGCTCAACACTCAAGCCACATTTTGTACTAGTTGGAAGGACAAACTAACACTTGAATACTGTTTGCTGCTTACCAGGGGACTCACGCCAGGGATCTGTGTGACCAGTTCCTGACCTTGACGTTTGGAGCGCTGAAGCTGTGCAGCTGTCTTCTCAAAGACACGTCTGCAGATGGTGCCGGCCAGCGCTCTCAGCCTGCTGAAGCTGGGCTTCGGGCCAGAGGCTCCAACATCAGGCGCCTGCTCTCCCATACTCCCATCATCCTCTGCAAAAAAAAAAAAAACTGCTCTTACATCTTATGTGAGGACTTAATAAGCGGAAGGGAGGTACTTAGACTGCTTTCATGTTCTCTTATAGAGATTCAAACACACACATCTTATTCGCTCACTCTCTGAGACAACAGATGACTGCGAAAAGGATCAGAGAGCGGTTAAAACTCCTTTATGCAGTAGAAATAAAAAAATAAGTTATTGAAAAGTCTCTTACGCTTAACAAGGCTGTATTTGCTTTTGATCAAAAATACAGTAAAAACCATAATAGAGTAAAATATTACTACAATTTTCTATTTGAATATACTTTAAAATGTAATTAATTTCTGTGATGTCAAAGCTGAATGTGTTGATTTCCTCAAGAAACATTTCTTATTATCATCAAAATTGTGCTGCTTAATATTTCTGTGGAAACTGATACTCTACCATTTAAAAGTTTGGGGTCAGTCAGATTTAAAAATAAATAAATAAATAAATAAAAATAAATAATAATAATACTTTTACTCAGTAAGAATGCATTAAAATGAACAAACGTAAACGTAACAATAGATATAACAAGTATTATATAATATTATTACTATATTAAATATTGTTATATATAATATTTGGTAACACTTTATTTTACAGTGTCATTGTTACACATGTTACATGTCGTTACTATAGTAATAACTAGAAATTAAAAAAATATATTTTAAAACTGTTATTTTAAATTATTATCATATTTCATAATGTTAACGTTTTGGTGTATTTTTGATCAAATTAATATATACAATTACTAATTACTTAATTCTTGTTGACTACAATAATGCTTTTTAATGTTTTTGTTTTTCATATTTTTTCCCATATTTGTTTTTACTTTACCATGAATTGTTTTGTGCAGGCTTCACTGTGCCAATACCCTATTCCTCCAGGCTTGTAAAATGACAAAAACAAAAATATGATGGAAGTGAAGAAAGAGAGTTTCTCAACACTAAATCTTCAGGCCATAGATGATCTAAGGGTTAAAATGAGAAATTCCTCAGGAAGCACTTCCTCTATGTGTATAAACAGAACAAACATCACCCAATTTAATAATGACACACATATCCACTAAGCTCAGGGCTACAGAAGCATTCAGGCCTTCTCGCTCAATATCTAACATTAAATGCAATCCAATTCAATTTCCAAAGGCAGACAAAACACACACTAAACAGATTCTCTCTGCTGAATGTACCATTAAACATGGCCACAGAAAGACACAAGCATGAATAAAATGTTATAACTGTATTGGGAGAGAAATAACCGGCAGTGTGCTTCTTCTTTAGGGCCACGTGAGGAAGGAATTATAACATTCGACACACTTTCACACTCATGGATAAACAAAAGATAAACCAAAGAGAGCTGTACACAGGAAACTTCAATTCTCTGTTTCTAAGGAATTAAAGGAATCATTGCCTCTGAGCAGAAAAGTGTCGTCGGGTTCACAAAGTACGACGATTTTGAAAATCTTATAAAATTCCTCTGATCCTGGACCAAAATCTGAAGTCTTTGATTGCTAGTTTGACATGTTCGCTGACAGCCGATTTTGCGCCGACGTTGCAATCCAATTTTTCCTCTGACGAATTTCTGACAGTGTCAGATGTTTTGAGGCAATATCCTGCAGAGTGGCTTCTCCTATGACAACCGTCAAGTTAAAAACCAGTAAGAGCGCAGAAACTGCAGACACAATTAGCGAGAAACCACAACAAACCACCTCTTGCGGCACACACACGTCTTTTTTTTTTTTTTTAAAGTAAAGTCATGATTAAAATAAACACTAGAGATTGTTTTTGTTTGCTAGCCACTATTTCTGTCCCGCATGTAATTGCAGCTCACAGTCACTGAACGTGTCACGGATTGATGATATAAAACTCCGGACGAGTCTTCTTGCGTCCGTCCGTCCGTTTTTAACTCATCTACAGTCTAATGACAATTGAGATCCCACAGTGTGACTATTATAAATCGTGCAATGTGAACTCACTGTGAACTCAATGTGAACGCATTACAAGTTATGTAATCAGATTACTTTTTCAAGTAACTAGCGAAGTAGCGAATTACTTTTACATTTACAACAAAATATCTGAGCTACTTTTTCAAACACGAGTTACTTTGTTTTCCCATTGATTGACAGACATCTCTCCTGTCCCTACGTTGAGAGAAATCGAGAGTAAGTATTGCGGTGTTGTGTGAACATGATGGTTTTTGTAGACTACATGCAAATCTCACTTGCACAAAAACAGATTCAGTATTCCTCAAACGAATAAAAACAGTGAAATCCAAACTGAGAATATTATATGTAAACCTGCAAAAATTAAATATGTTAAATAATACAGGTGTTTTACGTATTTAATCTCAATGAATTATTCAATGGCTTTGGTGCTGACCTTTGATGATCCAATGCCGCTAAACTAATAAGCAAAAATGACTTCCAATCTTAGTTTCACTTCCTGTCTCCAAAGATACTTTCATCTGATTGATTTTCGAGGGAAGCAAAGATGTATCTGTCATGAATCTGTTCCATCACCTTCTACTCACTTGCCACCAGAGGTCGCCCTCAAATATCATGGACTCTCTTACACGGACTACATCTCCCAGAATCCCCGTACCTGTCACTAATCACGGTTCCAGCTGATTCTCATTATCCCACCATATTTAAGTCCAGCACACACACACTTAGTTGCTAGGTCTTGTTAATCCCAGTGTTACTTTTCCAAGCGTTCATTCCCGTCTTGTTTACCTGTTTCCTGATCCTGCCTGTATCATCGTTTTTGTTGTTTTCCTGGCTGCCTTTTGATCTTTTGCCTGGACTATTACTACGAGCCTGCCTGTTCCCTGCCATTACTGTTTGTTGTGTCATTGACCTTTGCCTGTTTGACTACGTTTTTGAATAAAGCTTGCAACTGGATCTCATCTCTTTGACTCATCATTACAGTATCCTTCGCTGCCTCTGATATCCCATAATGCTTTCCATTCAGTGACAGTTGAGCTAAAAAATAAAGATGGCATCTGAAAGTTGCGGTTGGTGGTCAGTTTGTGTGTAAATGTATATTTTTGACTATTGTTTTCCACTTTTGATGTCATTTCTTGTGATAAATTAGAATTAAATTAGATAAATTATCATTTCAGTGAGACAACAAGTCAGCAGTTGAAGTTTTCTTCTCCTGCATTCTATTCTTCTTCAATCCAGAATGGCAGCACAACTGAAAGGTTTGTTTGAGCTGCGCCCTCTACTGTACAGGCATGGATGTGCATTTCCTTCAATCTGAGGCTTATTTGTTTCACTTTTGGTGTGAAAGCCAAAAACAAGCTTATTAAAATTAGCTTTCGTAAAATAAAAAAACAAGCAAGTAAGCCCAGCCCTGGTGAGAAAAGCAGTGAAAAAGTAATGTAACACATTACTTTCCATAAAAAGTGACTAAGTAACACAATTAGTTACTTCATACACGTGTATCATACATTCAGCGCAATATGTCGCTGTTGCCATTTTCACGTCCAGCGCCACGTTGTTCAAATAGCAAATGCAAATGAAAACGATGTGTGTTCAGGCACACTGTTGGCGTGTAGCTATTTTGAGGCAACTGAAAACGACTACACCATTGACCAACAAAAATCTGGTCTAATGTCAATGGCACAGTATTTTATATAGGCGGGTGATATAATGAAACACTCTATTTAAAACTTCCTATTTATAGATGTTGCTATTTGAATCCATGAATGTGAATACGTGCCTCTGGACACATCTCTGTAGAGGAAGAGATACACAGTGGACACTTAAAGATGAAATATTACAATAAACAGACAGCAATTGAGGCAATGAGTCACTAGACTAGATCAACACTTATTCAATCCAGAGCCCTGTATTAACTTTATCTGTGGCTCTAATACTTGAACCACAACAATACAGTCCACAACGCACTATAAGATTTTTACACTACTGCGGTTGATAGAAAAATAGAATTGCAAAGACAATGTTTACATTTAACACCACAGAAAATGGATGGTTTAACTAGTATGGAAACATATTTCTGCGACATAAGAAAAAAAATGCTTTGGTGCATTATAATTATAACCTAAAGGTCAATAAGTCGTAATTGTGACAAAAATCAATTATGACATAAAAACGCTTTTTGCCATCCATGATTCATCTCATAATTATAATTAATTATTATAAATAATTATTATAATAATTAGAAATGACCTTCCATAAACTAGACATGGTTCAACAATAGAGAGAAAAATATTAGAGTCAAAGCAATGTAGTCACACTGATTAAGCACATGTACAAAGTCTTATAAATCATGTTTCAGGACTTTAACAATAACGTTTTGGTGACATCTAGTGTCTTTAAAAGCACATGCACTTTTCTGCATTGAAATTTTTTGATATGATTTTCTTCCGAGTACAAAAGGAGAAATTTAGGAACGTTTAAACAAATGTACACCCATATTCTGTAGGAATAAAAGGGATATAATAAGCATATAATATTATTTGAATACCTGTTTCAGCTGAAGATACAGGAAAGACATAGTCGCACAGGTTTTCTGTCACACTCAGAGCCCTGTTGGCTCTCTGCTCGGCCAGGTAGACAAGTTTGCTGTTAAGGACATACTGTATGCCGTCACTTAAAGCATTCTTGCTCTGCTGGTACCCAGTTGATACCTTGCCCAGCACAACGTCAGAGGTGTGTTTGATCGGACAGGCGACACTATCCTTGGCGGTTTCCAAAGTTGAAGACATCAGCTCCTTGATATTTGCTGCCAGCTGTTATAGAAACAAACAAAGTATCTGAGTTTTAAATGTCTGCCCACAGTTCAAAGTAATCCAGTTAAAGGGTTAGTTCACCCAAAAATGAAAATTCTGTCATTTATTCCTCACCCTCATGTCGTTCCACACCCATAAGACCTTCGTTCAACTTCAGAACACAAATTATGATATTTTTGATGAAATCCAAGATCTTTTCTCCGCTAGACTGCAACAAAATGACCACTTTCAAGGCCCAGAAAGGTAGTAAAAGACATCGTTAAAATAGTCCATGTGACTACATGGTTCAACCTTAATGTTGTGAAGCGAGAATACTTTTTGTGCACAAATCAAAATTACCACTTTATTCAACAATTCTGCATTCTGATGTAAAACCCGGACCGCTGCACTGTCTATAGAAAGCAAACAGTGTAGGAGACTGACATGGGAGCGAAGAAATTGTTGAAATTGCACAAAAATTATTCTCATTACTTTATAACATTAAGGTTAAGTACTATTTTAACTATGTCTTCTCCACCTTTCTGGGCCTTGAAAGTGGTCGTATTGCAGTCTATTGGAAGCCAGATAGCTCACAGATTTCATCAAAAGTATCTTAATTTGTGTTCTAAAGATGAACGAAGGTCTTACAGGTTTTGGAGCAACATGAGGGTGAGTAACGGTATTTTTACAGATTTTACAGCCCTGTTCCTCATGTACATACTATGTACTTATTTTAGTAATTACTATAACTGGGTAATAACTAGGTACTAACCCAGAACCTACACATAACCTTAACCCATATTGTTACCTTATGTTATCCAGTACTTTCTTATGTAAGTACACTGTAAGTACATGTAAGTGCAACCTGAGTAACTAATGACAGAATTTCTATTTTGGGTGAACTAACCCTTTAACAATAGCATTAAGACAACAGTTTTGGACCACATTACCTCTGCAGGTGGAGACTGCAAGGCTGGGACCTTCTCCTCCAGGTGGTCCAGTCCTCTGCAGGCCATTGAATTGGCTGCTATAACTATGAATAAAACATGCAGAGAATTAGCATTCTATAGCTTGAGGGTGAACATATAATACATATAATATAGGCTATTAACACATTTTTCATAAATGCAAATATGAGCAGGCTCTTTCAAAATGAATCCCAGCCTTATTAACTGCAGAATTCACGAGGCTGACCTTTAATTTCTGAAATAACTGCTGAGCTGATTTGGAACTTGATAGACTAAAGCTGCAACTATTTGATCTAAAATACAGTAAATATTGTGAATTTTTTTTTTTAATAATTTCTAGTTACTGTTTTCTATTTTTATATATATTAAAAAATGTAATTTATTCCTGTGATGGCAAAGCATCATTACTCCAGTCTTCAGTCACATGATCCTTCAGAAATCATTCTAATACATATAAAAACATTTTAATTGTCAATGTTAAAAACTGTACTTATTTCTTCTTTTTCTTCTTTTTTTTTTGTGGAAACCGTGAATTATTAATATTATTTTTTTTTTCAGAATTCTTGATGAATTCCTCATTGATCAATTTAATCCATCCTTGCTCAATAAAAGTGAACTTTTGTACAGTAGTGTATGATTTAATTCATTCTGTCTATGATTTAAAAATAAAAAGTCAAATAAATATGATAAATTCAAAAATAAAAGAATAATATAATTCAGTTTAAATACTTTATATATAACATACAAATTTTCATAATGCTGCTGTTACATATACTAAATGTGGATTATACTGCACAAGACTGCAAAATATTTAGCTCATTACAAAAAGGGAATCACTGGCGAGTCAAGAGCGCTAGTAACATGTAATTACATCTCTCAGCAGATTAGTCTTGTGTAATGCTCAAGTGGGTCCTTTAAGGGTTCAAATATTTAACATTATTGCCCAATTATTGAACTAATCACAAACCAGAGTTCAGTTTTGCAACGCCAGACTATAACCCTGGCAGCATTGCATTTCTCAACTTGTATTTGAAATTACAGATATGTTTGTATAAAATTCACAGGAGGACAAAAACAGACAAAGACATTTCCAGGGACCGCACTTGGCCTTGTTCAAGTTAAATAATGACAAAAAAAAAATTAGACATCCAGTGCAATAAACAGGCCACTAAACGTATAGACATTGACTTGAAAGCACAGCATCCACTACAGCGGACATGACAGAAATTGTTGATGAGTCATACTGCGTCTAGACAGAGTCTCTCCCACTGGAGCATCAATATCCACATTTGAAGACCAAAAACAGCTCAGTATAGGCTCACCAGATTACTTGTTTTGAAGGGTCTCACTTTTGCAATACAAACATAGAATATTAGGCTACTTTTTTTTTCTTCTACTGACTGATAAATCGCCAAACTAGAAACTAGACTTCACTCCTTTAAATCAAACTGAACACATTTGCGTACTAACAGTCCCACAAACAGAAATACATTCTAATTGCTAATTGTTTTATTTGATATTGGACAAATTGCAGCAAAATTATATATATATATATATATATATATATATATATATATATATATATATATATAAATAACACTCCTGTTGCAGTTGGGTCGATCTTGAAAAAAAATTCGTGAAAGCGAAATTGTGGCTTTACATGAAATGTTTGAATTTTTTTTACATTTTATCTATTAGTTAGAAGTGTCTCAAATGACTTCTGTAAAATACATTTAGCCCCTTTCCTACACTCACACACATTTTTCTGAAATTAAAATAAAATGACAAACAATCAATGTCTTAATGTGTTTGTCGAGCAATAGTTCATTGACCAAATATTCCAAGTTTGAGAAAGGAAAGAGTTTTTGGAAAAACATTGCAGCATGAAAAGGAGATCCAAGCTGTTTATCGTCATTTTTTCATATGAAAACAAAAGTTGAATGAATATATTTAGTTTGAAAACATTTCAGTAATATTGATGTTGTTTTGTTAGAAAAACAATATGTAAGTTTCATAAAATTAGACTGTTGAGCAGTCATGTTTCACATAAAGTCAATGGAGTTCTCATATTATGTGTTCTTATGAATTTCATGTAACAATATTCAAATAAAATATCTCATAAATATTGATTAGATTAGATAGATACACTGACTTGATTAGATACACTTTGGTTTTAGTTGAAAAATATTAAGTTATTACAGTTTTATAAGCTTATACGTTCCAAACGCACCCTGGAATGCAAAAGGTGAATACATGTTTTAATGCATTAGGAGGGTTAACCCAGTTTAATAGCATAATGACTTTTATTAATAGTACAAAAGATTTGAAGACTTACGCTGGGGCTCCAGTACATGGAGAGCAGGTTGCATGCTCCATACAGCCAAGCTGCCAGCCCTACTCACACCTTTCTCATACACCTCACACACCGACCTTATGATGGGATGAGACCGTTTCGTACTGATGTACGTCTTCTCAATGGATTCGAGAGCGGCATTGACAGATCGAAGACTTGCGATTCGAAGAAATACGTTCTGTAAGGAAAAACGTGTCAGTTTTTAATCTAGTCATTCTTTTGTGAATTGGTATTAGTCCTACCTTTTAATACAACCTGCTGATAAACAGCACTGACACTCAAAAAGAACACACGAAAAAGTGAAAGACAACAACCTTTAAAGAGAAAAACTGAGCTATCAGCAGGAGGACACCACATGTCACGCTTGGAAGCATTACCTGATCCTTCAAAACTTCACCAATGTCCTTTTTTTCAGACGCCATGTCCAACAGCCTTCAATGAGCTGGTGAAATACGTGGAGAGAAACTTCAGCTGGTCTAATCCCACATGTACACAAACATCTCGTGACAGAATTATTAGACCATGAGTAGGCGACTGCTGCATTCTAAAGCATGTGTAAGTCTAGTAATCTCACAGTAAAGCTCAGTATATAAGACTGTCATCAGCAAATCACATTGATACTCTGAGTCTGAAATGAACTACACCCACTGAACCATGATTACAAAATCTCTCCCTAAATTATGTAAATGTGTTTTATTGGTAAATTCCAAAGTCTGTATTTACTATGACAAGCTTTAATCAATTTACATGTGCAACAGACTATGAAAAAAAGACATTTCTTGTCAGCAGAAAACAACTTTTGCCTAGATGGTTCTAGGCATCACCCTGATGAAAAAATCAGCCTGTCTCCTAGCCTTACCAGTGCAGAACTGGTAGTTAACAAACCATCCTAACAAGGCTAATTAAGACCATCAAACCATCTTAAACTGGCAGTGGTCTACTATTTGATAGTGGCTTACAAAGATGGCTGAAATGTAACCACCACAGAGCTACATATCACGGAAATATGAAGCACGTTAGGCCTAAATTTTAAGATAGCATTAGCACAGCATTGTTTTTCACTCATAATGCACGTTTAGTGTGTTCTGTGATGTAATAACACATACAACCGCTAGATGCCAGTGTTCTACAAGCAACTGTTATTTTAACTATATAATTATCGCCACTAGGTGTCAGAATTTCTCCTTCTCCAGTAACTATCACATTCCGTCTGAAAATGAGCCACTGGTACTTTTGAGACAATAACGAAAACCATAAAACGTTGGTTGAATGTATTTGCATATTAACTTTAGAGCATTTGAGATTGAGATTCAGTTTACAAATGTTTATAGAGGCTGACAGCTGTGAGTGTAAATTGTCTGGACAGAACAAAAATTTGTTTTGCAAAACAGATTCACATTAGCATGAGTGATTGATGTCTTGGTGTGTTCATAGCAGTGTTATTTTAGTATTGTTGATATAGTATCATTTATATTTTATTTTTTTATTTTCTTAATGTTTTAGACATTATGTTTTGTCATTTTTTATTAGTTTTTCCTAATATTTCTTTAGAAATATTCATAATTTCTTAGCTTATTTAGTTTGAGCTATTTTAGTATTTAAAAAAATAGATATGTTGCCTTTCCAACTAGATATAAAAAATGACTAGATATAATGAAGTAAAATAAGTTTACAAGGGCTATATCTAGAATTCAGAAACCCTTGTTATTAGCGACACTGGTGGCCGTTAAGTGAACTGCAGCCCGCTACGTATTGCTCGTGCCAGCAATGTTCAAGAGATTGAATGTGATTCAAAGCCTGACATCAAAGTTCTTTTTCGTTCTTTGTTTAGAAGTAAGAAGAAATAGCTTTCTTCTTACAGAGATATACTGTTGATGAATATCCAGTCGTCGTTCATGTTGCTGAGAGTGACGTTTAGATGAATAACAAGTAAATATGTGCTGCGCACTTCCTCTCAATAACAAAATAACTAAAATGTATGGAAGCCCGTTTCCGCCACTGAAAAAAAAAAGATTTTTGCGACTTTATAATTCAGAATTCTGACTTTATATCTCACAATTCTGACTTTATATCTCACAATTCTGACTTTATAACTCACAATTCTGACTTTATATCTCACATTTCTGACTTTATAACTCACAATTCTGACTTTATATCTCACAATTCTGACTTTATATCTCACAATTCTGACTTTATAACTCACAATTCTGACTTTATATCTCACATTTCTGACTTTATAACTCACAATTCTGACTTTATATCTCACAATTCTGACTTTATAACTCACAATTCTGACTTTATAACTCACAATTCTGACTTTATATCTCACAATTCTGACTTTATATCTCACAATTCTGACTTTATATCTCACAATTCTGACTTTATAACTCACAATTCTGACTTTATAACTCACAATTCTGACTTTATATCTCACAATTCTGACTTTATATCTCACAATTCTGACTTTATATCTCACAATTCTGACTTTATAACTCACAATTCTGACTTTATAACTCACAATTCTGACTTTATAACTCACAATTCTGACTTTATATCTCACAATTCTGAATTTATAACTCACAATTCTGACTTTATAACTCACAATTCTGACTTTATATCTCACAATTCTGAATTTATAACTCACAATTCTGACTTTATAACTCACAATTGTGACTTTATAACTCACAATTGTGACTTTATAACTCACAATTCTGACTTTATATCTCACAATTCTGACTTTATATCTCACAATTCTGACTTTATAACTCACAATTCTGACTTTATATCTCACAATTCTGACTTTATAACTCACAATTCTGACTTTATATCTCACATTTCTGACTTTATATCTCACAATTCTGACTTTATAACTCACAATTCTGACTTTATATCTCACAATTCTGACTTTATATCTCACAATTCTGACTTTATATCTCACAATTCTGACTTTATAACTCACAATTCTGACTTTATAACTCACAATCCTGACTTTGTCTCAGAATCCTGACTTTATAACTCACAATTCTGACTTTATAACTCACAATTCTGACTTTATATCTCACATTTCTGACTTTATATCTCACAATTCTGACTTTATAACTCACAATTCTGACTTTATAACTCACAATTGTGACTTTATAACTCACAATTGTGACTTTATAACTCACAATTCTGACTTTATATCTCACAATTCTGACTTTATATCTCACAATTCTGACTTTATAACTCACAATTCTGACTTTATATCTCACAATTCTGACTTTATAACTCACAATTCTGACTTTATATCTCACATTTCTGACTTTATATCTCACAATTCTGACTTTATAACTCACAATTCTGACTTTATATCTCACAATTCTGACTTTATATCTCACAATTCTGACTTTATATCTCACAATTCTGACTTTATAACTCACAATTCTGACTTTATAACTCACAATTCTGACTTTATATCTCACAATTCTGACTTTATATCTCACATTTCTGACTTTATATCTCACAATTCTGACTTTATGTCTCAGAATCCTGACTTTTTGTCTCAGAATCCTGACTTTATGTCTCAGAATCCTGACTTTATGTCTCAGAATCCTGACTTTATATCTCAGAATTCTGACTTTATAATTCAGAATCCTGACTTTATATCTCAGAATTCTGACTTTATAATTCAGAATTCTGACTTTATATCTCAGAATTCCGACTTTATATCTCAGAATTCTGACTTTATAATTCAGAATTCTGACTTTTTATCTCGCATACAGGTCAGGTTATATTTTTAGGTAATACACTTTCATTCTTCCCCAGACTGAGTTCATGTTAAACAAATGTGTACATACATAAATGTTTCTGAAAGCATTTGGCCGTTTCTTCAACTATGGGCACTTTTGGCCCTGTAGACTTTTAGAAAATAAACTTTCTTAAATGTGTGAAAATGCATTCAGAGAAAATTTAGTTTTAAATGGGTTTTGAATATTCATACAAAACTGCTTCAAGGTTACTGTTAATGCCATTCTTAAACACAAAATGCAAAACAAGTTTGTGAATTTGCAAAATGACAGCCTTTAAAAGGAGCTGTCACAAACTTAAAAAAAGTTTTTTTTTTAGCTATTTGTCTTTGAGGTGCTAAACTGACTAATAAAAAGGTGAAGTGCTGCTTTTGAATGGCTGCATTAGATAAAATAATTTGAATCAGAATTTAAACAATAATTCATTATATCAGGTACAGACAATACAGTCTTTATATATTTTCACAGAATTTTTTTTTTCTTAAAAAGCACACATTCTTCTCTTGGACTAATTTATTCTCAGAATAGCATTTTCTTTCTTTTCCCCCAGTTAACAGGCATTGTTATTCAAGTGACAGAATCACATGAGCAAAGCTTAAGGCAGCAGTGCTTTTCAGATAATTCACTGAGGATTTCTTCAGTTTCTTTAGAAATTGTATAGGCTAAGCTTCTGGCTTGTCGTTTGACTTTTTTTTTTTTAGTGAGAGAAGTGTGTGTGTTCTGTACACAGAAATTTCAAAACTGTTGCTCAATGCTTAACAGGAGATGTCTGAATCAAAGACCACATTTGTGAATCACTCTTTGTGTTTATGTATATATGTGCACATGCTACATAAATGGCAGCGGACTCATCTATAAAACTTTTGTTTAGGTTTCATCTTACCTTTTATACCTAAACATGGTTGAACTGGTATGCTTTTACAATTATGCATACTAAGGTCATGGATGGGTTTTCATTGCGTATATGGGTTTGTGGTTAGGTAGAATAAATAAGTTGTTTTACTTGGGTTCCTGTACAGGGGGTCACAGTGTCATCTATCCAGAAAAGGGAGATTTCTACTGAGGGATGTCTGGTAATGTCAGTCATTATGCTGTATTGCTGCACCATCGCAGGTTAGACTATGAAAGCCCGTTTCCGACCACTAAAAAAAAAAAAATAAAAAGAAGATTATTGTGACTTTTTATCTCACAATTCTGACTTTTTTCACAGAATTGCGAGATATAAAGTCACAATTGCGAGCAAAAAATTCAGAAATGTGAGATTAAAAAGTCGCAATTGCAAGTTATAAAGTCAATTCTGAGAAAAAAAGTCAGAATTGCAGTTTATATCTCGCAATTCGGACTTTATAACTTGCAATTGTGAGTTAATATCACACAATTCTGAGAGAAAAAGTCAGAATTATGAGATTAAAAGTCGCAATAATCTTTTTTATTCAGTGGAGGAAATGGGCTTCCATATTAGACTGATCTTAAATTGAAAGAAAATGTCGATTTTTACAATTTGCAACACAATTGCAGAAGATGGCCAATGGGAATTGAATTGATTATAAGGCAAGAGTTCCTCTCTGTCAATAATTATAGAGTTGTCAATAGTTCAGTGCTGTATGAAGCACATTTCACACAGAAGTCACTTTCAAACCATGAAGCTGAGGCAAAGCTGTGTGACCAACTTGAACCCGTTGTGAAATCTGTGTGGGGAAATTTTTCACTGTTACGTAAAATTTCAGATTGATTAAATTCTTGGATTACAGCCACAAAAATTCGCTGAACGATGGTAAATGTGTCCACTCTGCACTGGGTGGTTTGCACTACATGCTTTTACATTCCACTGTATTGCTTTCATTGTTTTTCCATGTTAATATATAATTTTTTTATTATATATTTATATTTAATATATATTTAACCCCTGAAATGTGAATTTTACCTGGGGGAACCCCGCCAAAAAACAGATTTACCCCCTGGAAACTGATCTGTAATCAAAGCGCAGGAATTATTCAAGGAAATAGTTAATGATTGTGCTACTATTTCATTTGCCGATGTACGTTGTCTACACTTGCATTTCTAAAGTTGCATACCAGTTATGGTATCAGAAATGGTCAAAAAGAAACATCTTTCACAATGAACCCATCTGTCTGTTCCTTTTGAAAGATGAAAGCTGTTTCATGCAGTAGTGTGCATTACTGTCTTGAAAGAGGAAATCAAACCAGGACAGAGAGTGAAGTGAATGGCCCAGATGCACACTAAAAAGGGAACACAATACTGTACATTAGAATCTCTTCAAACCCCTCAATGCCGCTCAGCTGACAGCTTCATTGAACATTACACATCAAACAACAGTTTCATATGCAATAGTGAAGAGAAGACTCGGGAGAGTTTCAACGAAAAAGTGTCTTACAAATAATAAGAAACGTGTAATGGGCAACAGAATATAAATACCTGAATATTTTAATAAACTTAGCTAGAATGCATGAAGTCTGAGCGGCTGTTAATTATTTTGACATTTATTCACAAATATACAAATATGATTTATAAGATAATTCCCCATGTTTACACAGGTTTAATGCACAAATGAAATGGTTAGATAATGAGACAGCAGGTTCAGCTCCAGCATTTCCCAACTTGAAAGTTACTGAGATCTCTATCATGCTCTCTCACCTTTTAGCCCTTGAGCAATGCAGTAAACCTCCGGTTGCTTGAGGGCAACTGCTGCTGTTTTACTTTAGGTATGTTTGGATGAAAGCATTTGCTTAATGGTGCCTAAAGATAGGTAAAGATGGTGACTAAAATAGCAGCACAGTCAGAGTGTAGCACAGGAGATCATCATTGGAGATAGAAAGTCATTCACCACATTTCATTTTAGCTCCTCTTTAAATGAGCCTCCAGGGTCTATTTTCAGTAATTCCAAGTATCTGACTGATCTTATATCGATCTCTGTGTTTTTGGGAGGGCAAAACAATTTGATGAAACTACACATTTTGAGTGGACAGACCAAATAGCTTCACATCAAAAAAGAAACAGACTGATGCCTACCCTTGTGAAACAGAAATAGGCCTAAACTTTACCAGACTTAAGAGTATCTAATATGGAAATAACATTAAAAGAGTGTACTTAAGTGCAAACCGTATGTAATGTTTTTTAGACACTTAAAGGTGCACTATGTAGTTTTTCGTCCACTAGAGGTCGCCTATTCAAAACAATGTCGTAGCTTGATGATGCCAAGTTTGAGCGTGGAATCATGGGACATGCGGTCTTCACCTCACAGCCGGTGGAAAAGAATCAGGATGGGACTTGAGCAGAAATCATGTTCATGGATGCGATTATTAACGTTACTGTATGGATTATTATGCTTCTGCTTTTCCGGTCATGAGTATGAGGGAACGCAGCTTTGTTCATCATACTATTTGAGTGTGTTGAAAATGTTATAACGTTACTCTGTGCGTTCGCTTGCCGGCTGCTTTGAGACACTAGTTGCACACTACAGTAAGATCGATTTTAAAATATCATATTAAATGCTTGTGTTGATAAATGGCATGCAATTCATTGTTAAATGTATTATATGATGGAGAAATTCTGTATTACTGTTACTAAAAATAAAGCTGCATATGATTATGCTATGTTAACTACTTGACAAAATAGTGTTTTTCTCTGAGGAATGGTAAAGCATAGTACTCGCAAAAAAATCAAGAAAATTAGATTTAAACGATAAGACTAAACGTGTTGAGCTACATAACAGTAATTAGTTTTCTGTCTATAAATGTATGAAAACAGATGTTCCCTTGTCTGTGTTCCCACATGTAATCTATATTAAAGCGATTTTGGTGTTTCCATGGTTTCTACAAAATAAAACCAGAAACCGAGGGTAACGCGGATATGACGCCATTTACAAGCGACTCCCTCATGCGTCCTAAATCCTTGGATAAAATTGCATTTTTCTCAAGATTTACAAATAGTTGGAAACATTTTGGATATTGTAAGTACTCAACTGAATCAAATATATAACACTGGCCTATTGGTTTTTGGATATTTTACTGCAAAAATGTTGCATATTGCAGCTCTAATTGCATACAATGCACAATTAAATGAAAATGTGTCATTGGAACATGTATTGGGGGTAGAACGACTTAAAATTTTTTAAAGTCGACATTTATATGATGAAAGTCGAGTTAATGAACAAATAAGCTTGACCCTTGAGCTGAGACTCGAATTCCCCTTTCTGTTTCTGACGCAGTCCAAGTGCTTTGCAACAGTTGGTTTGTCACGTTCGGCGTAGACAGCTTTTAGCTGTTGCACGATGTGACACGACAATGGTCGCATCTGGTGTAGACACGTTGTTAGTTTAGAACGTCGAATAACTTATGTGCAATAAGCGGTTTAAATTGTGCATTCACCCGATCAGTATTGATCATCCAGATGGTATAATCAAACATATCTTGTGGAGCGCTGTATGCATTTATTTGTCATTTATATTTACTATTGTATACGGAGTGTAAATGTGGAATTCAAAGATTTCGTAACTGTTGCGCCCTCTATAGGCCATGATTAGTCGACATCAAGCTTAAAGCGTCACGGCAGAGCGTTACAATCGACTAGTCAGTGTAACTCACGTGGCCTGAAATCGTGAGATCGAAATCATGAAAACATTTCACTGTAAGTTAAATTAAGTAGATATGACTTAAAATTTGTTAGAAAACAAAGTGTTGCACATTTTATTGGTGCTAAGATGAGCAGGCAAACTTTTATAACTAGAAGCACCACAATTGTTAAATCGTGTCTTCTGTTACAGGGACTACTGAACAGACATTTAGAAGATTATTTTAAAATGCAAATGATTGAAAATCAAAATAAAGCTCTGCAAACACTTGCATTTTTACAACACTATAGTAAATCGGGTAATCAAATGTTCTACACACACTTGCAGTCTTTATGCCTGCTTAAACACTTGAGCCAAATATAGGAAATATGTCATGTAAATAGACAAGTGGTCCAAGACTGCAAAGTGGCCTTTTATTTAATGAATGTATTGTCTGCAAGTCTAGTTTTTTCTTTTAAATATACTTTTAAGAATTACTACAAGAGCACATTCAATAAAATTAAGCGCTCTTCTTTATCACAAGAGTTTTGATGTTTTTCAGCTAACACGGAGAACGAGTAAACCTTGTTCGTTTACATATGCTACATAATACAAATGTGCAAAGTTACACTTTAGTCGAAGTATTATAATTATGTGAAGCTCTTCCTATACAAAGAAAAGGAAAAAAGGAAGAAAGAGGTTTTGCTTTTATCATTTGCTCTGTAACCCTGATCAGTCTACCAATGTAGACAGATAGCAGCTTTCAAGACTCATTATTATTGACTGCACCTTTCAGATTCATTTCAGTCTCAACCACCCACGCCCAGACACATGCTAAACTGACATTTCTGTTACTGAACATTATTTCACAAGTTATTTTAGGGTCTTTTGAGGACCCATATGTGCAAATAAATTAGCAGTCAGATTTTGATGGATATTTTTAGCAGTTAGCTACTATTACGTAGATGTTGCTACTACACCAATACCATTATTGCTATTTTCACTATTGACGGCCATTCAAAAATTGCTGTCTTCTTACTAATAGATTTGGAAACATTTCTTTACATTTCAATATTTATCTCAAAAACATCCATTGCCTTTGATGGAACAGTTAAGCCAATCAGTGTCTTCATAATAGCTAGAAAGCTACAGGCATGTGAGTTTTATCACAGTTGGAGTTTGTCCATCCCTGTAGACTTCTGTTGTTGGATGTTCAGATGATTATTATGGAAATGACTTGCTTAAAGCAATGTATTTGGAAGAGATGTCTTAAATAGGTATCTTGGACTTTGCAGTCAGAACAATTGTAGTAGACCAATAGACTTTCCAATTGAGTTCTGAGCGAAATTGAGTCTTTAGTGTATGGTCTATTCTGTGACAGATGCGTTTGGTTCCATTTTGCTCAGATTCAGAGGAAACTGTGGAAATAATATCTAAAATCTGTTCAATCGTTTTTCTATGTTGGTATAGTTTCTTTGTGGAAAGTTAGAGAGTGTGCTTGTGGCTGACAAAAACAATATTATGATTTACTCACCCTCAAGCCACCCTAGGTGTAAATGTCTGTCTTCTCTCAGACGAACACAAATCGATGATATATTTAAAAATGTCCTGGCTCCTCCAAGCTTTATAATGGTAGTGAACAGAGGGCGTGTTTTGAAGCCCGAAAAAAATGCATCCATCGTTAATAAAAAATATCCACATGGCTCCAGGAGGTTAATAAAGGCCTTCTGAAATGAAACGATGAGTTTTGGCAAGAAAAATATCCGTATTTAAAACTTTATGAAGTAAAATAACTAGCTTCCGGCAGATGGTCGTATACGCATCGATTTGCGTATGGGTCAACCCCTGACTCAATAAATGACGCAATGCCAAACGCGGAAGCGCATAGCATAGAGCAAAGCAAGACACCGGCCACAAATTAGAAGTCTAAAACGAGAGATTTTAACAGAAATATGAGAGGATTTCGATAAGAGAGAAGAGTAGCTTGAGTTTGTTGGCCAGCCATATTTGTTTGCCAGCCAGAGGTTACACAAGTTTTCTTGCGCAGTATGCGTATGGTCGTCAGGCGGAATCTAGTTGTTTTAGTTTATAAAGTTTTAAATATGGATATTTTTCTTACAAAAACCCATCTGGAGCTGTGTGGATTATATGTATGATGGATGCATTTGTTTTGGGCTTCAAAACAGGCCCCGTTCACTACCATAATAAAAATTGGTTGAGCCAGGTTATTTTTAAATATATCTCCTATTGAGTGAGTTCGAAGGTAGCCATATACACCTAGCATGGCTTGAGTATATCTTGGGATGATTTTCATTTTCGCTGAACTATCCCTTTAAATTTAATTGAAAATGGATGTGTATTGCAAGACCTCCAGAACAAACACAAGTGTCCAGTGTCACTTGCGTCGCTTCATTGGCATTCACAAATCCTCTCCCGTGGCCTCATGGGAGATTGGATGCACACAGAATCTCTCTCCCAAGTCATCCGGGTACTTTTGCCTATTGTTCTAAGAGTACTTTGAATTTGGACACATTTCTCTTTCCACATACTGTTTTTTGCTTACTATATAGTAGGCATATTCGGTTGCAGCCAAGGAGAAAGAGACGTCAACCACAAACCAACAACAACCATTAATACAATTTTAAGCCACATCCTATCACTCCCAAGGTTTATGACATGGACGTGCAATCGATTTGACATGCTTAGAAGACTAACAAATCTGTCCCCAAGGATACATTAAAAGGAGGCTTAACCAGAGTTGAATAGACGGCTCAGCATATGTGGATAAAGACGGTGTTTCATTTATTCTTCTTCTTGGCTGTGTATCAATATGAAATGGAAAGAGGAAAGGTCAGCTGTGAGAATATTGCCTCCACTGAGCTCTGCATACAGATAGTTTACCGATGACCTTGATAGAAAGGCCCAGACCATTGTAAAACTTCTATGTTTTTCCACTCTGTCATGCTGCTGAGACATATCCGAATAGACAGCAGCTCCTGCTGTGTAATTTGCTTTCTGGTGTGTTTGTTATGCAGGACTGACTCTCACCTAATGATGCAGCTTTCCAGAGAAACATTATGGTAAAATACGAGTGTTGCGGTATTTTTTAATAAGGCGCTCAGTGCTAGATCAGTGCTCAGTTTAGTTCATATCTTTATGTTATAATACGAGGGCAGATTTTTGGATGATGCAGAATGTTTAATATACACTACCATTCAAGGTGAGTTTGAGGTGAGTACGCTTATTTATTTATGTATCACTGAAAGACATTAATCATTTTATTCATCAACGATGCATTAAATAATCAAAAGTTACAGTAA
The DNA here is from genome assembly GCA_038088235.1 of Zacco platypus. Classification (NCBI taxonomy): domain Eukaryota; kingdom Metazoa; phylum Chordata; class Actinopteri; order Cypriniformes; family Xenocyprididae; genus Zacco; species Zacco platypus. The sequence goes on from CM076075.1 coordinate 27,316,568, forward strand.
AGACATTTGTGTGTCAACTTTCTATCGTCAAAGTCTGGATCTTGGTTTCCACAAAAAATATGTTTTCAACATTGATAATAGTAAGAAATGTTTCTTAAGCAATGAATCAGCAATGATTCATATATATAAAAATAGTTATTTTAAATTGAAATGAAATTACACAATATTACTGTTTTTACTGTATTTTTGATCAAATAAATGCAGTCTTGATTAGCATAAGAGACTTCATTTAGAGACTTCATTGTGAATGATAGCATATGTAAATTTTTTTAGTTAAAATAGTTTTTTTTTTACATAACAGACAGTATTAATGGCCACAGCAGGTGATGTCTTCCCGCTGCAAGGACCTTGAGTGCAGATAAAAGAAAAAAACAAAAAACTAAAAACTAACTTCCTGGAGGTCACAGTGAGTGTTCAGCCTTTGAGCGATTGCTTTTCATCTGTGTTTGGGTCTAAAATTGTCTCTCCAGTGTCTGATTACAATCCTCAGCATGTACTTGAATCATCGGTAGCCTGTGATGAATCCTTATGGAGATGTGAACTTCCTTAATGGGCCGATTTACAGTTAATTAAAAGCAATTTAATGATATAACCTTACAAAAAAACCTTTGTATGCAAGAAATGAAAGTCGAATGGTGAATGTAAAATGAATCATGGACGCATGCTAATATGTTTTGGAGATAACCCTGAGGCTTTGCTGCTGTCGGCTCTTTCAATTCTGCTAGATGGCTTTAGGCTGTATAAAAGTCGCGAGAGAGCAAGTGTAGCAGAGGAACTGATTGTGTTGTAAGCGATAACTGTCTAGCCTCAATCGTTGGTGTCAATATGAATTCACTTCTGCAAGGAAAAAGGTTAATCTGATTATTCAATTTCAGTTGCTTTATCTCTCCACTCTGTGGGCAGATTTTTAGATAGTGAAGCTGAAAGCACCTTTTGGATTTGATTTGTGGTTTTCTTGGGCAAGTTAGACACTTTAGTTGAATGTATATAACCTTTGCTTTTATAGTCTTTTATGCCACAATTTGCATTGTAAAAAGCGTTATATAAGTAAAGGTGACTTGACTTGACTTGATAATCCATGTGAATTGCTTTTTCCAACTCATTTTACTTCAGTAGTGAATATCTCAGTGAAATAAAGAAAATGTAACACATGATTTGATTTTATCCATCGGGAGTTGTGGTTGCTGTGCAAATCTACAAAGTTTGTATGTCTTTAATACTGTCCCATGTTCATCTTCTAAGAATTTGTAAGGTCTGGGTTATTGTTAAATATGGCTTTGAAGGAAATTCAGAAGCACGTAGAAGTCTGTTACTGTAATGATGAGTCAGCGGCGTGCAGATCCATTTGCAATTCTTTTATTAAAACACTCCGTGTCAGACTGGCAAGGGTCAATAAACAGCAGTAACAACAGCGACGGCAAACAGGCTGGGGTCGAGACAGGCGGCAAAGGTACAATATCCAAAAAACAGGCAGAGGTCAGGTAGGCAGCAGAGATTCAAACACGGGTAAACAGTCCAAGATCACAACGAAATAACAATCCACAAGGTAAACGCTCAGAAATGATCACGGTAAGGCAAATCAAGACTTCGCATTGAGGTGGTGTCTGTGAGGTGCTTAAATGGTGAGGTGATATGTTTCAGGTGTGTGTGTAATCAGACCCGGGTATGAGGGTTTATGGGAATTGTAGTCTGAAATCTGCTAATACTCGGGTGAGAGCTCCCTCTGCTGACGTTAAAATGGAAACTAAAAGTGAATGAATCCGAAACAGAAACGGGATGAAGCTATGGAAAAAGAGTCATGTAACCATCTGAACAGAACCGTCAGTTTCTTATCTCAAAGTAAACCACAGCAAATCTTTTCTATGGTTATCAGATGCCTGGTTCTGTTTGGATGTTTGCTGGATTATTCATTAAATATAATGAATAATTGACCCTTCGCAAAGACCCGCCCCCTTTAGTTACTGTTGCTTTGTCCGACAAGCCATGCGCTCTCACGCCACACATCATGTTCTCACGAAGTGAAAAAGAGGACACTAACAACACGTCAACAGACATATGAAACAGTTTCATATTTAATATATCGTAATTTTTTAAAGAAGTTTAAACAAAAAATAGCGTATAGTGTGTCTTTAATGTGTCGTGACAGATCGCTGTAGCTCCTCGTGAACCGATCATCTCTTCACACTAGTTCATTTGTAGCATCAAATAAACATGAATGAACATCAGAAGGAATGTTGTTTCAAGCGCGGAAAGACGTGAGACACACAATTTTTGGAATTCAAGTTCACCAACGTTAATCTCCTAACTCCCCTGACTGCTTTGTCGGACAAAATAGCGGATTCAGGGTTATGATTGGTCAGATCGCCTGCCAATCAAACTGTTTGCGAAGGGTCAATTGAGTGTCTGATTGTTCCAGATGCTGCAGATATTTATAAAAAAGCCTCTAACATCAAATCACTGGACCTTCACTGCTCAGTTGAAAGAAAGAATAAAGATGTGGTGACCTGCTTTTCAGAAATAGATCAAAGTCGAGCGTTGAGAGTATGGATGTCACAACAGTTCAGCAGCAGTGTCAGAGCCGCTGGTGTCACCTTTAGCATTTCATGCCGAGCACAGGTAGAGATTGTGTTCTGGTTCTCACTTTTATGTAAAGAGCAGCACTAGCTGTCATATCCCATCATGTACCCAAAGTGCTTGGAGCACAAAGAGTTCCCACAGTTTCAGTTGAAATTATCCAAAGAGAAAACTTGACACCAATTTCCAAAAAGAGGTAAGGACATGTTCAATAAGATGATTTGTGATTGGTGCACCTGTTCATGAGGAGTTTTTTAAGGGGGACAGGTCTGCTGTTTTCTGCTGAAGCGTTCATTTCCAGGTCAAAAATTACTGACTGAGGTTGACTTCGTTCTTTCCTATTAAAGTATCGAAGTGTTTTGTGACTCGTCAGTTCAGAGGTCTTCAGTTTGTCTTAAATGAAAGGAATATTTTCCTTTATATTCGTGCCAAGAACTACTTCATCACAGACTCACATGTTAACTCTGTGACATTCATTAGCCCTCTTATAAAGCTTTTGTGATTTAGGGAGAATATTGTGGAATTTTAATCTTATAGAGATCAAAGATGTCAAAATAATGGAATCGGGATGAATGTCACCAGTGTTTTGCAAAGAATGTAATAACTTAATCTTTGGTGATTAGTAGTTCTAGCTCTTTTGTGTGCGGTTTTGCATGCATTAAATTAAAAAAATCAAATAAATCAAATCAAAAATGTTCACTTTAATGTCTTTAAACTTTTTATCCTCATCAGCAACACTAAAATATTCATGCATGATTGCATAAATGCATAATTTATTTATAATTAATTTTATCTGAGGAATAGGAGATGTGCTTATGCTGTGAGATACTATGGGCATAATTTATAAACCATTGTTTTGGTCAATGGGAATTGTAATACAAAAACATGATGATATTGGCTTTTAGTTTGGAAGACAGATATTACAATGGATAGGAAGGCATGTCCAAACCCAAAGTTAGCTTCACTTCCTGTCTCCTGATACTTCATCTGATTGCTTTTTGAAGACCTTTGATATCCCACGATCCTGTGATTTCCATTGTGTGACAGCTGAGCTAAAAAATAAAGATGACGGGATGGGGTTCAATCCAAAACGATTGACTATCGATTCATTAAACGATAAGCTCATTCAGAAATCATTCAGCATAGTGAATCCTCTCCATTGATATCCATTCATAAAAACAGCCTCTGGTCTCCTTCCGTGCATATCGCAGCATTAGCTAATGTTATGATTTTTTGACTAAGGTTGCAGGTTTGTCTTCAAGTGGCTTTGATCTAGTTTGTTCCCTTAGTTACCACCTGTGTATTGTTTAGTTTCTGGTTATCTTGTGTGCCTTTAAGCCCTCTGTTTGGTTCAGTTCACAGGACGTGTTGCCCTTGCTAACGTTTGTAAAGCTGTTGCATTCTCTCCTGTGCCTTAGTTTGAATTATTGAGTGTGTTTACATGCACGTTCTTAACCTGATTATACTTAATAAGCCGACACGCACGTGGTCATGTAAACGTGCTACACCACTTCCTTTATCGCCGTAAGCTAGCTTTTAGCCCATTACCTGATTGCGCCTGGCATGTAAACACCTTGACCCACTTTTTTTTTTTAATACAGTCTTGTAAACTCAGGTTATTGATTTGCATGAAAATCGGGGTATTTCAATAAACTGATTTTTGGTAGTTATCAATGTATTGGTGTGCATATAAACATGCTCATTGTGATTACCTTCTTTGTTGTTGTATACACATAAAGTTAAATGACTGTTATTGAGATCCACCTCTCCTCTCCTTCCTTCGCCTGCCCGGCCGTAACAGAAATGAAGCTTAAAATAAAATATAAATATCAGATGCAAAACTCAAAAATTAAAATGTACACTAAAATAAAATGAAAAGTCAATGAATCATTCAAAATATTAATAAATACAAGATATATATTAAATACTAAATAACACTCCTTTGCGGATTTGGACTCTAAATGTTTCAGTCATCAAGTCTCTCCTATTTATAAAATTGACATAATTAACAATGTACATGACTGTTTAATTAAAATGTCTTGTTATATAAATAATTCATGCATAAATGCCAAGCCATATTTAGATAACAACAGTGTTTGCAGATCTTTGTTTAATGAGACATTGATGTGTGACAGCATTTCCATCTTGATGGATTGTTTACAGACACCAGAGGAGGAGAAATGAAGAGCTCCAGAAATAGACATGAGATTTTGATTGAGAGTAATAGTTGCCCTCAAGTAAGGAGGCAGATTCTTTCCCACTCACCATGTATTCATTATCCGAAGACTTTTCAGAACAATTTTAATATTTTGACAAACATTATTGAGCATTCACTAATATCCTTTAGAAACTTGTGAAAAACCTATAAATTTAAAGGTGCAATATGTAAAAAATGTGGCCACTAGAGGGCGTACAATCAATACAACAACAACGGCATAGCTTGACATATGGGAACTGTCATCTTCAACTCTGCTGATTTAAATCAATCAGATGGGAATCGTATATCATGTTCACGGATGAGGTAAAGTTGTAGTTCTATAAATGTTGCGCTTGATGACATGATTTTATTTCATTATAATGAATTAGCCGCAAGTAAAGCAAGGTTTAACACTAAACTGTTTGTCATAGATGTTACTGCATTTGTCCAATTCATTGGTGTGAAAACGTTGCGCAGTTTTATGTGTTCAAAACAATCATAGTAAAAGTACAGTTGAACGTACTCACATTATATGCAAAAAGGCTGATTGTATGGCAATAAACTAATCACAAACCAAATGCAATAACGCTGTCCTTAATAAACATTACTCGTACAGAATGCAGCTCATACGCAGTTTTGGCATTTGACACATTTGATGTAGAGACAAGTATTTCACTAAAGCTACAATATAAAACAAAATTACAGCCAACAGTTCATAACATGCCTTGAAGTATTCGTAGAGAATATCACCTCTCCAGTTTTCACATCATATTCGTAGACAAGAATAAGACATTCAAACAATAAGATTAACACTGCTCATCGATATAATAATCATACGTTTTCTGTCAGTAACAGAATCCAAATAGTTACTCACCTGTCTATTAAAACACGTGAAAGATTGGCGTCTCTGTCTAGTTGAAGTTTGTCGCGAAATTCTCTCAATTTAGGAAATGCGACACCGATGTTGATCCTCGTTTTATTTCTTTTCTTGTCCCAAAATCTTCTTGGGTCATTTGGTTGACGTTTACAATCATGGGACTGTGTTAACGACAGCGCGAAACAAGCTAGTTGCTTGATAGACGCTACAACTACTATTTCCGCATTTGTCCATGAGACTATGTTGTCATGGTTTCCACAGCAGTAAAAGCGGAAACCAAGGGTAATGACGTCATTGACAGGCTATTCCCGCACACGTCCCAGAGCCTTGGTTAAAATCGTAATTTTCTCATGATTTACAAAGAGTTGGAAACATTTTGGGATATTGTAAGTACTCAACTGCACAAAATATATATATCACTGGCTTAGTGGTTTTTGGGTATTTTACTGCAAAAATGTTACATATTGCATCTTTAATTCAGTTAAAGCTAGGGTAAGCGATTTGAAGAGGCTAGCAAGACAAGCTAGCTTTGAAATCATAAGACCCCACCCTCCCTTCAGAGTACTTTCCAAAGCCACACCTCCTCCAAAACACATGAACACGCACAGCCAGAGCAAAGTCTGCAAAGCGTGAGGAGAGACGGCATTAAATTATCTCATGACAAAACACATAACATTATAATGAACGTGAACAACTTAATTAGCTTTTACCACCTGACTGCTGCAGATTCATTTCAGCTTTGACATAGAAAGGCATAAAGTCTGAGGACGTGAACGGCACAGAATGGACTGAATGCAATGATTGAATGAAATTGTTTTGGTCCACAGAAGATATATGTACAATTTTTAATATTTAGACCATTTCTATTACTGACTGCTATCAGGATGTGAGTTTCAACCAGTATAACAAAAAGTGTTTATGAAAAACCTATCCTAGCTCTAAACTATGTATAGTTTTCCCCAAAGACTTTAAAGAGAATGTGGAGAGTTAAGCCCTTAGAAGGTCTTAAATAGACCTTTAATTGCTTCATTTTTCCCCACTGCCTCGTTGAGCTACTTCTTGATGAATTTAATTGGACTCATTTGACTCGCTCACTTACAAACTAATATAATGACCTTTATGGCATCAGATGTGTGAAGCAAAGGTTAGGAAATGGAAAATCTATCGTTTGCACGATAAGCAGTTAGACATCTTTTGCTGCTCAGCAAAAGAAATGCCGTTATTTTCTTAAAAGAAAAGCCGTTATTTTATCACTGTTAATTGCTTTCTTTTTCTCATAGTCTTGTTTTAATTTGCAGCTGCCTCTGCAGGGATAGAATCTGAATCACTCCCTTTACAAACCCATGACCTTTCTGACATTTAATCTGAAAAGTACAGATAAAAAAGTAATATGACAACTGTAAAATATGGAACAGCAGTTTGATATAATTTTGAAAGAGACATGGTCTATCATTTTTAGGCTGAATCTTGTTTATCTTGATTTTGAAGTAGAAGGTGACCTTACATGAACAGACAGATTTATGTGCTCTAGAGAGAAATTCTAGTATCTAGTATTACATTATTAAGATGATGTTTTCCAATATGAATACAGATTAGTGTTAAGACAGAACTCCGTGTTGTGCTGTATGGCAGAAAAACAACCATTTTTGCTGTTTTCACTGTCATTGAATTTAATGGAAACCAAAGGATAAGCAAAACAAAATCCACAAATTGGTGTTTGATCTCAGCCTAATAATGAGATGATAATGTATTTTCACACCTATTTTCATTTAAGTGTCATGGTTGGTGGTATCAATCCAACACCACTGTAGTCACGTTGACAATTTTGACTGCCTTTCTGGATCTCAAACGGTACAATGACATTGCTGTCTATGTTTGGTTCAGATACCCTCGGATTTTATCAAAAATATCTTAATTTGTGTTCTGAAGATGAATGAAGGTCTCACAGGTTTGGAACGACATGAGGGAGAGAAATTAAAGACAGAAATTTCATTTTTGAGTCAACTAACCCTTTAAGGGATTCATGTAAAATTAACGAACTATTATGTGAGTTTAATTTTATTTTTTAAACCTAAAATATAAAATAAAATGCTATGCTATAACCTCTTTAAATGTTAAATCTTATTAAAGTAATCTAAAACCTTTTCTTTTTGTCTCTCAAATATGCGTCACTCTCACAAGCATAATCATAATTCAATGTGATTAAAAAGACTTATAAAGGTCATTTCAAACACCAAGTGGTCTAACATGAGCGCCAGACAGAAACTTGACTGTGTCTGTGCTTTAGAAATCTCACACATTTCTTGTTCTACTGTTTCTGTGAATTACCTGTGTCCTCATGCCTGGTTATATTTGGTCATACAGCCACGACATTACTGACCTTTATTTGCTCAAACACATGCAAATTAAGTAAAGATTACACCCATCATTGTGACGTTTTATCTTCTGTTCATTGTTTTATTTATTCTTGTTATTTGAGTGATAATTCACTAAATAAAAGCAGCGATCGGAATAGGAGGTTGCGGTCAATATTCGACCCAACTCCACTGAATCAGTCATTTAAAGATAATAGAATCAAAGCTTCAGGTTCATGAAATGTCTTTGCTGAGAATATTTTTGAGAATCTAAGCTCTAGCAATAACCTTCAATGCAGAACACACATTGTAATAAACATTTGTAATTGGATCTGTTTATTAGTTCTTTTTAAGAATTAATGTGTTGACCAGCGCACTACTGTGAATACCATGGAATATATGTTGGACCTTGTTTATTATGATCAAAGTCTTTCATGTTGGTTGTAATCATTCGGTCTTGCCTTGAAATGGAAGGGGGAAAAAAACACTGTCATTTCTCTGATGTTTAAAATCCGAGTACTGATCCCTCTGACTATGACAGACCTTTTAAATCATTGGTGTGACATGCAAATCATCCACCACAGGTGATTACCAAATTACACGTCCATGTTTATGAATTCAACATGAAACGCACAAAAGTGGTGTTACACAAAGTACCTCTCCGTACCCGAGTAATATCTGTAATATCTTTTATTCCGTGACATCCAGACAGATGAAAAATCGTTTTTTATTAATGGAATAAGATGGAAGGACCACTTTCATTAAGGCAGACATGATGCATTTGTTGTACTTTACTTTTCATATTATATTTATTCACTGGAAATTTCCATTCAGCTTATTCCAAGAATAAATTATTCCACTTTCACAAGGATATTAAAGGGGTCATGACATGGATTTCTTTTTTTATTATTATTATTTTAATATGTTCCTTGAGGTTCACTTATGATGTTAATAAAGTTTTTTGCACGAAAGAACAAATATATATGAGATGAAAACGTCCTTATGCGGTTTGTGATGCTGCTGTCATTCAATATTCAATATTGGCTGCTTCTTCTTTCAGGAAAAGTTTCTTTGTGATCTCCATTACACTGTGTCTCCTTTACGAAACAAAATGCTCAGAACAAATGACGTGATCCGAGATGCCGCTAAAATAAACCATTCACTTGTTTCCGAAGTTGCGATCCTTCTTTTAAACAAGATGTTTAAACTGGATGTGTCAAAGCGAACGTTTTTTTCACACTTCCATTAGTCCTGTTGTTGGCAGACTCAAGTGTGTGAACGTCATGCAATGATGTATCTCTACTCTTCGATGTCTTGCTCTGGAGGCAGTCTTATGCAAATATATTTGCCAGTGTGACGTCACAGATCCTGCCGTATCAAAACAAGCTATTTTTAGAGCTTGATTAAATAAATGCTTTGTTTATAATGAGGAGGATGTTTTAGCTATGAAACTTGCAGGATTTTTTAATACTACAAGGACCGCTTTATATGTCAAAAGATCAAGGCCAATTTGATTTCTCATGACCTCTTTAAGCAATTAAGTGATATTGTGCATAATTAAAATATTTATTATGAACATTGATTCATTGTAGAAATAAAACATTGGGGAGCAATATGTATATACAGTTTAGACACACTTTGCCTACCTTCAAATTTGCTTGCATTTACATTAGAAATGTAACAAAAATATATATCCTGAATGTATGGTGTCCAATACATTGGGTAGATGTGTAAATTGTTAATATACATAATTATGACAAAAAAAAAAAGGAAATGGAATGCTTATATTTGTATTATGAAAAAAATAGTCTAAAGATGTTGAAAAGAAATTACACCTGAAGATATTTTTCTTTTGTGATTTAAAGGTTCACCCAAAAATGGAAATTTTGTCATTAATTACTCACCCTCATGTCGTTCCATATTATACTCTCACCTAAAGGATTATTAGGAACACCTATTCAATTTCTCATTAATGCAATTATCTAATCAACCAATCACATGGCAGTTGCTTCAATGCATTTAGGGGTGAGGTCCTGGTCAAGACAATCTCCTGAACTCCAAACTGAATGTCAGAATGGGAAAGAAAGGTGATTTAAGCAATTTTAGCGTGGCATGGTTGTTGCTCAGTTACTGGGATTTTCATGCACAACCATTTCTAGGGTTTACAAAGAATGGTGTGAAAAGGGAAAAACATCCAGTATGCGGCAGTCCTGTTGGCAAAAATGCCTTGTTGATGCTAGAGGTCAGAGGAGAATGGGACGACTGATTCAAGCTGATAGAAGAGCAACTTTGACCGAAATAACCACTCGTTACAACCGAGGTCTGCAGCAAAGCATTTGTGAAGCCACAACAACCTTGAGGCGGATGGGCTACAACAGCAGAAGACCCCACCGGGCACCACTCATCTCCACTACAAATAGGAAAAAGAGGCTACAATTTGCACGAGCTCAACAAAATTGGACCGTTGAAGACTGGAAAAATGTTGCCTGGTCTGATGAGTCTCGATTTCTGTTGAGACATTCAGATGGTAGAGTCAGAATTTGGCATAAACAGAATGAGAAAATGGATGCCTTGTTACCCCTGTGCAGGCTGGTGGTGGTGGTGTAATGGTATGGGGATACTTTCTTGGCACACTTTAGGCCCCTTAGTGCCAATTGGGCATCGTTTAAATGCCACGGCCTACCTGAGCATTGTTTCTGACCATGTCCATCCCTTCATGACCACCATGTACCCATCCTCTGATGGCTACTTCCAGCAGGATAATGCACCATGTCACAAAGATCGAATCATTTCAAATTGGTTTCTTGAACATGACAATGAGCTCACTGTACTAAAATGGCCCCCACAGTCACCAGATCTCAACTCAATAGAGCATCTTTGGGATTTGGTGGAACGGGAGCTTCGTGCCCTGGATGTGCATCCCACAAATCTCCATCAACTGCAAGATGCTATCCTATCAATATGGGCCAACATTTCTAAAGAATGCTTTCAGCACCTTGTTGAATCAATGCCTCGTAGAATTAAGGCAGTTCTGAAGGCGAAAGGGGGTCAAACTCAGTAGTATGGTGTTACTAAAAATCCTTTAGGTGAGTGTAAATCAACGTTTTTTGTGCGCCAAAAAATAAATATAATGACTTATTCAACAATATCTAGTCATGGCTGATTTCAAAACACTGCTTCAAAGCTTTACAAACCTTTTGTTTCTGGTCAGTCGTTCAGATCGCGTGTCAAACTGGCAAAGTCACGTGAACTATTGAAATTTCGAATCACTTATGACGTAACAAAGCCTTGTTTACTGAAATTAGGGACTTTGGTGCTCCGAACCACTGATTTTGAATCAGATTTTGTGATTTTTGGCACAAAACAAATATTGTCACTTTATAATTTTAAGGTCGAACCACTGTAGTCACATGAACTGTTTTAAATATGTTTTTATTAGCTTGCATTGAAAGTGTTAAATGTTTTCATGGCAATAGAGTCCTCACTGAGCCAGTTTCATCAAAAATGCCTTAATTTGTGTTCTGAAGATGAACAAAGGTTTTAAGGGTGTGGAATAACATGAGGCACATACATTACATATTTTCATTACATATTCTTAGAAACAGAAAAGCTATGTGCTCTTCCAACTCATTTGACATGTTGGTTGCTTTTCCCTGATGTCTAAAGCAAGCAATAGACTGAAATCCTCTTTTAAATGATCAATCAAGAAACTGCATACACAAATATTGCATGTATAAAATACACACGAATGCTGAGCATGAGCTGAATGAGAAACTGAGGGATGTTCTGATTGGGATTAAATATTTCTGCTCAGACTGCGAATATTGTAGACTATCATTTGCATTTCAAAATTGCATCCACCATATCTGATACTCTGCTCATCTTTGTTCCTGAACGCTGCTCTGAATCATTTTGTTGTTGTTTACGTTACCCTGAAAGCATTTTTAAAAAAATCTATTTTTCCAAGCCTGTATCGTAAGCCTCTTTTCCCCAAGTAAAGAAAAGAGCACTGCTTAGCTTCTGCATTCTGTCAACATCTCACTGATGAACACTAAAGACGAGTCAATTGTGACTCCTCAGCAGTAGAGTATCAGTATAGAGTGTCCTCTCTGTAGAATTTCTATCTAATCAAGTGATTGTTTCTTTATTTTCTGTCAGGGCAGTAGAAAGCAGATGCTATGATGCAGACTGTACAAGGCCTCTCATTTCCGACCTCTTCAGTTGTTTACAATATCTTCTATAATTGCAATTAGGGCTGCATGATACTAGAAAAAACTGGCAACCTGATCTCACCCCAGATAGCAACTTTCTGCCGGCCCACGCCTGCCACGTGTGGTAACGATCTGGGCAACATGCGGGCAGAACGCTTCTGTTTGGCAGATCTGACCACAAGCAGGCCACAGCAACACCACGTGTCAACCAAGAGTAAAGAAACAAACCAGAACCGGACCGTATCTGAACCACAAAAACTTTAAATATAACTTAGAAAATCATCTTTGCATTAACAAGCATTAAAAACCCAGTTTCACTACAATATAAACTACATAGTAAAAATCAGTTAAAAGATTAAAAAAAAAAACAAAGAGTAAACTACAATGACAAACACAGATATGAGGAATCAGCATATGAACCTCAACAATGGTGACAACAAAATATTCAGACAGATATTCAGATCAACTCTGGATATCGCAAAAAGCTGCTAAAAGACAGAAAAAAAACACAGCAAAAATAAAAGCAAATAGAATTAAAGAAAGTAAGAGGACAATTCAGCTACACAATTTTAAAATTACTGCCACCGAAATATTGTAAAGGAACAAAACCGTCTGTCACCGACATCTAGTAGGTACAGGAACAATACCGACCCGTAATTGAAATCTTGTGAAGGAACTAATCTGATTGTCACCGTAATCTTGTAAAGGAACAAAACCGACCATCATTGAGATCTCGTAAAAGAACAAAAGCGACCGTCACTGAAATCTCGAACAGGAACAAAACCGACCTGTAATTGAAATCTCGCAAAGGAACAAAACTGACTGTCATTGAAATCTTAAAGAAACAAAAATGACCATCTTTGGACCTCGTCAATGAAAAAAAACTGACCGTTATTGAGATCTCGTAAAAGAACAAAACCGACCGTCACTGAAATCTCGAACAGGAATAATACCGACCCGTAATTGGAATCTCGCAAAGGAACAAAACTGCCTGTCACCAAAATCCCATAAAGAAACAAACCTGACCGTCAACGAAATCTTGTAAAGGAAAAAAGCAGACTGTAATTGAAATCTCATAAAGGAACAAAACCGACCATCATTGAGATCTCGTAAAAGAACAAAATCAACCGTCACTGAAATCTCGAACAGGAACAATACCGACCTGTAATTGAAATCTCGCAAAGGAACAAAACTGCCTGTCACCAAAATCCCATAAAGAAACAAACCTGACCGTCAACGAAATCTTCTAAAGGAAAAAAGCAGACTGTAATTGAAATCTCATAAAGGAACAAAACCGACTGTCACTGAAATCATGTAAAGTACCTAACAGAATTCAGCTACAGAAATTGAATAATCAAATGTAAAATAACACTGAATATTCTTCACTGTATGAATTCAATGTAATTAATCTTTGTTAAAGCTACAAAATTGATTTTCTCTTTGTTGTTTGATTAACACTAATGATCATCCAGCAGAAGGTAAATTAGGCTGCTGTCACTTTAAGAGCTAATACATGGATCCAATACAATGATACTCGTCCATTTTCTTTCTCAATTATTTACGTTCACGTAAGCCATATGTGACTGTGCTTACGAGGATACTTGCTGAGAAGGGTATTTCAACATTATTTTGTGTGTATGTGTCTGTTCAAGCACAAATGGAGGCTGAAAAAAGGCTTAAAATCGCTTTAAATGTTTAAACCGAGAGCACCTAAAACACATGCAAATAATAAACTTTCACTCTATGATAATTAAACTTTGCAATTAATCCGAGCATCACGTGCATTTCAAAACATGGTTCCCTGTCCATGTGGATCACAGATACTTGACATCGCACATCCTGTGATGTGACTATCGCGGATGCGCACATCATGAAATCTTTGCTGAAACGATTCATCATGCAGCCCTGAATGCAATAATTCACCAAAGCATTCTTGTAGCAGCTTTAATTGTATCTGAGTGTCCTTTTGTTTGCATTGTAGCAGATGGTGAATGATTTCTATGAGTTTCTATACTGAGGCAGCAGCTTTCACTGGCCTTCAGCAGCTCTCGTTATTTGAATGACGTTTCTGAAATACGTGAAATATGTTTCTGAGTCAGGGATCCTTTTGTGATACAAAATTAGTTTAAGCTTGTCAGATTGCACTAAAATGAAATTTCAATGCAACCCCTTCAAAAATAGTGTGGTGTTAAAAGAATTGATTCAGTGGGCAGGCATACATGCTCATTTAATTGAACAACCAATACGTATTGACATGACCCTCCAGGCATACAAACCCCAATTATCTGTTTTAAAAAGAAAAATGGTAGCCTTGAAGTGACGAAGAGCGGCTATGAGCACAAGAAGCACAAGAAGTTTATCAAGTGTGAACCCATAGGGAATGTTGATTTAGACAAAATAAAAAGGATTCATACAAAACAAGATAAAGAAAAATTGTAGCTCTGAACAAAATCAATCTCACAGGTTCATCTGCTGTAAAATGAATCAAATAGCAAGCTTCAGAACTGACTTTAGCTTTAAATATTTGGAACAATAGCTTCTCCATAACAGAAAAACACTTGAGCCCTCATTTATGAAACAAACGTATGACGAAAAACTGGACGTTTCAAACTTTTCAATGTGGATGTGAGCCTATATCCAAAACACCAATAAAGTCTTTTATTATATTAAATACTTATATAATAATTTAATTGTTTGCAATTACAAAGTTAGCAGGTTTTTTTTGTTGCAAAATCTAGTTCTTTTTCATGAGATCCTCTTCTTGGCCATTATGTCGTAAACTGCAAGACTTCTAAACCATTTATTTGCGCGTGATATTGAAATGACGGTTGTTTTCAGCATCAGATCGTTCATACGATGGGATTGTCATGAATCACATGTGAACCCTGTCGTTAGATGATTTCTGTGCTCGAATGTTAGGTTGATAAATGAGGCCGTTGGAGTCTTTAAATAGTGTATGCCATTACCAACTTTTAAAGAGTTCAGACTACTTGGTTGGTACACTTCTGTTAAGTCATTTTTAGATTGTTACACTTATAAATTTGCCAGGACCTTTCCTTTCTTTTCAAGTGCCTTTAGCACACCCCTGCACTGGATGGCCTCCTTATCCTTTGAGCCCAAGGTGATGAGAAAAGTGATGGGCAGGATAAATCGCCCACTTTCTCCTAGTATTGAATGTGAAGGATGTTGGCCTGACATATTAATAAAGTTTTTTTTTTTTTTGAGCTCAGAAGGGAAGAAAAATAATATACATGCACAAACATTCAAAGGTTTGGAGTAGGTAAGATTTTTTAATATTTTTGAAATGAGACAGTTTATTAGAATTTAAAATAAAAGGTTTCTATTTTAACGGTATGGTTTATGTAAAAATAGCAACACATTATTGGCTGTTTGATAACAGTCAAACCAAAGGCCAATATTGTTGTGTTGACTTTTATTCAAATTCTGAATTATATAGACTGCAGCCTAGAAAGTGCGTAAAGACCGCTTCCTTTACAATCAATAACAATCTGTCACTCATCTCAGGTCGCGATCTCACAAAGTTTCTTTCAAAGTTTTCTACACTGCACAGTGAAACTCTTTTTATTTTGTATCATGAAACTTTGTTAATGAGAGGATTTGCGAACACGCAGAACGTAAACTCTGGCATTTTGACCGATGTTTGAATTCTAAACTCCCCTGATTGGTCACGGCGTTCAAGGGATCAACAAACACGTCTTTGATTGGCTACATTGCTTATTTCATTTTTTATTTGCAAAGTTATCACAAAAGATTTTTTTTAAATTATTTTTCATTATAGTGTATGGAGTGTATTGATGAAAAAAGTATAATGCAAATCAAAAATGTGAAAAAAAAGTTAAAAAAAATGAAGGAATTCATTCACAAAGCACTACACTCAAAAAAATATTTCAGTCTAAACATAAGTTTTATGTAATTTAATTACATAGCAATTTTCCATCTATTTGGATTACATAGTTTTAACATAAACAAACTAATAAACTTAATGTGATTCATATTTGTCAGTCATATGTAAGTGAAATAGGTAAGATTTATGTAATAGTTGAGTAAATGAATAGTGAGAGATTAAATTTCTTTTATCTTCAGTTGATTTCATCGAAGGCTGTGAAGTCAGTAGTAGTTCTTGTGTTTCTCTGTCCTTCAGTGATTCTGCTTGTTAACAGCAGGTGTTCATCATTAATGCTCAATCATCACTTAATGATCTCATTAACTCTGACACTGCTTCAATGGTACTTTAACTCAGTAGTGTGCACACACATGACCACTAAACAGTGTTAATTAACCTGGGCATTTTTCTGTGAACTATTACATAAATCTTACCTATTTCATCTACATATGACTGAGAAATATAAATCACATTAAGTTTATAAGTTTGTTTATGTTAAAACTATGTAATCCAAATGGATGGAAAATTGCTATGTTATTAAATTACATAAAACTTATGTTTAGACTGAAATATTTTTTTGAGTGTAGTTTATGTAAAAAAAAAAAATTTAAATTAAGGCTTGCTTTCTTCCTGGATCTGAACTCACAGAGTTGATTTTATTTGACAGGAAGGCAACAGGAAAACAGTCTTGTCGATGATAGGATTAGGCACACCAGGCCACTAAATCCTACAACAGATTGAATTTTTTTCAATATAGGTCACAGAAACTACATCTTTGTATTGAGCCTTCCTTCACGTAGAGACAGAGTTCATGTTCGGCTAAATTACGATCCCCTGGTAATTGAAAGACTTAATAGATGTGACAATCAAGCTATTGATGTTAAGGCGGTCTGGATATAAGAAGTCCCTCCTGAAATCTACAATCACCTCTATGGTTTCCAGAGCCTTGATGATGTTGTTGTGTCTGCACCACCTGTTCACCTTCTGTTTGTGAGCACACTATGTGTCCAGTTGTGCAGTAATTTATGTGGAAGAGGATTATTATATGGATATATGTACCATATGGTTTCTCAGCTTGTGTTGCTTTCTTTGGTCAAGTGAGTAGAAACAATGAAAGGAGCCATTTTAAGTCTTGAGCTCTTTTCCGGCTCTAATGGAATAGGTTTTCACACATTTTAAATTGTTGCAGCAACTCTCTTCCCAGTCTGTCAGTTATGCTCTGTTTAGTTCCTGAGTCCGCCCCTCCTTGTGAAAATATGCTCTGATTGGTCGGCTGGACCAGTGTGTCGTGATTGGTCAAAAATTGTGAGCGTATTTGAGAAATGTCACAGCCCTTACCATGATCACAAATCTCAACACACCTTGGCCTCCTTGAATCAAACCATTTTTTTTTTTTGGCATTTTTTTTTTGTTCCCAGAAGAAAACTCAAGACTACAATCGAGGCATTTCATGAAGTTCATAACAGTGCACACTGATAGAGAATAACGTCCTTGACTTTGTGCTTTGTAACTTTGCAGACCTTTTTCATGCTCAAACAGCAACATTACACACTAAAGAGAGTGGTTTTGGCCCGATTTAAAAGAAGTAGAGGTGAAGGTTACGTATGTCCATGCACATCGCTAATAATTAGTTGAAAGGGTTCTTGAAAAAAATCACGTAAGTTGCAATCTCTGTGAACCCTTCCCACTGGAAACCTTCAAAGGCTTCACCAAAGGACCAACCTAAAAACCATCCGTATCTGGGTCATGCTATAATTAAGGATATTTGGCATTTGATAGAGAGAAGAAAAACAGTAGTTTTTACCTAACACTAATATAATGTTACATACGATTTATCTAAGATTTTAAAGCCTGCATTAGTCGTTTTGATAAGGATTTGTCATTTTCCTTTTTCTTTTTAAACATTAAAAGTCTTTAAAATAAGGAATTTGATTCAACTTATGTAATGTTTTGGAGGTTTGCGCCTTAACACTGGACTTCTTTGATGTTGTTAGTTTAATGTGCACAAATATCTGCCCTGGAAAAGAGGTCGTGGGAAGGATCAATAATTAAATTCAATTCAGACTTTTTTTGTGTGGTGCTTTTACAAATATCTCCAAAGCAGCTTTGCAAAGAAAAGTGCTTTACAATCCCCATTGTTCAAGCCAAAGTGGCGTAGGTGGTACAGAAAAAATCCATTTAAAATATAAAGGCTAGAAAAGGATGAAATCTTAGGAGGAAACTTGGGCTTATTGTATTCTGTTGTATTTTCAGTCCATTCTAAGTACATTTTGATCATTTATTTAGCTGATGCATTTATTCACATTGACTTACAAATGAGCAAAAGCACATTTTTTATCACTTAGACATATTTTTTGTAAATTAAATGGAATTTTATCATTTTACCTGCATATTATAGATTGTGCTAAGAAAAAAATACTACTGAACTTTGCAATATTACAGTAATATTAATACTGAAGTCTTTTGAGGTCACTTGCATGTCTATCAATGACTGAGACGCTAGATGGCGCCAGTTGCATTTGAAAAAGAGAGCACATCTGCAGTGTGATAAGAGATACATTTTTACGGCAGTTTTACTAAAAATATTTAAAATGGAATAGTTGTTCCTTTGCGTTTTTCACGTACAGATGACAATGTTGGCAAAATGGTCTCCATTCAAACGGATCCGTGAAAACGACTATTACGCTGCCAGGCCAGTAGTTGGCGACGTCACTTTGCAAAGAAACACTACGCGCCTGTAGACCGAACACGTACTGTAATACGCATGCACATGACATCAGCGTTTTCACAAATTTGTATTTTTGTAGTTTACACGGAACCGATAATGGTATCGTTTTCAAACACTTGCACTTTGAAACCCTTTTTCAAATGTTTACGTATTCAGGCCCTCAAAACACAGCTGTCGTTTTCAGTTTTTAGAAGAAAAAAATTTTGAAAACAAGTGAAAATAATTGAAAACAATATCATCATATCTGTCATAAATGTTCCTGTGTATCAAACTGCCAAAGTCATGTGGCTTCGCTACGTCATAAGTGTTTCAACACGTTTCAAAATTTCAGTGGTTCACAGTTTGATACACGTTCCAAACCACTGATTTGAAACAAAAAATTCGCAAAGCTATCAAAGCTTCGCGGAGCCGTGCTTTGAAATCTCCCTTCACTAGATATTGTTGAATAAAGTCGTTATTTCGTTTTTTTGGCACACAAAAAGTATTCTCATAACATTAAGGTTGAACCACTGTAGTCACGTGAACTGTTCTAAATATGTCTTTAGTAGCTATCAGGGAATTTGAAAGTGTTAATTATCTTGACGTCAACGCAGACTTCACTGAGCCATCGGATTTTATCAAAAACATCTTAATTTGTGTTCCGAAGATGAACGAAGGTCTTACGGGTGTAGAACAGGACGAGTAACTGACAGAATTTTCATTTTTGGGTGAACTAACCCTTTAAAGGTTAAACTAAGCAGGGTTGTACTGTCTGATATCATAGGTAAAGCATTATAAATTCCACAAAGAAGGTTTTATCAGTTCTTCAGAAAAAAAGAACCCAGCAACAAATACACAGGTTCTGAAAAACCTTGAATGAAACATCTTAAATATTTTTAATTATTAAAAGAACCATGAAGCCAACTCTAGACTCTATTACAGCCCATAAAAAGATTCTTTTCTTGGTTAAAATGTTGCAAAGAACCGGCATTTAAACAACCCTGAAGAGTGAATGCATTTGAGCGGCTAAATCTATGTTTTTGCACTCGCTACAGCTTTTTGTTTTACATAATATGTTTTATGTATTCTCAAGAACATGATAGTTGCCATTAATGCAGGTTACACATTTATTACAAGTCACTTAGAATGTTATGAATATGAATGTCTGAATGTGAATTTCTTTAGAATGGTTTGAAATCATTATGTAATTGTTTAAACCTTTATCAGTAATATTCAACAAGTTGTGGCTAAATGATTAAAAGAAACAAGGGAACTGTAAAAGCAATATGTTTATTACTGCTCCACATGAACCAAAACAGACAACATAATGACACACAATACAATATCGTCATATATCATGCACAACAAAAGAAAATAACAGCTTATTCTTTTTCTCAAAACTCATTGTTGGCATCATGCATTTAAATAAGAATTTAATAATCTAACCTCTTTAGATTAATGTCAACAGTTCATATAAATACCATATCATACTCACATCATTCAATAATGCGTTTTGTCCATGTAATCTCTTAATCCCTCTTTTCAGCAAACATATATATATATATATAATGGATATAACGAGAATGAGTAAATTAGGCAGACAATCAATGCCTAAATACATTTTAAACACACCAGGCACTGTTTCTCCAAGACTCAACGTGTACCTAATGTTTCCATTTGTATGGAATATGAAAGTGCAGCTGTGGTTCACTTAATGGCAATGTACTAGTATGTACATATGTGCAAGTATAGATCTTCACTTCACTTATGACAGACTGCCAGAAAAGGCTCACTCCCCTTTCATTTTCCTTCTCAAGCACACTTTCTCGCAGGGCTATTACATTTACTGAGGTTGAAAATCTGGGTCATTAAGGCCTACGTACACCCTGCAGTGACACGGCAAACACAACAAGCACAGCTAGAGGATGTCACGTGACTTTCTCAGAAATACACTCTCAAACATATTGATTATTACGCATGATTCAAGCACTGTCAGAACACGTAACATCACATCAACAGAGATGACAGTATTTACCCGACATTGAAATGAAAGAAAGCTTTACAGTTTGTCAGTCTCCAGTTGGACTTCAATACCCTGTGACAAAAGAAGCACCTTCCCTGAGAAGTATGGTGTAAACACATTCATGACCTACTCGTGCACCAATCGAATCTCGTTTTAAAACTAAATAGTTCTCCATGATGTGACAGTATATGTTGGCCAAAGTGCAACCTTTTCTTCATAAACATTCAGGAGTTTTATGTACGGTTGAATGGACACTGAAGTATATGTTATTAAAGTATTAACAGCATCTAAAATGTAAGCATTACATGTATGAACAGACACGTTTCAAAGGATTTCGTTGGATGTTTCAAATATACATTTCTGTTCAAAAGTTTGAAAATGTTTTTGAAAGAAGTCTCATGTTCACCAAGGCTCTGTTTATTTGATCCAAAAAAGTAACAACAGTAACATTTAGAAATGTTATTACAATTTAAAATAACATTTTTAAATGTAATGTATTCCTGTGATGCAAAGCTGAATTTTCAGCATCATTACTCCAGTATCACATGATCCTTCAGAAATCATTATAATATGCTTTACCATTTCTATATTCAATGTCGAAAACAGTTGTGTATATAATATAATTTTTTATATATTTATTTATTTTTATTTTGTATGGAAAACTGTCCAAAAAAGTCATTTTACTCTAATTTTGATCATTTTAATGCATCATAGTTCAATCTTTCCAACCTTAAACTTTAGAATGGTAGTGTATATAATAGTACATTGTGACAAAATAATATTTCCAGCGTACATTTACCTTCCTATCATGTTTGTATTTTGTTGAAGAGTGGTTAGATTTACAGTAGGTTTGGGCTCCAAATTTAAAACATTGTAAAATGTACTGTACAAATATTTTAAGAGGCAAATTATGTTCATGTCGTGTAGTTAACTTTGAAAATCAAATATGGAGATGAAAAATAAGGATTTTAGCCGCTTTCATTGCAAAACATTCTTTGGTCCTCTTGACAAGAATTTAAATTAAAAAAAAGATGAACAAAAATTGACTCAGTTGCAGTTAAAGTTGACTTTAACTGGAGTGAACTAGTTGAGTTAACTTAAAAAAGTTGAGTGCGATAGGCTGCCTTATTTTTTCAAGTTGGCTCAACTTAATTGTCTTTACAAGAAGTTTAAAGTTCAAAAGATTACCTAGTACTCATTAGATGAACAACAGTATATAAGTTGATTTTTATTGGAGTGGATAAGTTGAGTTAACTTAAAGTTTTTTTTACAGTGAACATTTATAAAACAGAGGGATTTTTACGTTTACAATACTGTGCATATGCAAGTTCTTTTAGATTTTAGATGCTGTCAATACATCCATATTGCACATAATGTCATATATGTGAACACAAAAACACCACATAAAGAGCCACATGTATAAATATGGATTCTTAAGAGATCAGGCTGCCCTGTAAAAATATGGACTTCAAATGCAGGACCTCTTGAGGCTGGTTAGTGATTCTGAATCTATTCAATAACAAGTCTACACATTAAACGATACCATCTTCAGAGGCTGGGTTAAGATTCCTATAAAGATACGATTGAATGTTTCCAATTAATACCAGAAAATCATTCAAGAACCAATGTACATTAATTTGCATTTGTAATATCTCAAAACGCCACACGTCTTATTTGTTTGTAGATGAAAGCAATTTCCTTACAAACAAGCAATTCGAGAGGAATGCCCTTTGTGACAGCAGATGGAGATGCTGAACTACTTGGAAAAAAAAGAATGAAAAACCCTTGATGTAAATGACATTTTCAACAAAAGCCACAAGTAGCAATGGTCTAATTAATCTGCAGAAAAGAAAAATGTGATTGGCATATTTAGCGAAGCACAAATGATTACAAAGCTTAATCACCTGAATCAGGAAAATAGACGGGTATTAAATATAACTGAGTAATTTACACAGCTCATCAGTGAATGAATCAAAAGATGCGACGATCTAAATATGTTCTGTTGAGGAGAACAGGCAGGTATGTGCTGTTGTCTCATTGTTCTTGTGAGCGGCTAGACAACCAGAACAAGGCCTCGCTTGTCACATCCGTATCTCTAATCAAATTACACTTTCAAGGATGGATTGGTAAGGTTTCCACTATTCCTTGTTTTTACCGTCAACTGTCAACTTATCTCCCCCACTCACCATATTCTTTTCTGGATCAGTTCCTTGAGTCGTCTGGGTCACTCTTTTCATGCGAAACGGAGATGGTGAGCATTTCAATGAGCCCGTCATGATGGAGTTATTTTCTGACTCTGTGAGTACAGCCGCGTTGCGACAGTAACGCTTCAGTCCTTTGCGGAAATGGATGGTGAAGAGGCCATAAGTGATGGGATCCAGAATTGCATTAAAAAGTCCAAAAATAAACAGTATGTGAGTGAGTGAGTGAGAGACAGTCTCTTCTAAATCCTCAGGAAGGAACCAGTACCAGAGACCCAGCAAGTAGTACGGCGTCCAACAAACTATGAACGACGTCACAATCACTATGCTCATTTTCAAAGTCCTCATACGGGCCTTTGGGATGTTGCTGTTGGAACGCCGCAAGTGGACTTCCTTTGAAGATACTGTAAAAGGGAGAAGATATTTTTGAATGTGCAGTAAATATATGATGATCCAAACACATTTTTTTTAAGTTAATTGTACTTTAAGGGACAGTTCACTCTTATATTACAATTCTGTTATCATTCACCCACCCTCAAAAACTGTATGTCTTTCGTCTATGGAGCTCAAAAGCAGATATTCTGAGGAATCCATCAACTGGATATTATAACTCCATATAATGAAAGACTGACATGATTGAGCCCGGTTCACTATTTGAATGTCCAAAAATTACCAAGACACTCTCTTAAAATGTCTTTCTTTGTGTTTCACAGAAGTAAGAAAATTATAGGCCTACAGGAAACGGTGTGAGTAAATAATGACAGAATATATATTTGGGGGTGAACTATCCCTTTAAGTATATTTTTCAAATATTTGTGCTTTATCAGAGAAATTTAGGGTGTGTTCACACTTGTAGTTCGGTTTGTTTGGTCCAGACCAAAAAGCATAAACATTGTCATTTTTAACACTGAACCTTCACCGAACCTAAAGGCATAGGGATACGTTCACAACCTGATTGGTCGGCTATATAACTCGTGAAGAGCTTATAAAGTGTAAAGGAGTCACACAAATGAAAATCTGCGGTTCCGATGCCTGTACCCAATTTTGGATCGTTTTAACATCTTTGGTCCATGTTGCGTTCATATTTCGTTCGAACCACACCAGTTTGTTTGGAGGCGGACAAAGCCCATCTCTTCAGCAGTCCCTACCAGGGTTTGAATGGCAGCGTTCACACTTATTCAAATGAACCGCAATATTGTATCCAAATCCAATTGTATTGGAGTAATATTTTATCAGGGTATATCTACATTTTAATTGTATTCATTTAAATGTGAGATTTCTAAAGCTTAATATTTTGAACACACCGATTCATATGGTGATGGTGACATTAATACAGTATGCAACATTAGCTTCCTTGCAAATTCAGACTCCACTTACTGTTTCCTTTGGTCATCCTTCGGGAGATCTCCACCAAGATCCTCGTGTAGCAGCAGATCATGATGGCCAGAGGTATCAGGAAGAGGCAAATGAAAGTGAACATATTGTAAATGGTCTCCTGCCAGTGTTTGACGAAGCTCCCTCGGGTGGTGCACTGAGTGAAATTGGCTGGTACTGTGATGGTCACATTGTGAAAGAGAAACATCTGTTGGGGAATTCAGCAAATCAGCATGTTACAATCACACCTACTTGTTTAAAGGATTTGTTCACTTCAGAATTTCTTGATAGTTTACTCACCCCCATGTCATCCAAGGTGTTCAGGTCTTTCTTCAGTCGAAAAGAAATTAAAGTTTTTGAGGAAAACATTTCAGGATTTTTCTCCAAGCAGTGGATTTCAACAGGTTGAAGGTCCAGATTGAAGTTCCAATGCAGCTTCAAAGAGCTCTACATGATCCCAGACGAGGACCCTTAGTCTTATCTAGAGAAACGATCAGTCTTTTTCTAAAAAAAATAAATAAATTATAATAAAATTATATACTTTTTAACCACAAATGCTCGTCTTGCACTTCTCTGTGATGTGCTACGCATTACGTAATCACATTGTAAAGGTCACGAGCTGAAGTACCGAGCAAGTGTTTAAAAAGCAAATGTGCAAAGACAAACGGCCTTCATAAAAAAGGTAAAACAACTATGTCAGACGATTTTGAAATCGGAGGACTCATTATGTAATGCGTGGCGCATCGCAGAGCTAGTGCAAGACGAGCATTTGTTCGTTTAAAAATTATATAATTTGTAATTATTTCACAAGATAAGACCCTTTATTCCTCGTCTGGGATCATGTAGAGCCTTTGAAGCTGCATTGAAACTGCAATTTGGACCGTCAACCCATTGAACCCCAATGAAGTCCACTATATGGAGAAAAATCCTGGAATGTTTTCTTCAAAAACCTTAATTTCTTTTTGACTGAAAAGAGAAAGACATAAAAATCTTGAATGACATGGGGATGAGTAAATTATCAAGAAATTTTAATTCTGAAGTGAACTAATCCATTAATATCATCAAATATTTTAATAAACTTTTTAAACAACAATGGCAGGTCACATTAGTCAAGCTCGCGTCAGCTTACTCTCAGCTGATCCACGTCTACCTATAGGAATACAATGCCGATCACAGCATCCCTATAAGGTCCATTCAGTACATCAGCAGCTTTATCACGTTTCTCATGAGCTAATTACCCTCCTCCATCCCCAGCTCCTCCTGTCATGAAGTCAGAACTTCACCTTCTGATATTCCTCTTCGAATCAGACTCATTTCTGTCAATTATTGTCATTAAGAACACTAATGATATTGTAAAACCTTTATGTTGGTTCTGTTCTGTTTACCCTAAGGGGGTTATCACAGCTCTCCCTGCTTTTATCCATGTTAGGCTGCATGGATGAGCGGGGAGGGTTTTGCCCAGAACAGAACCATACCGCCAATCCAAACTGTATGGTAATTGTCAATCAAATTTGACAATAGTGGTCCTGACAAAATTATACACTAGCTTGATTTAGAAGCTGTCAAAATGACAACTTGTTCTTTTGGAAAATTAGCCCCGAACTCTAAGTGACTGTTCAGTGCTAAACGTTCTGCACATCTAAAGCCAACTAATCAAGTGAACACTATCAGCTGTGCAAATTAGATGTGGCTTATATCCCCTTCAGCAAAAGGATTCAGTCAGTGTTCCCAGGATCAGTCTTTTGCAGAACATTTCAGAAATATTATGATGCCTGACTACATATTCTAGCTATAACAAGGAGATTCCTAAATGACAAATGAAGACTGGCATACAGGCTGAAGACATCTGTCTGTTTATGCCACAGAAATGATTCAGAAAAACAAATGGATAAACAAATGACAAGATAAGATCCGCTATAGCCCACTGTGACCTTGTATCTTCTACCATAACTTTCTGAAATGACCTCATTCAAACACAATCTGCTATGTCCTAATGTGTTTTACTGTGGAGTTTCGGTGCTTGTAATATGCCCTCATTCTTTTACCTGGCTGACCCATCATCAGCCTTCTCTGAACTTGAAAGCACACTGATTTTAAACGCTCTAGTTCATCAGGAGGAGCAAATAACGAGGTCTCAGCATTTATTACATCAACTGCACAGTTTTTTTTAAAATGTGCACGCCTCCTCTGATTGAGAATCGCCCCATATTAACATTCATTCCACAGTAATTCTTGTCGCTTTCTTCTTTATCATTTCAGATATTGTCACTGAAGGTCTTTTGTGAGCTTATTTAAGAAAATGTCCAATTGAAAAACATCTGATTAACTAACAAACTAAATAATTTATCTTTTGTGCGTGTGTGTGTGTTAGGTCCAGGTATATCCTACGTTATGGAAAAAAAATGATCAAAAACCATCTTTTTTTTTTGGTCCCAGTTAGGAAAACAGCTTATAAATCATAGCAAGTGTTGTTTTTTGAAAATGTAAAAATGCATAAAGTTTAGCGGTATGGATACAGGATAGAATATACAGTCTGTATGATAAAAAAATCATTTTGTCAATGGAAAGTCCCCATAAAACCTGAAAACCCAAAATGTATGTGTGTGTATTGGTAATGTTGAGTAATGTGTCTCCGCGTCAGTCAGTCATTATGTTAAATCTGAGGTGAAATTAAAGGGCTGATGAGAGCGTGTACTGTAATTGCTGAACACTTTCCAGCTCTAATTCTAATTTTACAACAAGTCTAGGGAGAATACTGAATACGAAATAAGTTACTGATTTGAAACATGAAGTTAAATAAGATCTTAAAGAAAATATGTCAAGGGAAAATACAGTAGCCTACAAAATGCAATGATACATTAAAGGGATAGTACACCCAAACACAACATTCTGTCATTCTTTACTCACCCTGATCTTATTCCACACTTTTATGTCTTTCTTTCTTTCATGAAACACAGTCAGTCATGGAAACTAATGGTTATCTGAGATGGTCAAGTCCTAAAAGCAGCACCGTACATATAAAACAACCATACTGTAAATGGTTCCTTTGTGCGAGGGACACTAAGGTGCACCATTTCCTTCTGCCATGGCTTTCATGTCTTTTATGATGATTTCAATATGCGCATATTCAAATTTGGTGCATTGTGACGTCGAGTAATGGCATTAGGGACTTCAATCCTGGCGTGAAGTGCCATTAAATGTAAATGAGATGTGAGACGGAATGAAGATTGGGACTAATGATTTAAAAACACACAGAAGTACACATTACACTTGACGGCATTGGAGCAGTTTGGAAACTGTTCAGTTTCTTCTTTTGTGTTCCACAGAAGTATTTTAATATTTTTGATGAAATCCAAGAGTTTTTTTTTTAATCTCCCATAGAAAGCAATGAAATTACCACATTCAAGGTCCAGAGAAGCAGTAAAGACATCGTTAAAATAGTCAACGTGACTACAGTGGATCAACCTTGATGTTATGAGGAGACGAGAATACTTTTTGTGTGCAAAAACAAAATAAAAATAACAACTGTATTCAATCATTTGTTCTCTACCCTGTCTTCAATGTAAACTGAAAGGGTAGAGAGGAAATTGTTGAATAAAGTCGGTATTTTTTTATTTTTGCGCACAAAAAGCTTCAAAACATTAAGGTTGAACCTCTGGAGTCATGTTGACTATTTGAACGATGTCTTCTCTAGACGTTGAACGCAGTAATTTTGTTGCTTTCTATGATAGATAAAAAAAAAAAACCTCTTGGATTTCATCAATTTGTGTTCTGAAGATGAATGAAGGTCTTACGGGTTTAAAACGACATAAGGGCGAGCAATTAATGACAGAAATTTCATTTTTGGGTGAACTAACCCTTTAACAAAAAGAGTAAAAATTGTCAAATACATTTTTCATTTAGTGTGAATGAAATTGTGCAGATTAAAAAAGAACAAATATAAATATTTAAAGTCTAAGCTCAAGAAGGCAAGCAGTTAAACCCCTTGTCATTTCATTTTGATCTCTCGACTTGATTCAGGGCGTTACGCCAGACTCTGGGGGATTTTGTGAATTTAGTAATGCCGCACACAATGAAAAACATGAAAAATCACTCAAGCGGTTCCTCACCTGAGGGACAGAGAGCACCACACTCATCGCCCAGGCCACGCTCAGCATTATTTTGTTCTTCCTCTTAGCCTTATTGATGGCCAGAGGGTTGAGAATGGCCGACTGCCTGTCCAGGCTTATGACCACAGTCACGAACGCACAGGAGTACATAGCCACGAGCTTCAGAAACATTAACAATCTGCAAGCCAGATCCCCTGCCAACCACTGAACCGTAATGTTCCAAGCAGCATCCACTGGCATGACGATGAAAGTCACCAGCAGGTCAGCAACGGTGAGGTTCATGATTAAAATACGTACATGGGATCTGCGCTTGTTGTTGGTGCTGGCAGCCCACAACACGGCGAGGTTGCACACAGCTGACACTGCGCAAAGAGTGAAGGTAATTATCACCCTCACTTTCGCTGCCATGGAAAAGGTGGGCAGCTGTAATGCCGCTTCACCTGCGCTATTGTTACACGTGGGCAAGGTGTAGTCGCAACTGCCGTTCAGAGCATCTGCAGTCAGCTGGGGAAACATGTTGTTCTCAGATGTTGGAGAGTTGTCATTCATCACTGAAGAGCGAAAGCGTGTGTTTGCTGCATTCGTTCCACTACCTGCTGCACAATGACTTTTACTGATGATCCATGATGATTCCAGGGGAAGAGACAGCGGGAAAGCTCTTTTATTTGAGTGGGATTTAAAAAAAGGAAAAGAAAACATGAGCTTTTTTTTTTCTTCAGATATTACACTGTTGCAGAACAGCCGGATGCATTTCACAGTTACAAAAATTGCCGTTATAATTGAAGATTAAGATGCCATCATAATGCAAGTTGGACACAGCAATTTTTTTGATGGTTTTAGAATAATTATTAAAAGTGAAAAACAATCCGTATTTGAATGTTTTGTTTTTGTAAAAAATAATTTTCAGACTCACCTGATGAAATGATCACTTAGAGCATTAAAGGAAATCCAGTGACCTTGAAATAAGTAGTTGTTTGTTCATCTCACTGTCTAAAAACCTTGGTTAATTCATATCTTCCATATATTTCTAAAATCCGATCTTCAAGTCCAGCTCTTCTCAAACACTCGTCTAGACAGATGTCATCCAACAAGACACCTGTTCGCAAGGTGACAGTCGTCTTTGTGCAAGAGTTATTCAGCCTGATTTGTAACTAAAAAGACGCAAAGAAAGTACGGAAATTCTGTGGAAAGTAAGTTTCAGATAATATTAACAAGTATGAATCTCCGATTGCAACCTCAGTTGATGTTTCTATTCCAGTTGGAGGGTGATGTGTGAATGTCCGCGTGCGTCTGCTGATTCTGGTGCAGCGCGCGCATCCACGGACTTTCCACCTCTTAATTCCCTCGCGCGTCACTTGACAACACCCGAGCTCGCGCTCGCTCTTGCTGCGCGTGTCAGTTTGAACTGTCATGTACCTACGCGGGTCAAATGTATTGTCGAACTCGCTGTGGTCCATGTTTAGCCATGTGATTTCACCTAAACCAAAGGACGAACTGCTGACCTGATGTGTTTATCTGGGGATTTGAATCACTCAACACTGAAGGAAACAAAAAGTTCTTATATTGAAGAGTTTTAATTATGCACACAGCATTTTCAAACAATTTTTTGTAAAAAAAAAAAAAAAAAAAAAAAAAGATGCGCTAATTGGTTGGCGCATCTTTTCACGCTGTGCCAAACAGATGTTCACAAATCGAACTCGTGATCACCTGGGGAGGTTACTATAGCAACGGTTGCGTCCCAATTCGCCTATTTATACTATGCACTAAAAGTGTACTGTTTTGCGAAGAAAAAGTACATACTTCTTGAGTGTGTAGTAGACAAGAGTTGTCGCAAACAACGCACATACTATATCCTATGCACTATGTACTCAACCATTTAGTATCGTTAACTTTATAAGGTTGTTTTGTAATAGAATAGTGGATAAGTACGCAAATTGAGCCTTCGCAAAGACCCGCCCCCTTTAGTTACTGTTGCTTTGTCCGACAAGCCATGCGCTCTCACGGAGCAAAGAGGACAATGATAACGCGTCGACAGACGTATGAAACAGTTTCATGTTCAATATATCATTTTTTAAAAGAAGTTTAATCAATAAATAGCGTATAGTGTCTCTTTAATGTGTCGTGACAGATCGCTGTAGCTCCTCGTGAACCGATCATCTCTTCATTCTAGTTCGTTTATAGCATCAAATAAACATGAATGAACATCAGAAGGAATGATTGTGTTTTTAAGCGAGGAAAGATGTGAGACAATTTTTGAAGTTAAAGTTCACTAAAGTTAATCTACTAACTCCTCTGACTGCTTTGTCAGACAAAATGGTGGCAAAATGGGTTATGATTGGTCAGATCGCCTGTCAATCAAACTGTTTGCGAAGGGTCAATTGTGACACACAAATTCTAATTTACTAAATTACTATTTAGGATGGAGAGTATGCAAATTGGGATGCAGTATTAAGGCCCGTTCACACAAATAACGATAAAAATAGGCTCTAAAAAAATCATTACATATATCAAATAATAGCAGAGTAGCCTGAACACCACAAGGGCACAGAGAAATTATGTCGCTGAAATCACTTTCAGAACGATTTTTCCAGCTGATAAACGATAAAAAATTGACAGCCAATCAGAATCCATCCTGCTTTATGAGCTCGAGCATTTAAAGTGGCAGAAAACAAAACGGTTGTCTTTCAATATAGCTACTCATCATTATAGTTATCTTGTTCTTGGTTTGAACAGGCCTTTTACTGTTAATGTATAGCTAATGTGTATTTAGCCTTAATGTTTAGTTAATGTCATTGTTTTAAATGTATATATTTAAAGGCTATAAAATAGTTGACATTTGTCAAACCTACGGCACTCCAAAAAAAATAGCTTTAAAACAAAACAAATGTACACAGTAAAATACCGTTTTCCATTGAAAGTAATAAACCGTAAAAACAATGCATTCTGGGTAATAACATATAGGCTACTTTCTTGAAAACGACAAATAATATTACCCAGAATGCCTTGTAATATACAGAAGTAATATACCGTAAAACAATGCATTCTGGGTAATATTTGTCATTAGCCTCAAGGTTACATTCTCGCAAATTACAAAAATAGTTATAAAAATTAAAAAGTAATATACAGTAAAAACAATGCATCCTGAGTAATATTATTTGTAATTTGCAAGAAAGTAACCTATGGCCAATGACAAATATTACCCAGAATGTATTATTTTACTGTATATAACTTCTGTATATTACAAGGCATTCTGGGTAATGTTTGTCATTAGCCTATTCTCGCAAATCACAAATAATATTACAGAGAATGCATTGTTTTTACTGTATGAAAATGATATTTAACGGTTTAAATTTGTTCATTTTTACTGCAATTTTTATAGCTGTATAGCTATAGTGGGTTCATGCAAAATAGACCTCAAAAGTACCTATAGAAAATCTTTCTCCTGAAAGTCAGACTGAACTAAGCCACTGCGGTGTGACTATTTGGATAAAACCATACTCTCAAACATTTTTGTGATGCCACGACCTATGGAATCTTAGGTCTGAATAAAAAAATAAAAAAAGATTTGCAACTTTTTATCTCACAATTCTGACTTTTTTTCCTCGCAATTGCGAATTAACATCTCGCAAGTAAAAGTCAGAATTCCATCTGTGGTGGGAACAAGCTTCCATAACACCCCTCCTGAATGCAAATGTAAATCTATTTATCCAACTTTACCCTTCGTCTCACTTTTGCTGAACTCACCTCGTTTCTGGGAGCAGTCAAATGTTCAGATCTGTTGGCATATACGAGAATTCGCTTGGAAGGTGATTTGTAGTTCAGGTTAGAAAACATAAGTTATTTATACCCGGTTCGTTTAGCATTCCACAGACACATTTCAAACAGATATCTGTAATAGAGAGGCCAGTTTCACTGACCACAGAGGAAAAGAGCCTGCGACCTTATACATTAAAAAAAAAAAATCGGAGACCTCCAGCTGGCCTTTGAGAACATACTTTGATTGAAATCAATAAAGCCAAATGGGTGAATCAGAAATCTATAGTTAAGCATGTAATAAACTTTATTTATATTCATTTGATTGAATTGAATTAATGACTTCATTATTGTGCAATTTAATATATTTATTTAATTTATTCAGACAAATATTCTCCGATTAGGCTAATCTTCCGAATGTCTGAAAGTGAATTATTTCATTAATTGTTTTTTTCTTTGACCATATGGGAAGACTTGCAGCTCTTTTTCACAATTATAACCCTTTAATTAATTGTATAACCATAATATAATGATAATTTACTCACTGAGGCATGATGTGGGTTTTGCATTGCACTCCACTATTATGATGAAGCCCCAAGCAGGTCTCAACATTGGCACCCAGAATAATTGCCATATTTGGTTATGTAATGAGATTAAAATATATCTTCTAAGCATTAGCATGACAGTAATTGATTTCAGTGAGGCTTTGCATTAAACAGAAGGTGTCAGCACTGCTGCTGTAAGGAAAATTAATTTCATAGTGACCCCAAGGTCCCTCCCACCCACCCCGACCGGGAGACAGGAGAGGGTGCCGTGGCAGAAGTCAAGCTCAATTCAGCTTCTGAGGGTGTTGGAGACAGATCTGAGCTCCAGACCGAGTTGGCCCCATTTCCCTGCTACGGGGAACTGAGCTGTCTGGCACATCAACACGGCAACAAATACGGTCCTCACCTGTCTCCTCTCATTAAATCTTGCCATGTATAAACAAACACACAACCCCTCCTTCCCTGAACACACTCAGGTATAGACATCCTGTCACCGGGGAGAATGGAAGAACTTCTCCACAGGTATAATATGCATTGCAAGCTTGCTTAGCGAGCAATTGCGACCAGCTGAGAATTTAAATGACAGACTTTTATTTCGGAAGATTACCTTCTATAAGAATGAGTGCTTTTGTGAGTATTGTATAGCTACTTTTTCTTTCTTATCCTTATTTCCTATACATTATAAGGTTCCTCTTGCCCTCATTCAGAGAAAGTTAATTTCCAGAAATCTCATGAAAGGAAAGTTACCCTTACAGCAACAGAGGAGCATAAATTGAAATGAACATTACTTCCCCTCACATTTCTATTGGGTAAGAGATTGCCCCCAAGAGATATGCGCACTATTTTGGTCTGTTCAAAGAGAAAACTTAATCAATCCTCACTTTGTTAATAAAGTACAGAATGAAGAGTTATGCATGGCAATGTTATATCGATCCATTTTTGCACGCAGTAGGAACTTACAAGTAGCTTATAGTTTTTACCATCTCTGGAATGTTTTCTGTCACCTTTGATTTTATTCAGTGGTTAGTTCACACCTCGAATTTGATTGGACAAGATATTTTCCAAGAGTACTGATATACAAGTCCAACAGCACTGAGACTTTTCACATTTTTTGCAGTGAGTTTCAGTGACTCCTTTTGCATCCAGCTAGCAAAAAACTGCGCTGTAATTTTGCAAGTATTTTTGGAATATTAGTTATATATATATATATATATAGAATAATAGTTACTTTTGAATGTTCTCTGAACCATTTGAAAAAAAAAAAAAAGTAGTAAGTTTGTTTAAAAAACAGACTTATGTCCAACTAAAATGTTTCAGATAAAAGCATACCATGAATGGTGTATAAGTAATATTTTTGTGCTCATGTTTTGATAGTGTTATTAAAGGCATAGTTCTCCCAAAAATGAAAATTCTGTTATTATTTACTCACCCTCATGTCAACCTTTAAGACTTTCATTCATCTTCGGAACACAAATGAAGATCTTATTGATGAAATCTGAGAGATTTCTGTCCCTTCACACACAACTACCGATTTGAAGCTTCAAAAAGTTCATAAAGAGATCGTAACACTAATCCATTACTTAATTGATATTCTGAATAACATCAACTGAATAACTTTTAATATACTTTATATTTAATTGCTTTTTTCTTAAAAATCATACAGTTTCGTATGATTCACATCATACAAATTCAAACAAAATCGCTAGTAAAATAGTTACGCTTTTCTGTGAAACCAGTAGCCAGCTACATCGTTGCACCAGTAGGTGGCGACAAGAGTCTTAAAGGCCACTGTGTTGACAGAATTTCCAATGAAACAGAAATATAGAAGCTCCTCCCCTTTTCCAAATAGCTAATAACATTTCGTCTAGATCACAGCTCGGCTCAGCTCGTAAAACCCAATTCTAAACGTTTCTCTTCCATATTGCTTTAAAATATAACATTGTTTGTAGAATTAAAATGAGTCCAAACGTTTTGTGGTCTGTGCCGACTCGAGTCTCTGGAGTCTCTCAGACTGTGTGCGAGCTGTGGTGGTTCGCGTGACATTAACGTGAAAACACACTTCATTCGTGTCAACGGAAAGCATATTTATCGTTCCCTATCCTCTTTTTCACGAGTTCATGTGCCCATATTATCGTACCGTAAGTGGTAAACATATTTGGCTTGCTGTCTGCTATTGAGGGGCTCAGAGAGGATATTCTACTCGAGATTCCCCCCCCCCCCGCCATAACAGACACACTTGTTCAAAAAGGAGAAGAAGGGGAGGAGGAGGGATGCCGAAAGAACTAACAACAGGAAGGAGGAAAGATGCTGGTTTTATACCTTGGTATTTATTGGAAGATTAGATGGGCGTACTCCTCCCGAAATTACGTTTAATAACTTTACTTAGTGCACTATGTGCCATTCACCATCCAGAAACAAGTAAATGTGTGAACAAATGACTGATTTAAGCCACAGCTTCGGCACTGGGTTATAGTGATTCTAGAGAGATTCTAGAGAGCATTTGATTGGACAGAAGATTTGATGAGAAGCTGAAGTCCGCGGTGATGTCATGAAAATCCTTGATCCATTTCAGCAGAAGTGAGAGACTGCAAGTCTCCTATATGTGAATTTTGTCATTGTTTTGGAACAGACCAGCTTATTCATAACCTTAACACTAATATATTCATAAAAGTTAAAAATCTTAAATTTTGATTTCAGGGAGACTTTAATGAGTGAGTCACTGAATTATTCATTCGACCATTCAGGAACAAAACACCCAGAACTAGAACAGATCCACACTGGCTTTGAGCAAAAACAGACAAAGTAACTGGCAACGTTGTGTCTAAAATGCAAGTCACTCCAAATTAACTTAATTTGTATTGAACTGATGTAAGCAGTGTCACGCAAGCGTATACTGTGTCTTTATCACTCTAATAACTTCTCAGAAAAGACTCATGCAGTCTTTGCTTGATTTTACCTTTTCAAATTTAGTAATCTTGTGCATTAATGGCAGATCCTGCATCCACAACACATTCTTTCTAATGTAATATTGCTTCATATATGAATTAATGTATACCTCCATATACTGTGTGCATCAAATACAAGCAATCAACCAGTAAAAGCAAACAATCCATGAGTGAGTTGTACACAGAACAGTGACACAGAGTTCATTCTCATTTGCTCATTACAGTTAGACCGACTGAGTCTGTTATACGTTTCATCAACAGAATTGTCTGAAATGAGGTTGAACGTTCATCCAGCTCTATTTTTGTAGTAAAGGTAATTTCACTGTCCAATATTCTGGCATGTGCTTTGCACTGAAATACTTATTACCTGTCTGCATAATCAGCAGGCATGAAAAAAATTCTCATAACCTCACAAAGCCTGTAATATATGTTCCAGAATATATCAGTACCGCGTTGGACTTTTATGTGTTCGTGTCTTTTTTAATCAAATGTTACAGTTTCTTTTTTATGTTTACATAGGTTAATGCACAAGGAACAACATTTACCTAAACCATCTGCAACCAAAGCTCTAATATTCCATTATATTAACATACTAAAAGTTGCATCAAAAAAAAAAAACTAAAAGTTGCAAGTCTTACTGTTTATGCTTTTGTAAATGTTTAATTTTTAAAAAAAATTTTTTTTGTATACTACTTATTGTATTTTGTATACAGTATTGCTACTGTATAATAACATTAAATCAAAGTCATTTCAATTAAAACAAGTCATTTCACTTGGCAGAAGCATCAAATTCTCCAAAGCCGTTCACCAAGCTTTCGATTAAATTTCATATTTGAGATCACCAATGAAATCTGACAACAACGGTCTCATAAATTTTGTTTCTAAATGCTCGAATGATGACAAAAAAACCCAGCATTTTTCAGGCTGGATCAACTTAATGCGCATGCGCAGTCATAAGTGTGCGTCTCTATAAAAGTTTCTATAGAGCTTTTAACTACAGCTGCAATGATGCGATGACTTTACCAATCAGAAGAAGAAGGCGGGACTTATTCCTCCATATTGCTCCCATTCATAAAAATACAAATTAAACTTTTAATTTAAATATAAAAGTTTAGTTAACAAATCCTCAAAAAGAATGAAAGCGTATAGTCGTTGGCACAGAGGTGCATCTAATTTAACCGAGACTACATGCTCTATGCCTGAAAGTGAATTAATAGGTCTATATTAATATCTGCACCGCCTCCTCTCACATTTTTTTTTTTTTGCAGTTATGCCACACTTTAAGACCTCATTCAACACAAAGAGCTCAAATAAAAGCTTGTTCTGAAATTATGTGTATGCCACTGCTGGACAATGTTACACTCTATTTAAAGTCATATTACATAATAATGATTTAAATTGGGTGTAAGTATGCCCCTTTCTTGCCTCATGGGTGAATACATGACTGATGCACATTCTCATAAGCTCTTGTGCCCAAGGAACCAGAAATACCCAATGTTCACATATATATACACTGATTCACAAAGGAGTTATACAGGCGTTCATGTACATTGGGTAGGCAGAACATTAGGCTGACAAGCACATGGTACAGCATAAATAGGAGAGCCCCTCGAGACAGGACTGCATTTAAAAGGACAAGGAGCACTCATTCACAGCCTAAGATTTTTGACCGTGAATTCGCATGTGACAAAATTTGATTGCAGAAACAAATAGCTTCCTTAAATCGCTGTTTGTGAAGCTCACGGTGTATAGAGTGCTTTTGGTGATGCTTAAATTCTGAGGTAAAAAGCTGTACTTTCATGGCTTTTAGCAATTATCTTCAAGTGTTTTTTATTCTTTCAGTTTCAGAGAGAATCAGAGAATGATTGTGAGACATATGAAATTCTGTCTTATTCTGCTCACATGTACTCATTATCAGGGCTGGGTAGGTTACTTTTAAAACGTATTTCAGATTACAAAATACATGCTTTAAAAAGTAATTTGTAACGCTTCTCGTTACATTACTCAAGTTTAGTTACTTAATCTAAATACTTTAGAATACTAATTAGTGTGGAACAAACACAAAAAAGGTAATTGCAAGTTTTTATCTCACAATTCTGACTTTTTCCCTCAGAATTGTGTGATATAAAGTTGCAATTGCAAGTTATAAAGTCAGAATTATGAGAAATAAACTCACAATATTAAGAAAAGTCAGAATTATGAGATATAAACTCACAATATTGAGAAAAGTCAGAATTATGAGATATAAACTGACAATATTGAGAAAAGTCAGAATTATGAGATATAAACTGACAATATTGAGAAAAGTCAGAATTATGAGATATAAACTGACAATATTGAGAAAAGTCAAAATTATGAGATATAAACTGACAATATTGAGAAAAGTCAGAATTATGAGATATAAACTCACAATATTGAGAAAAGTCAGAATTATGAGATATAAACTCGCAATATTAAGAAAAGTCAGAATTATGAGATATAAACTCACAATATTGAGAAAAGTCAGAATTATGAGATATAAACTGACAATATTGAGAAAAGTCAGAATTATGAGATATAAACTGACAATATTGAGAAAAGTCAGAATTATGAGATATAAACTGACAATATTGAGAAAAGTCAGAATTATGAGATATAAACTCACATACTAAATTCACAAATGCAAGAAAAAAAGTCAGTATTGCAAGTTTATATCTCCCAATTCTGACTTTATAACTTACAATTGTGAGTTTAAATCTCACAATTCTGAAAAAAGAAGTCAGAATTGTGAATTGCAAACTCACAATTGTGAGGGGAAAACAACAAATTGTGAGAAAAAGTTGCAGTGACCTTTTTTACAATTATAAAATGACTCAAACAACTATCACAAAACATGAAAACAGTCGTGGATCATCAGGTCATGACAGGACAGTTAAGTTGACAGTTGAGCAATTATTTTATAAATTCAGTCATTTTGTCTTGTTCAGGGCAGAACTAAATAAAAATAACAATTTTTATGATCCCTCTTAAAAGTATTAAATGTTGATGAAACTTAACACTGCTTTTTCAGACTGTCAGAGTCAGAGAATCACCAATTGCTAAATGACATTAAAATTCAAAGTAATCACTTTGGTAATCTAAAATACTTTTCAGATGTAACTGTAATCTGATTACCACCCATTTAAAATGTAACTAATGAAATACAGTTACTCAAATTTTGTATTTTAAATACGTAACTAAGTTACTTGTATTTCGTTACTCCAACCCTGCTCATTAATTACCTCATGTTGTTATGAAAACCTGTTAAATGTCTTTTTATCTGATATGTTGTTAATCAGATCTAGCTCTTGTTGTTAAAATTTACACTTTAGCTGAACAACAAGTTATGACAATTCATGAGGAATGCTGGAATATATATGAAGCCTGACTCTGTCTTGTTGGTGTGGAAATGATGACCAGGAGAAAGTGGAGAGCAGTCAAGTAGGTTGAAACATGTTTGTCAAGAGGCTATAGTTAGATGCACCCCCATATGATGCCTTTTGAGGTATATATACAGACAAGTGTGCAGGCAGGTGTGGAGTAGGTCAACACCAGCAGGATAGTGTGAATGTGGCATCCAGGTGCATTAATCAAGTGTTGATTCAGTCCATCTGTGATGCACCTCTTCTATTCTGATAGCTGAGAGAGTTCTGGCACCATGGGGAGGTGCTGAATGTAATGCGACAATTGGCTAAAGTGTGACTCAAAACAAGCACAAAACAAAGCAAAACCTTTGTCAGAGCAAAGGCCGCAGAATGAGAGAAGAAAATAATCTGCTAAAAATAAATAAATAATTAGCTTAAAATTGTAAACGGCACATGCATTCGTCTCGAACCGCACGGTGCAGACGTCACGGTTCGGTTCATGCAGTTAGACGAGGAAAACTATGAAGGGAAATCAGTAGCCAAACTTGAGAGCTTGTTGATTTGAATGTGAGAATTTGTGATAGTAATATTCGTATTTGCTCTGATACGAAAAGCTGAATCTTTTGATTTGTACGCAGAGACAATAATAAAAAACATCAGTGTTTTAAAGTCGAAGTTGCAGATAAATAGTTACAAATGTATAAATTGACATTCGCATAAACAAAATGACAGACACACTTTTGGAAATTACTTCAGTTTCGCTGTAAAACCACAAGTCAGTGCTTACAGTCTCTCAGATCTAGCAGCACAACTTCAAGTTTTTGGGTTAAAAGACAGAAAATGCCTTTTCTACAATAAGAAATCTTTTTTTTTTTCATTTAATATGAAATTTTTAATTAGTCTTCACAATTCTTATCCAAAAATAAAGCAGCCAAATCCAGGACAAGTCTGAGCTTTGCCCATTCCTTATTAAAATGAATATATATTTTTAAAATCTACTATCGAGGTTTTAAGTAACCAGAGATGGAACTTTTTGTACACCACGTACATCACAAACCACTGAAATTGGTTGATAAATGTAAATGTCATTTTCGTTTTTATCCAGAAAAACCGCAGCTCGCCTGTTCTTGCGTTTGTTTACAGTGCAGTCTTGCCCTCAGCAATACGGCGGCCAATGGGGCGTTTATGTATTTGCACCCCTGGCCACCCCCTAGCTCCGCCCCTGCAATTGTAAATGCAGATACGAGAGAACAGAGACGGGGGTGGGGCTGGAAGCCATTTTATGAACGCCATCATCTCTTCCTCTTCACTACTATTTACAGAATAAACATGAATGAACATCTATACAGGTATTGAAAGATAAAGTATACAACTTACCAAAACGTATCTTGTGTAATCGCTCAATCAGTGTTTCAACTGCGGAAATACGTCAATAAAACAGCCTGTAAACAATGTCACACATTTACTTCAGAAAAGCCATTCCGTGTCCACTGCTGTTCGCTAAATCGTAGGCAGGCGGCAGGCAAACAATAGTCCAGTAATCCAAAGCAGTAAATTCAACAAGGTAGGCAGCGAACCATCAATAAATGGAACAGACAGGCAGAAAACAAGACAAGGAAAAACGCTCAGAAATGACAGTGGTACACAAATCAAGACTTCGCACCTGTGTGAGTGTGTGTGTGGAGCTTAAACAGTGAGAAGTGATATGGATCAGGTGAGAGTGCAATCAGTCCAGGTGTGAAGACTTCTGGGAAATATAGTGAAGAGTGACTGAGGAGGGAGTGTATGTGTGTGAATTATAGGAAATGGAATCCGGTGAAAATAACAGTTCCACGGTAGAGTGCCCTCTTGTGGTTATGGCAGGAGCTTTGGCTGGTAATCCTAACAAAATTATTATATTTCAACAGCAAATTGCAGAAACATAATTTTATAATTAGAAATAGAATGCAAAAACTATGTGCAATTTACATGTTTTTACATGCAAATTTTTAATTATTGTTAGAGTGTTCATGATTACATCTAAACATAAATAGCAACTGAATTTAATAGTATGAATTCTGTTGTTAATTGTAACCTTTATTATTATAGAAATATTCAAGTAAGGGCTCCCTATATAATTTACAGCAATAGTATAATTGGTTGAATTTTGTTTGAGATACAGTTTGTTCAGTAAACCACTGTTTAAAAAAAAAAAGTTTAGTTTTCTCATCCTGCGTGTACTGAACCATCATTTTTGCGTACCGATATACCCCTAGTTGCAACGGTATTTCTTATAGTTGCAAATGTATTTATTGTAGGCTGTTAAATGACAGTTTTTATTTTTACAGTGATTTACAAGTGACAGGTACGGAGACACCCAGAGGATGTTAATGAGTACCAAGCTTTATCAGAAGGTGCTGATGACGTATACAGTCCACCTACACAGAGAACTTGCAGTTCGTGCGTAGAGAGCCGTATTTTTCATCTCGTCTTGTAATGGTGGGGTCAAAGAGGAACACACTCTCAACTTTTAAAATGCACTGCTCACAGGGCTAACAAGCAGGAAACACAAACTGTGAGATGACTAAAATGTGAAATGTACTGCTAGCTGTTATAACAAGCAGCATAACAAACAGTCGGAAGCAGGGACTGTGAATGACATGAATGGCAGCTCTACAGTAATTTTTTTTACTAGTGTCTTAACAGCATAGAGCTCACAAAGCAGATTGTGAAGAACACCAGCTTTTTACCAAATTACACAAACCAATAGATGTGAACTAACATTTGAAAAGGGCTTTCTTTCTTCAAAAGCGGACTGTGGTAAGAGTGAATGAAGAAAAGTGCACCAAATTAGAATGATTTCCGAAGGATCATTTGACAATGATGACTGGAGTAATGTGGCTTCGCCATCACAAGAATAAATTGCATTTTAATATATGTTTTATCAAATAAATGCAGCCTTGGTAAGCATATAAGACTTTTTGTACATTTGAACATTTGAAAAGGGCTTTCTTTCTTCAAAAGCGGACTGTGGTAAGAGTGAATGAAGAAAAGTGCACCAAATTAGAATGATTTCTGAAGGATCATTTGACAATGTGTAATGTGGCTTCGCCATCACAGGAGTAAATTGCATTTTAATATATGTTTTATCAAATAAATGCAGCCTTGGTAAGCATAAAAGACTTCTTTCAAAAACATTAATTAAAAATCTTATATATGTGTGTCTGTGTGTATGTGTGTGTGTTGTATATATGGTTTATGAGTTGGGATTGGTATCGAGAACTGGTTCTATTGGCTCCAAATTTCAAGGAATTGGTCATTCGATAATTTATTAATTATGTGATTTTCAATTCAAAATTTTTCAATTCAAAAAAATTTCACACAAAAAAAATTTCATAATTTATGAAGACACAGATTTGTATAATGACATGGGTATTACACTGGTATTACGACGTAAACATGTTTTATGAGGACAAATATGTTTTACGAGTCCTCATATTTACAATAGCTTTGAAAACATACTAAACAATGTTTTATTAAAAATGTAAAAATGCAGAATGTTTTCTGTGACGGGTAAGTTTAGGAGTAGAGTTAGTGTAGGGGAATCGAATGTACAGTTTGTACAGTATAA
The DNA here is from genome assembly GCA_038088235.1 of Zacco platypus. Taxonomy (NCBI): domain Eukaryota; kingdom Metazoa; phylum Chordata; class Actinopteri; order Cypriniformes; family Xenocyprididae; genus Zacco; species Zacco platypus. The sequence goes on from CM076075.1 coordinate 27,359,335, forward strand.
AAACCAGTACGCCTATGGGATGTCCTTACTAAGATAGCAAAACAAACCTCACTATACTTGTGAGGACCAAATGTCCTCACTTATGTTATGAAATACTTTCTCAACCCACTAATGAGGACATTTGACTGGTCCTCACTAGATAAAAAGGCTTATAAATCAACCAAAAAATGTTTTTTTTATATTTAAATCTAATGATGGCCACATGTTTCTGTGATGGGTAGGAGTAGGGGTTGGGTTAGGTGATAGAAAATATCATTAACCTGATATAAAATCAATGGAATGTCCTCACTAAGATAGCAAAACAAACGTGTGTGTGTGTGTGTGTGTGTGTGTTGTAATGATCAGTTTTTACACGCTTGATTTAGTTAGGAAAGCAGTAGCAAAAGACATCAATACAGAATCAAATAAGCATATAATTAAAACTGTGGGTTAATTAAAATATTGTGTGATTTAGCCGAGACAAGCTCACAGTCTGCATTCCACTTCATTTAATCGGGCTCACTTCTCATTGTAATGCTAAAACAAGAAAAGACATCTCTCAGAGGAGGGCTGCCACAAAGTCAGGTCCGCAAAAACATGTACAACCATGGGCAGCCCATAAAAAAAAAAATGTAGTCCATCAAACTTCTTGTGATGTCCTCGATTGAGTTCGTCAAGCTCAGACGTCCGTGAGTGAAAACATAAACACTTTATAGAAGAAACTGAAGTGTAATTCTTATTTAAAAGCAGCACAGACATATTTTTCATGTTTAATATGGTAAAGTTGTTTGGCTTTAAGCAATCTATTGTATAAAATGCATATATAAATAAATGTGAGCTAGTTCAAACATCCTCATCGCTGTGATCAGATGCTTTCTTAACTGCTGCTTTCTCACCTTTTGTCATTTTAGTTGTGTTTACTTTGTTGTTGAAAGCACGCTGCACATATTTACATAGTTGGGATGTTCGCTAACAATATATATCACAAACTTCATTTTACCCCTTAACGAAGAACAAAAAAAACTTCGCTGTGAGTACATCGGGGCCTTTACTCAGTGCGAAACTAACAAAGAGGTTTTGGCACACAATTGCTTTCCAGAGTGGTTTGGATAGAGGATGTTTATACCTTTCAACAAGGATGCTCAGTAAGCTTGTGCAACCTATTATTTTGTGTCTGATATCCACTTCCCAATAATAGCCCTGACAGTTGCCTAGCACAGCTGTAGGAGGCCAGAAATGAGTGGGGAAGGTGCATAGTGTCATGTTGAAAATCTTTCACCTCTTTCGTAATTTCATTCATTAACAGTGCGTTCCAGAGGGAGAACAATCATGTTGTTGCATGTCATGTCATTCTAAACAGAAGTGGTTAAAAATAACTACTTCAGAGCCTTTTAAAACATCTTTATTTGGCAAACCACTCCAGGCACACATGTTTGCCTAATGCAAACTTTTTTCTGCTGGGCTCACCTTTTCATATATTTTTAAAAATGTTTATATTTATTTTGTGAAGTGGCATCTTAACTTCGGTTTCAAATAAGTTAATATTTTTAGGCACACAACATGCTGTGATCTCTTTTCGTTACCCACCATGAAGCCTTGACATTAACACCCACCAACCTGCCAAGCGGCGGTGTGTAACGCAGTCATTCCTACTAGTCACTTTGGTGGGTTAAATTTGATATACATTTTTTCTATTGTAGTCTTTTAAAAGGTATCTAAAATAATAAACTAGTGCAATGTAGTGATGTCAAAAATATTGATTTTTCGATACTGAAATATCTTAAAGGCTACCCACAGAATAGATACACGATAGCTGGGCTTCCTCGCTCTCTCATCTCTCTGACAGCGAGTTGACACACAACTTTACTACGCCCAAAATACATAAAGCCGCATCTCAGTACTAAATTGAGTTCTTTTTCGCTGCTTATTGTGCTTAAACAGTCAAATACACACAAAATAATGTCAAAATTATTTAGGGTAGTCGTGGCCTAATGGTGAGGGAGTCGGGCTTTTAACTTGCAGGTTGCAGGTTCGATTCCCATGTCGGCAGGAACTGAAAGTGGGGACTGTGAATAAACAGCACTCTCTCCACCTTCGATACCACGACTAAAGTGCCCTTGAGCAAGACACCTAACCCCTAATTGCCTCACTTGTAAGTCGCTTTGGATAAAAGCGTCTGCTAAATGACTAAATGTAAATGTAAATGCAAAATGACAGACTTGGCAAGTACTGCAAAACTGCCTTATGTGCAGTTTACATACAATTTTTTTATTATTATTTGAGTGTTGATGATTATATCTAAAAGTAAATAGCAACTGAATTTAATAGTTTGGGCTCTGTTGTTAATTGTAACCTTTAATATTATAGTAATGTGCAAATTAGCAGAGATAGATGTTTTTTTTTCTCCTTAAGACAATTTTAATTATAATTGACTTAATTTAAAGACAGACACAGTTTGTTCTGTAAACCACTATGTAATAAAAAAAAATTGTTGCTTTCTCACCCTGTTGTTCTGAACAAATACCAAACCATGACTTCAAAACCGAGGTATGTACTGAACCTTCATTCATATATATATATATATATATATATACATACACACATACATCACACATGTATGTGTATATATGATTGGACAAGACCGTGGAGTGTCCCTTGTAATTTTAGGCTTCAGAAAGGTACTCATGAGCAGCACGTTTGGAGCCGAAGTGGCTTTTCTAACTCAAAGAAGAGCCAGTGTCACCTTATGACCTTTTATTTTATGGTTCCCCTATACTGTAAGATTCATGTGGTGTCCTATTGTGAGAAAATATCAGAACAGCATGCAGGAGCTTTACTTGTAATCACTGTGATGACAAAACATCACTGATTATTGAATGTCCTGGGGGACCATTCATCAAAAGCAGGACTCTCAATTTTTCCAATGTTGTCCTGGCAATCTGATGTCTCCGTGCGTCTCATTCAACTCATCCTTAAAAAAATACTGGACTGTGAGCTTAGTATGCTGTACACATGTTTGAGCAGACACACTTGGCCTTCTTTGATGCCATTATTTTAATAATGACTAAATAACGCTGATTTTGGAATTTAGTTTGATGAATTAATAATTCAGCTACAATGTTGGATGACACTTGATGGCCAATGTAAAAGTCGTGAAGCAGAACTGCTTACTGTAACTGTATCCACTGTACTGCATACAATGTGACAATATGAAGTGACACTGTTTAAGAATGAAGAAATAATGCTGCCAGATGGAAAGGATGACAAACAAATACCAAAAAAGAATGACCACAAAATAAAACTCCATGATAATGAAACTAAACAAAGACTGTCACAAAGCTGTCTCAGTTTTAGTTGGACTGTTGCTTACATTCCCTGAGGAAATGTACCAAGGTCGGTTCTGTCAGATCTTATACAGTAACATCAGCAAAATACAAATGCTTTTTCCCCATCCCCTACAATTTACTGTCGTTATTTTTCCTTAAGAGATCTGAAATTATGTTGTTGAAAACAGAAAATTGCTTTGTATACAATAGAAAGTGTAATTATACAAGCTTTCACGTACCTCCTTGTGGTCAGTAAATGATTCATCACAACAGGAGATGAGGTTCTTTATGTTCATTTTCAGACTTAAATGTTTTTATTTATTTGCTTCAGTCTGCGCTGGTCTTTTATGCCTTTTATTCCCTTCAAAAAAATGTGTTATATTATATTATACCATATTCTGTCTAAGTTCTCATTTCTGACTGGATGGAATCTGTGCGTTCAAACTGTGTAATGCACAGGTAGTGCCAATCTAGATCCATAGAGTTGTAGCTGATAAGAATAACAACATAAATAACAAAATAACATTAATAATAACTTTAACTTGTCGGTGTCGGCATGTGTTCATGGTATAAGAGGGATAATCCATGTGCGTTTCACGGTTTTAATGCGCTTCATGTCAGGTTGCTCATATGTCGACACAAGTTCAAATCCAGCTTGCATCACTTGCTGATCCTATTCTTCCCTCATTCCATTCTCCACTGTCTTATCAATAACAAATACAGGGATGGAGAGAGGCTATTGACAGTGTTGTCAACAGCCTTAAAGTCCCCATCAAATCTAATTTTTTGGCTTTTATTATAATAAATAAACTATATAATATGCTGCAAAACAATGACAACATTCAAATTTAGAAGATTCAAAAACTTACAGTCTTGTCACTTCCGCCAATATGGATCAATGATTTTGATGACATCACCCTGCACTTCAGCTTCTCATCAGATTTTCTGTCCAATCAAATGCTCTCTAGAATCTAAAGCACGGACAAATGGATTTTCGACAATCGCTGCCGTGTCCAGCGTAGACAGCCTCAAGTCGTCACGGCGGTTGTGTTCAGCGTAGACACGGTAAAAGTGTGCAAAAATATATATGACAAAAAAACAGTAAAAAAGTGTGCACCTAAGCTAAGCTGCTATTACAGAGATAAAGTCGTGACAAAACACTGTGGAGCAACTTTCAATTGAAGATTTAGCATGGTTCCAATACAGTATAAGTATTCCTGGATAATGGAGGAGGTTAAAGGACTTTTCGTAAAACATATTAAGAGCATCTTCCCTTGGACCATGAGTGGTTTTGATGCATTAAATTGCTGTGAGGTACAGGTTGCTCCATTAGATTGAGTGCAGACCCAAGTTACAGTCATAAGCAACGCTTTTAAAAGCTGGAAAACCAAAAAGAGTTTTTTTTTTCTTTTTCTCCGCTGTTAACTGATGCAACTGTATTCTGGATGTATGCCAGAGTAGATCATGAATAAAAGTTAGAGTAGAGAACTGAAGAGGGGATTTAGGAGGAGAACACTTAGACAGAAATGCACATGCATTTAAAAAATATACAATATTCAAATTTGGACAACAAGGAGTAGCGTAACAACAGTTAGAAGATCTGGTTTTCTATCCTGCACATATTTCTGTTTAGATTCAGTGTAAGAGACTCGCCTGGACTGCTGATGTTGCTGGTTTTAGGACAAAAGAGCAAAAAAAGTGCAAACACTGTGAGTTTGGATTCTAGTTGAGGCATCAGACATGCATCACTAAGAGTCAGTGTCGATGTCAAGCAAGGTAAAGGTTGGCCTGAGGACAGATATGGAGAGAAAAAGAAAAGGGACACAGATATTGACTCAGATTTTGGGCAGGAAAACTATGCTGGCTTCAGAAAAAATTACATGCAATGCAAGTTGAGTTATTGAGTCATTTTGTCAAACTTTTTGTTGAAGAATGTCATTAAAGAATTCTGCACTAGCTTTGCATACTTTAGGTATTCTAACAGTTTATTATTCTTTTAAGATGAAGTTTCATTCTTGTATTCTCACTATGACCTCCCATGTCACCAATCCCCCAGCTATCACCAATTTTACACTGAATCCATACTGAAAGTGTGATATTTTTTTTTTCACATTTGACAGTTCTCTGGTATTAAAAGATAAGAGATAATTACGGTGCATGAAATGACAGTTAGCATTGTTTCCTTGACAACATTTATTACATCAAGCAAAGTAGTTGTCACATGGTTGTTGTGACATGGTGCATTATCCTGCTGGAAGTAGCCATCACAGGATGGGTACATGGTGGTCATAAAGGGATTGACATGGTCAGAAACAATGCTCAGGTAGGCCGTGGCATTTAAACGATGCCCAATTGGCACTAAGGGGCCTAAAGTGTGCCAAGAAAACATCCCCACACCATTACACCACCACCACCAGCCTGCACAGTGGTAACAAGGCATGATGGATCCATGTTCTCATTCTGTTTACGCCAAATTCTGACTCTGCCATCTGAATGTCTCAACAGAAATCGAGACTCATCAGACCAGGCAACATTTTTCCAGTCTTCAACTGTCCAATTTTGGTGAGCTCGTGCAAATTGTAGCCTCTTTTTTTCCATTTGTAGTGGAGATGAGTGGTACCGGTGGGGTCTTCTGCTGTTGTAGCCCATCCGCCTCAAGGTTGTGCGTGTTGTGGCTTCACAAATGCTTTGCTGCAGACCTCGGTTGTAACGAGTGGTTATTTCGGTCAAAGTTGCTCTTCTATCAGCTTGAATCAGTCGGCCCATTCTCCTCTGACCTCTAGCATCAACAAGGCATTTTCGCCCACAGGACTCCCAGATACTGGATGTTTTTCCCTTTTCACACCATTCTTTGTAAACCCTAGAAATGGTTGTGCGTGAAAATCCCAGTAACTGAGCAGATTGTGAAATACTCAGACCGGCCCGTTTGGCACCAACAACCATGCCACGCTCAAAACTGCTTAAATCACCTTTCTTTCCCATTCTGACATTCAGTTTGGAGTTCAGGAGATTGTCTTGACCAGGACCACACCCCTAAATGCATTGAAGCAACTGCCATGTGATTGGTTGATTAGATAATTGCATTAATGAGAAATTGAACAGGTGTTCCTAATTATCCTTTAGATGAGTGTATATAAAGCATGACAAAAGATTATTAATATGCCATACATCCAGATTAGTAATATTTAAAATGTACTTTTAAGTAAAATGTTTTGATATTATAACAAAGCATACTTTTTAGTGTACTTAAATGTGTTAAGAAACATATTCATGAAAGTGTACTCCATTTTTAAATGCAATTCATTTTTTTTTAATAGAAATATACCTTTAAGATTTGAAGACTACAAGTGCACATTCAATACCAATAAGCATACGTCTTTTTCACAAGGGAAATTACATTTTCCTTAAAGCTTTTGCTCCTTATTGCAGGTTGTTTTGTTTAGTGTGTACTGATTCTGCCTGCTGACGACCTGAGGCGTTTTTCAAACTAGAGACTCTGATGTACTTGTCACTTCTTGTTTCACATCTGGGCCGTCCACTTCTCTCTCTATCCTTATGTCGGATCCAGTTTGTTGTCTTCTTTAAAGACAGAGGCGCATATCCATGCCTGGAATAGAAACGCAAGCGCACTCAATAATAAACTTCATAATAATAAGAATACATTTGTAATTTCCACACTTAATTATGTAGAAGTGAACTGTGCAAATCTGCTAAGGCAATAAGAAATGTGTTTCTGTCTTTTCATGGTGGACTGGAGTAACTGTCATGTTTGGTCTGAGGGCACATTTACACGACAATGATGTTCTAAAAGTTTTTCCTTTGTTTTTCACATATAGACCACACCGTTGTCAAAAAGATCCCTGTTCGTATGGTTCCGCAAAAGTGACTAAAAATGCTGTATTCTGCTGCCAGGCCAGTAGTCGACGGTGTCACTTTGTAAAGAAACAGTACACCTATAGACTGTAACACATAATAAAATACCTTGCTGCGATACGTCAACGCGTCCGCCATATTGCTGAGGGCAAGACGGCACTGTAAAAAACGCAAGAAAACTGGCGAGCTGCGGTTTTTCTGAATAAAACGAAAACAACGTTTACATTTATCAACCGGTTTCAGTGGTTTGTGATGTACGTGGTATACAAAAAGTTCCATCTCTGGTTACTTAAAACCTCGATAGTAGACTTTAAAATATTTAATTTAATAGTCAAAGCTCAGACTTGTCCTGTATTTGGCTGCTTTATTCTTGGATAAGAATTGTGAAGACGCCCATAATGAGATAATTTAATTTTTCACATTACATGAGAAAAAAGATTTCTTATTGTGGAAAAAGCCTTTTCTGTCTTTTAACCCATTTTAGCTTTTCTTGTGTTTAGAATTGACCAGCATTGTGAAAATGAAGCAAATCGTCAAATACAAATCACACACGTTAGAAAAAACATCCCTTCTTATAGCTACTTCCCACTGTCTCCTCAACTCTTTCTCGCTGGGAAACCTTCAATGTGTGAGAAAGTAAGCTAGTCTTACTGTAATTCACAATTTCAGTCACCTAACGGAAATGTGTTTGTCTTAAAAAGTCGGTTTTAAGAAAATAAAGATGCATATTTAAATTTCAGGAAATTTAGCTTATAAAATAAGATAATATACGCTAAAACTATATTATAAATCATGTAAACCCAACTTTCTAATTAGCGACATTGCTAGCTATTTTCTGACTGACTCCGATGGCCAACTACCATCAACATAATTATATAATGACCAAATACAACCAGAAACCATGTTCAGGTTTACCTGTGAAAGGTTATTCCCCGAGACCTGTATTCAATTGTGAGGCGATTTGTACAGCACACGAAACAGCCATTTTTCTCAATTCCAGTTATGAGCGTTATGGGAACGTTGCCCTGCACAATATGGCGGCGCCGTTGACGTACGATCCAGAGGCCAATGGGGAGTCTATGTATTTTATGTCTATGCTGTAACACACATGAACATGAACATGACATCACTGTTTTCACTAATGTGAATTTATATGGAGACGATAACAGTGTCGATTTCAAAAACTTGCACTTTGAAACCCGTTTTTAAAAGTTTGTGTTTTTAGGCTCCCAAAACGCCGTTGTCATGTAAACGAACAGCCAAAACGCCTACAAAGTTTCACGATTTTTAAGTTAAAAACGGTGTTGTGTAAACAGCCCCTAAGTTTTGTTTGAATCGTATTCTTGGTTTGTTTTGCTCTATTTCCTGTTTTGTTTCCTGTGTTAGTATTTGTTTCCATAGTTACTCATTGTATGATTAATGCCTGTTTCTCATTGGTCCACGTTTACACAGTACATATATCCATGTGTTTTTAGTGTTCTTTGTCAAAGTCAAGTGGTTGTTCTGTTTGCCGAGGTTTTGTATTTTGAGAATGTTTTTGAGTTTGTCTTCACCTCAACTGTTGCTAGATCCAGCCTTTATTTTCATCTCTGCTTGAACCAGCTGTGACAGTAACAGCAAAAATAGGGCTTTGTGTGTGTGTGTGTGTGTGTGTGTAGATAGACAGACAGACTGACAGGCAGAAAGATATTTAAATTGATAGACAGACAGACAGACAGCTGTCAATTTGTACAAAACAAACATGGAGGCAGAGGTCATGAGATGTTTGGAATTGAGTAGAACCTCTTACCTGGCGATTGTAATCTCTGGGGAAATGGGTTTTTTAAAGAAGATATTATCAGGGAATACAATGCCCTCTTTATATCCATCTATAATTTCCATCATCAGACCTTTCTCACCCACTCACATTGTCCTCCTCTCTCGCTTTCTCAGTGTAGTTTGGCTTTCTTTATTTGAACCACTCAGAGCTTCTCAACAATCCACCCTCTAAAAAGGTGTTCAGTATTCTCTGGTGAACTTTCCTCAATTTCTAGGAAACAAACGAATGACAAATAAGCGCTTATTAGGTTTAGTGTGTGTGGAGGAGTGCGATCTATTCATATTCACCTCAGTTCAACTGCATTTAGTCATGTGTGACGCATAGAGGTTTGTGCAGAAATGCCTAGCATTTCCGATTAGTTCCTCTGACCACGAGGTGAACTGCAAACGAAAACATTCCCGTACCTTGTTTTTTGTCATTTTTTCCAAGGAGAGGGTAGCAACCTGTTGCCAATATGAGTTGTTACATCACGAAGAGTGTTCATTATGTCAGTGTTGTGCTGCAAATGGGAATGGTTACAAAGCAATGATGCAATATGAGACATCATGCAATTCATTCAGTAGTGCATTTATTCTTTGTGTCATTCGCTTAGTTGCCTTTTACATCTTAAGCATTTACACATTTGATTGCCATTAAAGCCTTTTTGTACCTGGAGAAAGAGTTTCTTTAACAGCATCTCTTGAAATACACTTTCTTTTGCAGTTATTTATTTATTTTTTTAACTATAATTGTACATCATCTGACAGCTGCTACTCAAAACTCAAGGTTGCTAATTTGCAAGAGCCAAAGTGGCTCCTTTGTGCCAAAATCCATCCTCCCATTTACAGCACCTGCCTGCCATTTTTGCATAAAATTGCTGAATAGTCATTATAAGCAGCGAACGTACCATTACTTGTGGATTTACAGCTTTGAAAGCTGCACTTTCCACACTAATTTTTTTTGTAAACATATATTACTACACTTTTATGAAACTGTTTTATATTTCAATATATTTTAAAGTTGTATTCTTGTGATGACAAGCTTAATTTTCAGCATCATTACTCCAGTCTTCAGTGTCACATGATCCTTCAGAAATCATTCTAATATATATATATATATATATATATATATATATATATATATATATATATATACCAAGTATATATGTATATAGTATACACATACTGGTCAGGTGGCTATAATTACATGGAAATTGAGAGACCACACAGCATGTGGCCACTGGATGTACAGAAATCATTGTAGTGTTTCTCAGCATTGCAAATCGTATCAACTCCTGACAAACACGTTTATTATTATTATCTGAAATATCACCCAGTGAGCCGGTCTTATGTCTAAAATATGTTATTTATGTTAATTAATTGCTTTTCACTAAACTCACGAACTCACTGCAGTTCCATCATGAACCCCAGTTGGGAAACCCTGTCGTAATGTAATATTTAATGTCAAGTCAAGTCAAGTCACCTTTATTTATATAGCGCTTTTTACAATGCAAATAGTGTCAAAGCAGCTTTACATTAATAATTGGCAAATCATTTTGGCTCCACAGCAGCTCCCAAAGAAAATGGTGTCATTGTCCAGCTCATTCCTTATATTATTGATTCATTCCGTTGCAAAGATCAATAGTTATTAGTCTAGTTAATTTAGGTATATCAGCACTGGAGAAAACAGTGACGTAATCGTCCGGCTCAGCTCAGTTCGCATACAACGGCGCCAATGCAGGCGTACTAAAAACACTGCTGAATATCAAGCAAGTGTCCCCAACTTAAGCAAGCCAAAGGCAACAGCGGCAAGGAACCAAAACTCCAACGAATGGAGAAAAAAACCTTGGGAGAAACCAGGCTTACAGTGAACAGTGAACACTTGTCCGATACTCAGGCAGAGTTATGCACTTCCTGTTGTTGACAGAAAAGAAAGAAACATATTTCTCTCTCTTTGTATTTTATATTATTATGATACAATATTATCCTATTCAAATCAATGTGATAAACAAATTAGGTCAAAAGTAATCAAAAAGTAGCGCAGTTAAATTACCTAAAATATGTAATGTAATGGATTACTTATTAACTGCAATTTTTGTCATGTAATTTTGAATCAGTAATGGACTACAATTTGTAAGTAATGTATCCAGCTCTGTAGTGTTAGTGTGTGTATGTACGTATAGGGACACTTGTTGCCATTGAGGTGACTGGGCAATAAATGTTCCAAGTATTCTGAATTAAAGAATGGGAATTTTTTTTTTAGGTTTATGACAATCTTGTCAATCATGTAGTATTTGGGCCAAATTTTTTCATTCGTATCTGAGTTTATACGTAGCACCCAGAATGACAGACGTATTTTTGATGCTCCGGAGGGATATTCCCTGCATGCCAACAGTCTGCACGCTTCAAGACTTGCTGATAAGAGTGCACATCTTAAGCTCTCCAGTATCAAATAAAAAAATATTCTACAGCTAGGGAGAGGGAAAATCATTGCAGGAAGGTAATTCATGTGAGGTGAACCTCTCATCGATGATGACTACATGTTGAGGGCGGATTATATCCCATAGGGAGTGTGGTCTGGATTCCTGTGTTGTGTCTCTAGTGGTAAGAATAAAAGGTCATGCAATGTACTGAAGAATTTCAGAAGGAATGAAGTGTAATATGGGCTTCTTGTGATATTGCGATGACGGATCCCCTGCTGCTGATGCTTGTTATACGTGTTATTTCTGACACGATGTCATTATTTGCTAATACCATCTGGACAATTTTACTTCCTCCTTTCACCTTTTCATTGTGTGGTTCATCCCTAATGATGCTCTGAAAGTTTTTTTTTAGATACAGTGACCTACAACTGTAGATGGAGGATCTAGACGGAGGAAAGATTTTTTACCTGTCTGCACATTGAAAAATCGTGTAGATGCATCTTTCTGAGGCCTATATGTGGCTTCTGTAGTACTTTGCAATCATATGGTGCGATCTCTCACAATAAGGGTCGAGGACGCAGTAACCTAAGCTTCAGAACTGAATGCATTAAAAAACAGTTTTCATTATTTGGTTCTGTTAACCATTCTCTTGTGTGTGCATTCTTCTGCTGATGTGCTCTGACTATGTAGGTGGCTGGTGGGTTTTAAAATTGAGAAGGCAAACTAAATTGAAATGGTCTGGAGAGTGTATTTATTTATTTATTTATTTTTTCTGAAATGCATTAAGAAGGCTTTTTGGTCACTTTCAGGTAGAAAATGTAAAGAAAATGACACATACAGCAACACAATATGAATGTTTGTTTTTATTTTAACTCACCTAGCCTATATTTCTGAAGCAAAAATCCATCCTTATGTCCTTTTAAATGTCCATGTTAAAAGAGCACGTTTACAGTGATGCTGACTGCTGTAGCCTCTATCCAACTTAGGTGTGGGTCTTCCTTCAGTTTAATTTGTAGCTGCTGTTCGAATGGTAGCTGGTAAATTTGTTGGAAATCAAATATTCAATATCTCTATTCTCCATAATTGACCCTTCGCAAAACCCGCCCCCTGTCGCAATGCCCGACGACCCATGTTCTCTCACGCCAAACATCATGTTCGCCCGCAGTGAAAAATACATCGCGGAGCAAAGAGGACACTGACAACGTATGAAACAGTTTCATATTTAAAATACTGTAATTTTTTAAAGCAGTTTAAACACTAAATACCGTATAGTGGCTCCTTAATGTGTCGTGACAGATCCTTCAAGCGGCTCGTGAAGCGATCATCTCTTCATACTAGTTCATTTATAGCATCAAATAAACATGAATGAACATCAGAAGGAATGTTGTTTCAAGCGCGGAAAGACGTGAGACAATTTTTCAAGTTCACCAACGTTAATCTACTATAGGCTACTCCCTGACGGCTTTGTCGGATAAGATAGCGGATTCGGCGTTATCATTGGTTAGATCGCCTGTCAATCAAACCATTTGCGAAGGGTCAATTAAGGTAGTTGGTGAAACTGCTGAAAGTGAAAATATTTTCTCTATCCTCTCAGACTCAACTTAGCAAAGTGTTTTGAACGATTGTTATTACATTTGCAGATTTCGGCACATTCGGGGGAAGCGCAGCGAATTAGGAAACACAGGCAGGTAAAACAGGGATAGAAAGCAGTGAAAACTAAACCAAACTGAATATATGCGTAACACGGTGGTGAAATTTTATGGTGTTATAGTGGTGAGATTACAAAAATGAAAAATACACATTCTGATATATGAAATGAAATAAATAACTGGACATTTTATTAATATAAAATTGTCCTTTTTCTGTTTTTCTTTTTCTTCTTCGAGTTCGAGTCCCACTTGGAGCGGTTCAGACTGCACAGGTTACAAACATACATTTAAAACGTGTGTATTGAAATCTTTCTGCAGTTAGAAATATTTTGTAACAATACACACTACTGTTTAAAGCTTGGGGTCAGTCATTTTTTTCTTTCTTTTTTGAAAGCAAAATTAATCATTTTATTCAGTAAGGATGTGTTAAACTCATAGCAAGTGATAGTAAAGGCTTATATTGTTAGAAAAGATTTCTATTTTGAATAAATTCTTTTTAACCTTTTATTCAACAATGAATCCTGAAAAAAGTATCACGGGTTCCAAAAAAATATTAAACGGCACGACTGTTTCCAATACTGATAATAAATCAGAATGATTTCTGAAGGATCATGCGACACTGAAGACTGGAGTAATGGCTGATTAAAATTCAGCTTTTTATTACAGAAATAAATAATATTGTAAAGTATATTAAAATAGAAACCCATTATTTAAAATCGTAATAATATTTCACAATATCAATTATTGATAAATGCAGGCTTCATGAGCATATGAGACTCTTTCAAAAACATTACATTTACATTTACATTTAGTCATTTAGCAGACGCTTTTATAGCGACTTACAAGTGAAAATAGTAATGAAAAAAACAGAGTGCTTCCATGTAAGCTGTAAGAACTAAATAAAGTCACATCATTTGTGATGTGAAACTAACTAACTAACGGTATGTGGCTTATTTTAACCCTTTATTCAGTACCGTTTATGGTGACTGTACTGGGGCGTTGGGTGGTATGTGATGTGCTGTAAGGAATATTTTAAACCAGGGTTACACCCCTACTAGCCTTTTTTATGAAAAAAAAAAAAACTTTCACTTGTTTGTTCAAACCGTTATTCATGAAGGGCAATCACTGGAACACATTCATGCCACTTCTAAAAAACTGCCATTAAAAACGTCTTTAAAAATACTAAAAGAGTTGTAAGAGTTGTTGTCAAAGAGTTGTAATGTAAGAGTTAAAAATGTAATTCAATTCTTTGTGATTCTCATACCTAGTCAGAAATGATCAGTGCAGTGGACCCATAAAAAAGTCCAGAATTCACATGTCAACTGATATGCGTGCGCATCAATCATACCATGCGACTTGCTCTCGTTGCTGTTGGTGGATTTAGAAGATAGCAGCAAGATTGCACCTCTTAACCCCTGCTGAGTTCACTTCACACGAGTTTCAGAGGATGATACACAGGAGTTTAGTGAGTCACATCAGCCCGGGAAGCAAGCTCAGAGGGGAGTTTGCTGCGGGGAGACACCAATTATTAGCTTCATTATTATTCAATGATAAAGTACTGCTCTATTAATAGGCTTGCAATCTCTCTTTGACTACAGCTGTGACTTATTTATTCCAGAAAATGAAATTTCTATGTTCATAGGTCTGTGGAATTAATAATTACATTGACAAACAAACACTAAACACAAATATTCTCACACAGATGACGTCAATCATCAAACAGACCCCAGGTGGATTGCATTTTATTCTATTATAGTTATCATAACTATATATATCATTATTATATAGTTATCATAACATTGAGTCCCCAAAATGGCATCTAGTAATGCCTAAACATTATTATTTTAGCGCACCTGCTCTCCATCCCTCGCTCATAGACTCAAGGTTGGAGGGGAGAGGTTAAGGATATTCAACCCAAGCCATAGAAAGGGAATGCCAATCCAAGGTGGAAGCAAATTTTCAGATTTTGATAAAAGATTACCATGACAAACTTTTTTTTCTGTGCATTAACTTGCACAGCTGCGCCTCTCTGAACAAGGTAAGGCAACAAGGTAAGGTAAATATTCTTACATATTTTGCTGTTGCAACACAGTTCAAATACAGCTCATGCTTGAGAAAACATGAGTGTTGAGTGACTTAATTGGAAGTGGCAAATAGAGGTGGACACATTTGCACTAATGGATTTAGAACACCACTTAGATTACTGGAGAAAAGCTTTCTGCTTGCAATAGTGTTAATAATAGTCGATGATGAGCACCTTTTAGAAGAGGGATAATGAGGAGTCCGTGTCTGAGAGTGAGTGAAGATATCGCATTATGTGCATTTCACAATGAAGGTTACAATAACGTATAGGACACGCTCATTCAGTTGATAAGGACAAAACTGCTGTTCTCAACGTACAAATGACAAATCATTTCAGCAATGTGCATTATTTTTCTTATGGGCTGCTGACTGGGATGTGCAGATCGATCTTTATATAGCTACATTCGATTCAAATGCATTTATACACAAACTACCGTTCAAAATGAACTTTCGAAAGAAGTCTCTTTTGCTCATCAGAGATTCATTTGATTAAAAATACAGTATTTTTTATTATTATTATTCTCATAGAACTTTAATCTATTTTTAAAATGTAATTTATTCCTGTGACGTCAAAGCAGTTTCACATAATTCTTCAGAAATTTTTTACATATGCTGATTGGTGGTCAAGAAATATTTCTAATTACTGTTGAAAAGAGTTGTGCCGCTTCATATTTTTGTGGAAACAGTGATTTATTTTTGCAGGATTCTTTGATAAATAGTAAAGACTTTTCCCATTATTTCAATAAAATTATGTTTTCTTAAATTTTCTATCACTTTTAAACAATTTAATGCGTCCTTGCTGAATAAAAGTATTCATTTACTATTTATAGTCACTTTTTATTTTTAATTTCACAATGCTTTTAAAATCTCTTGTGGTCTTAGAAATGTCTTAGTCTTTGAAATGATCATTCTGTTCTTAATTCTTGTCTTGCTATCTGTTTTTCATCTCTGAGGTATGATAGTATTTTTTTTTTTTTTCCCTCTGATCTTCTCTTTGGTTTTTGCTGTTTTGTGTATCTTTATGGTTTGAGCCTCTATGTTGTGCTCCTTAGTGAGTGTTGTTTCCAAGTTCATTTCCCTTTAAATTGTTTTGTTGCCTTTTTCTTTGGTGTTTTCTCCAATTTGATCAGCATTGGTTTCACTATTAATGATATCGGCCTTGAATGGAATCAGACTCGTCATATACAGTCTTTGCTTTCTCACCGTCAGCTCTCAGTGTGGCTGATCCTTCCTATAGGGACTCATTTCACTGGATCCACATCATTGAGAGAGATACACACAGTGTCTATTATCAGAGCAAACACTCCTGTTCACCTCAGTCATGATGTGTCCCTGCAAATCACAAATTATTTAGTTAGCATAATGGACAAAAAGTCATTTTGCCTGAATCTAGATAGAATTTACAAATTTAATACAGGCAATCTAGCCAAGTCTAAACTAATAAAAGTGTGCTGTGCATGAGCTTTCCCTTAGGGTCAATCAGTGATCCCTATTGAAATTACTCATTCAAGGTGTTTCCTTTCATATGCAATCCAAAAATGCAAGGCAGTGAGTCATAATTTCTAAGCTGAATCATATTGAGTGGTTTTTGTACAGCTGTATTATTCATCATTCAATGCATACCCAGCCAACAGTGTTGGTTCTGGAAACATAAAAAATGTATTCTTGATGTTAGAAGAACGTTTTTAAAAGGTATGCCACTTAAATGCTCTTTCAACTTAATTTCGATTTAAAATTCAAACATTCTAGGAACGTTGATCTGTGACATTCCAAGAACATAAAAATGTTTCCTTAATGTTGTTAGAATGTTATTTAAAGGTTAGTGTGATGTTCCTGAAACATTCTTTCAATCATTCAAACACCTGCTGTGAACAAACACTGAAAGAAAGAGAAATAAGAACACAAACGATGACTTTCTTCAGCCAAAGCTTTAGAGGAACTGAAGATAAATGACATTAAATCAAGATCTCAAGATCTGATTAAACAACTCCACGAACAACTAACCAGACTGACTTTATTTCTGTCTACAGACGCTCTTATTGAGAATGAATAGAGGTTTACATGTCGATGTCTTATTGTCTGATCCATCATGGAGATCAGCGTCTGCTTTAGATGGGCTCTTGACCTTTGACTTTTGTTGAGTCATTTTATCAGTAATCACAGGTGTTATTTAAAAACTTTTCTGCACTGATAAAGCAGCTCAGCATATGTGTTTTAAAAACTGACATCTTATTATCTGTAATTGCTGATTTAAGTCTGACAGCTCAAACAACATGTCATGAGATGACTGGAAATCAATGTCCATCATTTGCTGCAATACATGCTGGGAGCCGTAAATGTGTTTTGTAATTTGGCATGAAGTGTGTCACTATTGTTGTGGTTCATTTGTCAAATGATGACGTCTGTGAGTGTATAAATGCCACAAATAATGTTCACAACAAAAAGTTAACAATGACAGTGTTATGTATACACTCAACAAAATCCAGATTCATCATCTGAAATGCAACAATGGTGTAACAAACACTTTTTTTTCACATTGGTCAAATTTTGTATTTCTATACGTTTCAGCAAATGCAGAAAATAAGAAGTTTTATTAAATGTTGATCTGCTTTGTCAATGCAGAAATGTTTTCTGAAAGCTCCTGTGCTAAAAAATGAAAGTCAAGAGCCCAACTAAAGCAGACGCTGATCTCCATGCTGGATCAGACAATAAGACATCGACATGTAAACCTCTATTCATTCTCAATAAGAGCTTTTGTAGACAGAAATAAAGTCAGTCTGGTTAGTTGTTCGTGGAGTCGTTTAATCAGATCTTGAGATCTTGATTTAATGTCATTTATCTTCAGTTCATCTAAAGCTTTGGCTGAAGAAAGTCATCGTTTGTGTTTTTATTTCTCTTTCTTTCAGAGTTTGTTCACAGCAGGTGTTTGAATGATTGAAAGAATGTTTCAGGAACATCACACTAACCTTTAAATAACATTCTAATAACATTAAAGAAACTGGACATTTTTATGTTCCTAGAATGTTGGCTCTGCACTGCGCTCATTATGAATTCAGAGCTTTGAGTCTGACAGCTCAAACAACACATGTTATGAGATGACCGGAAATCAATGGCCATCATTTGACACAGGTTGAAGTGAACAGTCAAATGCAGTAATAATCTTTGAGAATAGGTCAATCGTTTCCACCTTTCAAAACCGAGGGAATGAAATGCAAAGCAAAAAACAAATAACATATTTCTGGTCCTTTTTGAAGCAATAGGATGTAAAACACCAATTTCATTTCAGTAATCTTGACTGGCACTAAAGAATGGGGCTGTTAAAACTCAATTGCTTTAAAAGAATACATTTCCATTCATGTGTCTGTGTTTAACCAGGATTAAAGGGAAAGTTACTTTTAAAAGTAATGTGTTTGCATTATTTTCTAAAAAAAAAAAAAAAACAGTAACTAACTGCATTAATTAGTTACTTATTATGGAAATGATACTTTTGAGTTACTTTTTCTCTCATGGACTTTCTTGCTTATCTTGTCCAGTTTTCTTGATGTTAGAAGAACGTTTTTAAATGGTTTGAAGTTCCTTAAATGTTCTTTCAACTTAATTTTGATTTAAAATTCAACATTCTAGGAATGTTGATTTGTTACTTTCCAAGAATTAAGAATTAACAGAGGTTTAAAAATTGATGTCTTATTGAAAATGTTTCATTTGAGGTCACCATCATGGAGATCAGCGTTTGCTTTTGTCGGGCTCTTGACCCTGCGCTGTGCCGCTGACCCGGATTGCAGAAAAATAGGAGCAGGAGAACTACTTTAGAAAACAAATGATGGAATTTTTGCCTATTAGTGTGGTGGAATTGGCTCATCAAAGGTCAAAAGTGAAGACATTGGTTATAAATGGCAAAACAAAGCAACTTGTGGTACTTATTTGAAAAAGTATTGTTTTTCATGTAAAAAGTAATCTGGTTATATAACCTGTGATACCCTGAGCACTGCTTTTAACTTCTGCATAATGTATAGCAAAATTATTTGTCATTTTAAGTAAATTCCACATATGTAATTAAATAAACTACTTAATTAAGTAAAATTAACAAAGAAAATAAGTTAACTTTAACTTGACCAGTTATAGTTTGAATATTTCTGCTTAGATAAAATTTCCTTTGCAAACTTTTTACTCAAACAATACACCACAGAATTAAACCACGCTTTAAAAGTGAACGCATTACTTAGAAATAAAATAAGTAATACAGTAACAAAAATAAGTAATACAGTAAAAAGACGAGTCTCTAAACACTGAACACAGAGACCACAATTCTCGGTACACAATGACAATATCATTCGATGGATCCTTTTTGAGTATAAATGTGTCATTTTGAGCAGAAAATGAACTCCAAATGTCACACAATGGGGCAAATTACTAAACCTAACAACAAGGCAATGATAAAACAGTGAAAATACAGCTGGAAAACTCAACCTTATTAATTATTCATGCCCCAGTGCATGATGGGAATTTTATAAAGTATATTTACGCTTTAATTTCTACAAACTTGAATTAATAATATGAATAGTGATTAACATAGATTTTTTTGTATTCTTGCCTGAACTAACTTTTTCAAGTAGAAATTACTTTTGTTTTTTCTGCAGTATTTACTTCACCACAGAATCATTTGAAATTAAAAAGCCCGAGAGACACTAATAAAGGATCGATTGCGTGTGAATCTAAAACATAACATCCACCATTCCATCCAATTTTCCACCCGCTTATCCTATGTGGAGCTTATTCTAGTGTCTCGGACCGTTGGCAAGGAAACACCCTGGATGCACAGAATATAAAACAGTTCATCAATATATCTATCTGACAAGCATATGTTTCCTACAATATGATTGAGATAATTCTGTATCCACTAGCACAAGTGTTTTTGTATTGCAGTTTGGGAGGCTTATTGGCCACTAATCTCTGGTATTAGAAGGGAATCATGTGTCTGGGTCTTTAAACTGGCAAGTGGCCATTACAAAATAAGAGTCTAATCTCTGTTGGCTGTCTGACCCCGAGCATAGGTGGTTTTCACCCCTCGTTCACTGTTAATGATCTCTTTACAGTAAACATTCTCTGACTCTAGTCAGAATTGGTTGATCCAAGGTACTGATCAAAGAACTTTCAAGGATTTGAGAATTGTACATCCTGGACCTTTGCTGACATGACACAGTATAATGCTGCTAGTGCTGGAAAAGTATATGGAAAATACACCTGATATCTTCATAATATGATCAGCCTATATTGTAAGTGTGTCTTACTGTAAATCTGAACAATGCAAAAAAAAAAAAGGAGGTTGGAGGAAATTCACAGTTTTTTCCAAAACTCTTTGCTGGCATCTCAGCTTGTAATTCATTGTACTGTAGTCTCCTTGGACAGAGCGGCAAAATACATTATTTATCATTGTAAACTTCAAAAAAAGAGAGAAACTGAATGGATTTGAACTTTGAACTGGATTTCATTTTCTGAATGATGTATTTGACCTTTAGACAAGTCACTCTCAGCCTCAAATTGTGTTAATAAATTATCCTCTATCATATCCGTGCACTGAGATCTTTAAATCCATTCTTTACTAAACAGATTTCATAAATCAAAGAAGTACAAATGCTTGCTTGATGGTGTCATTTGTAGTCACATAACAACAACAATGGTAATATATTCAAACCCTGAAAGCAATTTTAGCTGAAGAAAAAGAAAACAAGAAATTTTGTAAAATTATTATCTTTTGACCAAAACAAAGCGGCACAAAATGGCTTTGCCTCTTTCATTTCAACACACAGCTTGAATGCATCTCTGTTTGATGCAACTTGTTCAACAGTTGTTTCTTTAGGCGGCTTCGGGCAGCCTCAAAATACAAACATGAAAGGCTCGCTTTCTAAATGATATATCTTTTGAGGTTGGAATAATGACTGTGCATGTGACATGAATCTGAGAGTGCGGGAAAAAACACAAATACACCAAAATAAAGTAAAATAAAATGTATATAAGAGATTATGTAGGATGAAAATGTGTAATTTGTATGATGAAAGTGTGAAATGCATATTCTAATTGCATCCCACGAGTCCATATAGTAAATAAAGAACAAATACCAACAAAAAAGCAATAAAAGAATAAAATATCTGTAACTGTGAAGATGTACTTGAGCATAGTTAAGTAGTTTGATATTTATTTCAAACTACTTTAACCATTTTCATCAGGCATTATAACATATCTGACATAACATTTATTAAGTTACTTTTTTAACCAGTAAAAACAGTATATTCAATTGCTGTAAATCTGATCAATTCTGCAAATCAAAGCAGAGGAACAAACAAATGCACTTTTTCACTCCCAGAAAAATTGGGTTTAAATGCAGCTACTGGCGAAATACAATAACCTGTAAAAACAGTGACTATTTTGTACAAGTACATTCCAACAAAAAAAAAACAGAGGTCTCTATCATTTGAGTCATTTATGTGAATTATTGACCTTAATCATTCTGAATAGCCCAACACAGCTTAAAAAACAGCCTGTTGTGCTAAAACCTAACAGTATTTAAAGACATTCACAATCACAACACGTGCTGCATTATCTATAGTCTCAGAAAAGATTCACTCCACACTTGCACAATAGATGGTAAACATTTTGAATATTCGATATCTCAAAATAACCAACCGTTGAATGGAGGAAGCAGAAAAATACTTTTGTTTTACTCGCCTCCAGGCATGTTTAAAATAACCCTAGTTCAATCAATAAATCCAATTGCAATGTTGTTACTTTTATGTTTTCCAGGAGTTCATATCTGCTTTTTTCTCTCTTATAAATATCTTGTACATTAAAAAAAAAAAAAATCTCAGTGTATTTTTTTCATATTAAATGGCTTTTAAAAGTGTGTTCTATGCGTGTCTCTGTAAATACTTAACACGGGTGTAAACATGTTCTTTATGATAACTCATTTCAAAATGTGTGGCATTAAACATCTGTGACAGTTCAAAACACATTGTAAGACCACCCGTCAGCCCAATGGCGGAATCTGACGATCTGGCGAAGGTATAAAGCGTGTATGTCTTTTCAGCGCCCGCGTTAAGTTCACATTAGTTTTTATGATTTTAGATTAAGTTTTACTTTAGCTTCTCGCTCGATCTGACTCCAATTGTAAACGATCTCTAATGGGTAATGTTCCTGATATAACATTAATAGCTAATCACGCAATTAAATATGAATTAATTTAGATCTTTAATTTCTTTGATTTCTCTTAATTTCAATTGTCCTTTCATTCGGGAGTCTCGTCGCTCATGGACTATGTTCAGCTGAAAAAGCACGTCCAACGGTCACATGCTGGCCAGTTTAGAATCAAAACAGAGGAATTATAGCGTTTACTAAAAAACACAATTATGGAATCGCCAACCTGCTTATTCTCATAAAAATGCCATTCGATTTAGTCACAATACTATATCATGTTAAGTCATAATAGTCAGAAATCTGAAACCTTAATATCGTGCCCCCGGCTCCGTCTACTACGATTTCAGTATGATCTATCCTGGCAACTAACATTGCGGAAACGAGAGGGCCACATAAAATCTACCGGTAACAAATGATTTCAGACGAATTCAAAATAAATCAAGATGTAACAATTTATTTATCAGGTAAAAATGTTTCAATGCCAATTACATAATTACACAATTCAAATATAACAAATACATAACATCAGTTACTCAAAAGATTTCTCTAAGAGTACTTAACATTATGCATACACACAGAGATGGTGGATGAAAGTTTTAAAGACATTCACCATCTCTATGTGGGGGTTCTGCTTACAGAATGTCCCGTCTCGCTGCTGTGTCTTTGCCCCTAAATACCCATACCAGAACAAAAGAGTTGTAAATATTTGTTGCCCCCACGCCTGGCTTTGGGGGAGAGGAGGTGGTTTGCTTGAAGAGAACAGAATTCTCCTAAGTTTTCAAACTTTCTCATAATACTAGTGACTGCTGTGAAACTGAGACCATTTTACCAATCGCACTGAGACATTTAAAATGATACCAAACATGAAATTGGAAAATAATAGATTCACAAGATACATAATACATAGTATATATGCATTCTCAGAGAATTTCAGTGATTTGAATCAGAGGGGAGAAGGGAGAGGGGAGAGAGGGGGGGCTGGTCACATAGCTGAGTGAGGACAGTTTGGGCAGGGTGTTGTCCTGTTCCTTTGAAGCCTTCTTTCAAGATGAGTTTTACTGCTTTATTGCAGGATGCTTGATCTGAGCTTTATCTTAGCAGGAAAATCAAATCTTACAGACGCCCGTTGGCCCCTTGGGGCAAATTCAGATGAGTCCGGAGGGGCCACTTTTAGATAATTTTCCTGCTTCCATACTTTGGGTGTTATTTTCAGTGTTCATAAGGCTGGCACCTGTATTCAGCAGCGCTGGTCGATTGGTGCAGGAGTCAAGTCGTCACCTGAAATAACAACACTAAGGCAGGTTGAGCATTAAGAAGAAAGCACCGTACAACGCACCTCAGTGACACACAGTCTCTTTATGTGTAGATGTCCTGTGTAGAGTGATGCTGCAGCAACTGGACAGAACAGTCTGTGATCCTCTTGGCTGGGCTTGCTTTCACCTGCAGTTAGTTGTGGTGGAATTCAGTCTGATCAGAAAGTGTCAGTTGAAAGTCTCATTACACTTTGCGGAAACTTCTGTATCCTCCCCAGGACTTTTAATTGACCCTCTGTGAGATCCACGGCCATCTTCCAGTAGAAGGTCTGGTTTGCCGGGCAAGTCAAATCTCCATAGGCGAAGGATTCATTTTGCCAAATGACGCTCTATTGCGTGTGAGACACCTGAACAACTTCTGAGTGATCATACAACACTTGAACACGAATGACTTTGGTGTTATAGCAAGATGAGAAACACAAGAACACAAAATAACAACACATGTTGAACTCATATCAAAAGTGCGAAAGGTAAGTAAGGTCTCCTTTCCAGAGTCTTATAATTAGTGAGCAGGTCTCGTTTAGTCACCAGATTCTTCACTATCACTGTGACATGGTAGTGGAATTTAGACTTGGTCTGGATGAATTAGAGGAAAAGTAGCAGAGAGTTAATATAACTAGTATATTTACTAGTGGTATACATAATTAAAATATATCACATAATCAAACATAAGGATACACAATTTCATAATTATAAAATTGTCTATATAATAATTAAACTTCAAATGCAAATCTAAAGTTTCAATCAGATCAAAATGAGAATGAGATTTTACAAAAACAAAGAGTTTTAAAAAACTTCTAGTTTCTATAACCATCATTTGTGAATTTGATGTACAAGCTAAGTCACACTCAATAATGCAGCTCTGACCTGGAATTATGTAACTGATCTACAGAAATATCTGCATTTCAGTTAGATATAATTTTATTGTCATTAGTCATATGTTGGAAACTAGGGGGCCCTCCTAGTTTGCAGCAATGCCAAGGACTGGACATAATAAATTTTGTCCTAGAGATCATTTGCAATGTTGAACAGATCTCATGTAGATCTTGATTGTGGAATTTGAGTTATAATTGAGGTGTGACTATAACCATGCACATATCCTATCCATATTATAGTCTTTCCATACTGGAAGTTGACACGACTGTAACATCTCAAAATTGCTTGACACAATTGAAAAGAAATTATGAAAATAATTTCCATTGTCCTATGTGTATGAAGGTGAATGATGTATGCTAGATTTGCATGATGTATATAATTTTCGCCTGGATAGTCATGATCTATGCCAGATAGAGGTGTTTCAGTAGTGAGTGTGTATGTACTGTATGTTTGTGTATAGGAGATGGGGGGTGTTTATCCTACCATAATCTGTGTTGTATAATTTAGTTCCAGTTCTACACTGGGAGGCCATGGGTCTGTGAGTGTTGTGAGGTGTGAATGGCCTCTTGAAGTTTCTATACACCCATCTCCTACATGTCATGCTGTGTGTGTTGTGGAATCTGTCCATCTGAAAAGGAAAACAGACACAGGGAGAAAAACAATCTAATCTTAAACTTTTCGCAAATTGCACTAAGATAGATAGTGCTATCTCAAAGTTTTTTGGAGTGGTCTTAGCCAGACAGTTGTTACACATGGCTTTAATCTGTTAAGATTTTATGCCAATCGAGGAAAATTTGTTTTAGTTTGCAGAGACATGGGTCGTTATTATGATCATATTTCTGCAAAGAAAAGCTCAGATAAACTGAATGTTAATGGTCAGGTCTGACTGCTGGGTTTTCAGCATTGTCCAAGAATTTTACACCTTGAGTTGCTATTGCAGCTGTGCTTCTACAGTCTGCTGTGCTGTGAGCATTGTGACACCCAGGTCTGCTGGGGGAATCTCTTCAAATGCTGTTGTTTACATTTAAGCAAATCTGTGATCAAAGCATCAGGTCACCATTTGTGGTGCTGTTCTGTTTGCTTAACAATTGGTGTTTATGGTGTCATTCAAACCCTTGACCATTTGCATCTCTGTGATCTGTAAAGACAGTAGAATTTCTGCCTGATATTAACATCACACACTTTCATTACATGTCCAGTAAAATAATCCATCTAATCAAATTCTATATGATCTATAGCTCCCAGAGAGAAGTTTGCTAACACTTGCACCACTCTGTTTTTGGTTTTGTTGCAAACGAAAATCAAAACTTGTACCTTCCATTGTCATTGGGTTACAGATCAATAAAATCAAATTTAATCATGTTTTAATCTTGAAAGGATTTATCCTATGCAAGATATAACAATCGGTTGATACTATTAGTTGGTAATACTGGGCATTATAATGTTTCTCATTAAAGATTCTCGCATAGATAAAAGACAAAGAAATTCTTTCCCATTAGTTAGAATTTTCCTTCCATTTTTCTTTCTTAACAATTCAAATTGTGAACCACATTGTAGCCTTCTGGCAATTCTATGCTCCTATATGTGGTTTAACTGCAGCTATATGGAAAATAGCAGAGTTTCCCACTTAGGACGCAAACAAATTCAACATAGTCACACATGCAACTTGAAATTGCTATACAATTCCAGTACTGCACTTATCATTCTAATTTACACACGATACATGGTCTAGAATGCGTAGCATCTACAACCTTTAACCTAAATGTTGAATGCAACATTTACAGTAAAGCAACCATATGTTTTAAAGAATAAACAGTCTATGTGTACAAATAGTATCACAAACAACTTTAAAGTGTGTTCTATGGGAACAATGGGTGTATCACAACTACAAACTTGAAACCTTCTATTGATCCATCTTACTACATACTGATTCCTTCTGTTCTTCTTCAACATTCTTTTTTCTTCCAAACCAATGCTTGAATCATCATGAGATTAAAGGTCATCCCTGACCCTTATAATGTAATACATATCATGATGTAATCATAATATAAATTACATTATATTAAAACAATATTAATTAAAAATAATTTTATTTGCTGGTCTCAAGAGAGTCTCTACTGAGTAATTTGTCCAGAGTGACCTGTCATCATGTCACTGATCTTTTTAGCAGGCATTTGGCCCTGCAGCTCCAGCTGTGCCAGTATGTGTATTGTGTGCACAGCAACAACAGGCCAAACTGAGAACCAGTTACAACCTTTGATGCTGTGAACATACAACAAACTGCAAATACTGAGAGCATGGGTCAAATCATTTCTCAATTCAAAGATTTTGTGACTACAATGTAGAATTGGACACAATTTTCTTCTTTTTGAGCTAAGATCTTATAAATCGCATTCTTTTGCGGGTCCATTTGGATATGAAAAGGAAGGCGGGACAAACACAAGTCTGCTGGAGGGCACAATTTCACATTGTTTTGTCCTACTTCACATTTCACATACAAAGGATTTCAGTGAGAGATTTTTTCCCTGTCATTTTTGGTTCATCCAATCACACAAAAGTTAGCGCGATCATTTGCTTATACTTTAACTTTGTTGCCGCAAAGCAAATAAACATGTATCTGGACATTTTTTACCTCAGAATTTAGGTTTTACATTTCTCTTGTGAGCACCACAAATAAAATTTTTATCTCTTGTTGCGTAGGCAAACAAAGAGATTTTAATATCTATAGCAAGGGATTTCATTTCTCTTCTACTCTGCCGTTATCATTTACCTCAGAAGTAATGTTGCTTTCTAAACATTTTCCAACATCACCGGGTTCCATTCTCCGGTTTCTTAACACTTCTAAAAGGCAAATAAGAATCAACTTACCGCGACGGCTGAAGAAAGAGAAGTCCAAACCTTGCTTGTTGCAATTCCAATGTTTCCGCTGAAAAGACACTCGCCATCTTAGTATGCGAGATCACGTCGGGGTCACCACTTTGTAAGACCACCCGTCAGCCCAATGGCGGAATCTGACGATCTGGCGAAGGTATAAAGCGTGTATGTCTTTTCAGCGCCCGCGTTAAGTTCACATTAGTTTTTATGATTTTAGATTAAGTTTTACTTTAGCTTCTCGCTCGATCTGACTCCAATTGTAAACGATCTCTAATGGGTAATGTTCCTGATATAACATTAATAGCTAATCACGCAATTAAATATGAATTAATTTAGATCTTTAATTTCTTTGATTTCTCTTAATTTCAATTGTCCTTTCATTCGGGAGTCTCGTCGCTCATGGACTATGTTCAGCTGAAAAAGCACGTCCAACGGTCACATGCTGGCCAGTTTAGAATCAAAACAGAGGAATTATAGCGTTTACTAAAAAACACAATTATGGAATCGCCAACCTGCTTATTCTCATAAAAATGCCATTCGATTTAGTCACAATACTATATCATGTTAAGTCATAATAGTCAGAAATCTGAAACCTTAATATCGTGCCCCCGGCTCCGTCTACTACGATTTCAGTATGATCTATCCTGGCAACTAACATTGCGGAAACGAGAGGGCCACATAAAATCTACCGGTAACAAATGATTTCAGACGAATTCAAAATAAATCAAGATGTAACAATTTATTTATCAGGTAAAAATGTTTCAATGCCAATTACATAATTACACAATTCAAATATAACAAATACATAACATCAGTTACTCAAAAGATTTCTCTAAGAGTACTTAACATTATGCATACACACAGAGATGGTGGATGAAAGTTTTAAAGACATTCACCATCTCTATGTGGGGGTTCTGCTTACAGAATGTCCCGTCTCGCTGCTGTGTCTTTGCCCCTAAATACCCATACCAGAACAAAAGAGTTGTAAATATTTGTTGCCCCCACGCCTGGCTTTGGGGGAGAGGAGGTGGTTTGCTTGAAGAGAACAGAATTCTCCTAAGTTTTCAAACTTTCTCATAATACTAGTGACTGCTGTGAAACTGAGACCATTTTACCAATCGCACTGAGACATTTAAAATGATACCAAACATGAAATTGGAAAATAATAGATTCACAAGATACATAATACATAGTATATATGCATTCTCAGAGAATTTCAGTGATTTGAATCAGAGGGGAGAAGGGAGAGGGGAGAGAGGGGGGGCTGGTCACATAGCTGAGTGAGGACAGTTTGGGCAGGGTGTTGTCCTGTTCCTTTGAAGCCTTCTTTCAAGATGAGTTTTACTGCTTTATTGCAGGATGCTTGATCTGAGCTTTATCTTAGCAGGAAAATCAAATCTTACAACATCAACACTCACAACATGTCAGTCTCCTAGGCAATATAACCAAGAATTAGTGTTATCATCTACACAACCGCAGCTGAAGTGCATTGTTTATCCATAAACCACATTAATATGCTTATTCAGGTACATTGTATTCTTGGGTGAACCATCTGTGCCTTCCCAAATAAACTTCAGCTGTTCCAGGAATACCTAAGGCAATCTCATGCATGCAAATGTGTTGCCCAATCACACTTCCAAAACCATTCCATAACATCAATATAGCCTGAAACCACTGTAAATATCGTAAAAGTGATAAAAAATATCGCTACATATTTAATTTGGGCGGCCTTTTACCTGAAATTCCTTTCGAAATGTCATATTGCAGCCCTGAGATGGTTGAATTAATGATTAAGGTGTGTTTGTGCAAAGACAGCCACTAAACAAGAGTTTCTTTCTTGATTAAACACTGCCCCCTGCAGGTGAGATTTGATATGACTTTCAGAGATTTGAGTATGGTGATCCATACTCAAAATTGGTGCTCCGCATGTAACCCAGCCAAGTGCGCACACACACAGTGAACACACATCCAGAGCAGTGGGTTTATTAATATGTAGAGTTATGGTACCAAAGGTGGAGCTGTTCATTCACAATCCCCACCTTCAATTCCTGCCAGTGTGGGAATCGAACCAGCAACCTTCTGGTTACAAGCCCGACTCACTCACCATTAGGTCACGACTACTCATGTGTATTTGGGCGCGTGTGTGTGTGTATATATATATATATATATATATATGTTTATGCACTGCTTCATGAAGCTTGCATAAAGTTTAAAATCACTATCTCTATATAGAATTATATAAGATGTATTTATACTGTCAGCTGGTGTATATATATATATATATATGTATATGTATATATATGTATATATATATATATATGTATATGTATATATATGTATATGTATATATATATATACATATGTTTATATATATATATATATATATATATATATATATATATATGCACATACATATACATATATATACACACACTATATATATATATATATATATACACCAGCTGACAGTATAAATACATATAGGCCTAATATATGCTGATTAATTCTATATAGAGATAGTGATTTTAAACTTTATGCAAGCTTCATGAAGCAGTGACGGACAACATTAATGAACTCTGGCTTTAATCTTATGCTTTTGGACTTTAGGTCATCAATCAAACACGGCTACCTTAATAAAAGAAGTAACGTGCCCAATTTCTAAAATATTCTCTTTCAGCCTGCATATCAGAAATAATAAAAAAACTCATTAAAGATGTAAAACAAGTGATAGTTCACATCTGAAGGAATAATAAAGACTGGGGAAACATGTCACAGATGATTCATTTTAAAGTTCACAGTCTATATCGTCTTTATGTAAAAAACGAGAAGCGTTCATCATTCTAAAATTAGCTTTCACTGTCTGATTCCAAGGGCATCTCATCTCTCGACCTATGATTTTCTATACAGCCCAATACTGAAAGCAAAACACGGCATTTTCATAATCATAAATCTATTATTGAATCTGGTATTAATATGCACAAATAATTGTTTTCTTTCAGAACTGCTTTGGTAATCACGTGGGAGCAGTTCAAATCATCAAGCAGAATCATGTATAAAAATAGAAAGTAGGTTAAGTCTGGTAATCTCATTCAAGACCTTGCTTTTATGTAGAGAATTTAATATTGCATTTCATAACAACTATTTAATAAACAGTAGCTAAAAAGATTTTAACATTTCATGATTTTGAATTTACTATAAATCTAGTCTGAATCCAATGTAAACACACTTTCAGAATTCAAACTTGAAAATGCACACAAATTCTTTAAAATGGCATAAATAAGAATGCTTGAGAATTCATTTACTTGCTTATAACAACATCAATAATGATCATTATATGAAATATGTGCGAAATGGAATTAATTGTTAATGCAATAAATTGTTGTTATATTGTTACGAGACAAATGGCCAGTTTTTAAGCAACAAAATACATACAAGTCAAGAACAACTGAATTTAAATCTAACAGCAGTATCATAAGGAACTGAGATGCTGCCGTCACGTGCTCTCGGAATTATCGAGTTTCCGAGGTAAAAATTGCACATGAACGGCCTCCCATTTCGAAATTTGAATACGATGAGCTCGTAATCCCGATTTCAGAAATCGGAAGGTAGTTCTAATCCAGGAATTTCCGTTCTTCAATCCTGAGCCTGTCATTGGTCAGTTAAATCAGGAAGTACACACTGACTTGTCCATCATCTAAAAACATCCGATTTAAAACTCGAGTGTTCACAATTACACATAACACTTTCTAAAATTACAAAAAACAACAATGTTACACAACTTCAAACATTCATTTTAAAATGTAGCGTGTTAGCGAATATGAACTAAACCAAACAATACTGCAGTGAACGTGAGTGAATCGCTCTGTTGAGTCGGATCTTGCGAACTGATTCACAACGGCAGTCTAAATGATTCATTCACGACAGATCTCACGGAGGACTTTTGGGGCAAAAAGAAAGTTTCTTATCAGCAGAATAGAAGAAATGTTACAAATAAAGTGTAAAGATTTTAATTTTGATGAAACAGTGGGTTGTCAGTGGCCGTGTGATGACGCAATTACGTCATGACGTAACACTGGAAACGTTTCAAACGAACTGTTTGAAAGAATCGATTCCGGAAAATGAATCAGACTTCCTATGGCTAAATAAAAACTTTGTCAGTCATAAATAATACATTTTAAACGGCCTCTTATTAGTCAGGCCGATTCATTCATTTCTGTAAGCACAGTAATGATTTACTAAATGGATCTGAAGTTCGTCGTGTGTTTTGTATGTAGCATGAACTTTCACCTCAGTTCCCTCAGACAAGCAGGATCGTGTGGATTTGACAGGACATACTCGGACTAAACTAAACTTTTAACTTTGAGTATGCGCTGCTTTTCGACTTTTTAGTCACTTATTCTTGAAAGAATTTTGCTCAGTTTTGTTGCACACATGGAAACTTTCATTAGCTTCACTAACCAAAGTCAAGGAAGGGATCGCATATTCAGGTCAGTGCCTCTTATCAAAGAAAAACAAAATTGAATTGAAATCATTTCCAATGAAGCACGAGCTAGACTGTGTCTGAACATTTTGTTTGTTTGTCTGCTTTAGAGCAACCCAATATGCGTGCGCTTTGGCGAAATACCTTCTGAGAAATGAAGCGAAGAGAAAAGAGCTGGTGAAGAAGCTGCAGTTTCTGGAGGCTAATATGAGTTCTGGGCGGAAGCGTAAGAATGAACATTTACTGTTACATGACACAAAACAATCACATTCAAATCAAAAGTTCTTTCTCAGTAGCTACGAGTATGTATTCCAGCTTCACTAGAACTTAAATATGAGATACTAGGACTACAGGTGCTGGTCATATAATTAGAAGATTTCACTAATTCCATTCAAAAAGTGAAACTTGTATATTATATTCATTCGTTACACACAGACGGATATATTTCAAATGTTTATTTCTTTTAATTTTCATGATTATAACTGACAACTAAGGAAAATCCCAAATTCAGTATCTCAGAAAATTAGAATATTGTGAAAAGGTTCAATATTGAATCAGCTAATTAACTCAAAACACCTGCAAAGGCCTTTAAATGGTCTCTCAGTCTAGTTCTGTAGGCTACACAATCATGGAGAAAGACTGCTGACTTGACAGTTGTCCAAAAGATGACCACTGACACCTTGTACAAGGAGAGCAAGACACAAAAGGTCATTGTAAAAGAGGCTGGCTGTTCACAGAGCTCTGTGTCCAAGCACATTAATAGAGAGGCGAAGGGAAGGAAAAGATGTGGTAGAAAAAAGTGTACAAACAATAGGGATAACCGTACCCTGGAGAGGATTGTGAAACAAAACCCATTCAAAAATGTGGGGGAGATTCACAAAGAGTGGACTGTAGCTGGAGTCAGTGCTTCAAGAGCCACTACACACTTCAGCTGTCGCATTCCTTGTGTCAAGCCACTCTTGAACAACACACAGCGTCAGAAGCGATTTCCTTGGTTGTTAGTTATAATCATCAAAATTAAAAGAAATAAACATTTGAAATATATCAGTCTGTGTGTAATGAATGAATGTAATATACAAGTTTCACTTTTTGAATGGAATTAGTGAAATAAATCAACTTTTTAATGATATTCTAATTATATGACCGGCACCTGTATTTATGAGACACTATTTGCATTTATTATTTCTCTAGTAATCTACCTTTACAGTTCAATAACATATCAACTTATAGTCACCATGAAATCAAAATGGACGATTCTTATATGTTTTAATGGAATATTGCAGTATACATTATGAATGATTTATTCTTTCACATCATTATTTTATTTTTATTCATGTGGTATTATAAACTTAAATCAAAATGACATCCCCCTCCCCACTGAAACAACATCTTTTCTCTTCTCTGGCGCCGTGTTTACTGGCATGAGATCCAACAATAGCAAACCACAACGATCCAATCAATTCCCAATGGGAATCAAGCCCTGCCCTACATATTTTCTAGTTTGACAAACCGTTTTACTCAGATATACGCCACAATAAGGAAGAAGTTTTTTATCTTTTGCTATGTTTCACTTTAACGGGCCTCACAACAGAAAAGGTCATCACAGAAATTAACAGGGGCTTCGAGCAAAAATGGCACTAAAATTAATAAAAATGCAGTATATATGGAGCAAAAATGAATTCTTGTTTTGAATTTTTATAATAGAATTTCCCCACAAAACGAATTAATGACTTAAACAGTTAATTCTCCCAAAAATGAAAATTAACCCATGATTTACTCGCCCTCAAGCCATCCTAGATGTATATGGCTTTCTTCTTTCAGACGAATACAATCAGAGCTCTTCCAAGCTTTATTCTAATGGCATTAAATTGAGGATGAGATTTTGAAGCCCAAAAAAGTGCATCCATCCATCATGAAAGATATCCACACAGATCCAGGGGGTTCTGAAGCGAAGCGATGAAAAATATCTGTATTTAAAACTTTACAAACTAAAGCAACTAGCTTCAGACAGGCAGCTGTATGCATCGATTTATGGCAAAAGAGTGAACGCATGACATATTGACGAACACGGAAACTCAGTGGAGAGAGCAAAACAAAATGCCAGTCACAAATAGGGCATCAAAGCTTACACTACTCCTACATTGCATCAGGGGTTACTCTTTTGGCGTAAGTCGACATGCGTACAGCCTATTTTTTTGGAAAAATGGCAGACGGAGAGACAACTGCAGATAAACAACTTTCACATCCTGTATAAGTGTATCATTTAACTGTTCCCCATGGTCTAGAGTTAAAAAAAGCAAACAAAATCACAATACATAGCACTATCGAATCGCAATTCTTAAAAATCACATAGCCACCCAAGTATTGTGGGTGATGGTATCGAATTGGGAGTATAGTCCCAGCCCTGCTTGTAATAGTCCCTTATTAGTAAAAGTACTGGTTACATAAAAAGTTAATTTAGTTTTACGGAATTAATTTAGTGTCTAGCTTTTCACAGAAAAGAGAATAATGTCATCCATAATGGGTCTGTTTTGCTCTTTTTCAGTATTCAGGCTTGGGAACACGGTGAACTCTATCAACGCGGCAAAGAGCACTCTTCATATTTCTGACCCCGTGCTGCGCTTTTGCCTTACTTTTGCCAACTTCAGCCGTGCCTTGTACTTCATCTGTGACAACACACTCTGGGCCAGAAGTATCGGGCTAATACAAGATATCGACAAGGAGCGCTGGAGCTTGAACTCCACTCGCTTCTATTTCCTGTCATTGGTCATGAATCTAACCAGAGACGTCTATGCGATCGTCCAGCTCATGGTGCAGAAGTCTCGGGACAGACACTACCAGCAAAAAATCGACCAGCACCTCAATGAAAGCCCGGATGTGGCTTGTGTCATAGTGCCTCAGCTTGATGCGTTCCTCTTCCTTCTCCTCGAGAGCCTCAGAAGTCAGCCGTCTGTGGCTCTCGATACACTTAAAAATGTTTGTGATCTTTTCATTCCACTTGACAAACTGGGCATTTACCAGACAAACGCAGGGGTGGTGGGCTTCTGTGGGCTCGTTTCCTCTCTTTTAGGCATACTTTCAGTCTTAAGGCCCAACCTCAGAATCAAGCCATGATTTATGAATTGAGGAAAAGGCTTTAGAGTAACATCCAGAACGTCTTGAATAAGGATGCTTTCCTAACAAATGTTTTGATTTCCTTTTAGTGTGAAATTAGACTTCCATTAAGCTTGGGATCAACTTAATTGTTGTTTAAGGGAGATAGGAGAATAGAACATTACCCGTAATGCAGCAGTGCACCTGCAGAAAAATACTAAAAAATAGCATCATTTAGATGAGGTTTTGTAGTGTGGGTTTGACCACATGCTGTGTATGCTTTCATTAAATAGAGTGCCTTGCCATTTCTGTTGTTGTAGAAGCCCAAGTGAAATAATACACCTGTCCGAGCGCCGTTTAGTACTTTTAAGAGATTATATCACTTTGGTACTGATATTTAGATGATGAGGGTACACATTTTGGAGCTTGTGACATTTATTTTCCTGGCAGTAGATGCCCTCTATGGTGGCAGATGAATGAAATATGTGCTTATTTAGTCTCTTCTATATGGAGAACCATCTGTGAAATTAGATATATTCTACCTCATCCTGGCATCCTAGAGTTGTTTACAGATATGTATTTTATTTAAGTGTCAGACAGGGCTTTGTTGTTATTTTCAGTTTTAGTTTATCATGACAAAAGAGAACTTTTATTACGTTGTGATTGTAGATAATTGGTTGTCAGCACAAACTGCTGTAGGAACAAACCGTGAACTTTAATAAAGGACTTTTTATGCACTGTTAAAAAGTTTTGGTTTATTTTTTCTCATGTCTGCCAAAAGAATATCGCAGCAGTTGTACCCCCACATGAGAAACATCTCTTATGGATACAGAATACTTAAACATCTTCATGAATTTGTCATGACTTGGTTGAAATCTTCACTTGATTTAATGTCGCAATGTAACGGAAGTGGCAATAGATATTGTCTGCCGTATTTTGACGTACATCCAAGTGAAACAAAGGCAAAATGTTGGACGGGCACTTGGTGCTATCCATCAATTGCTGATTGGCTAAATTTGAGGGTTTGTTTACATGACAACAATGTATTAAAAATGGAAAAGGTTGTCCTTCTCGTTTTTCCTGTTCAGACGTCTGCGCAAACGATCCGCATTCACACGGATCCATGAAAACAACTAAAAACGCTGTATTCTGCTGCCAGGCCAGTAGTTGGCAGTCACTTTGTAAATAAACACTACATGCCTATAGACTGAACACGTTTTCACAAATTTGCTCTTTTGTAGTTTTACCGAGACAATAAAGTATCATTTTCAAAAACTTGCACTTTAAAAAACGTTTTCAAAAATTTGCTTTTTGAGGCCTCCAAAACGGCATCATACTGTAATGAACGACCGAAACGCCTAAGTTTTAAACGTTGAATCTAGTGAAGATTTCAACAAAGTATAACAGAAGTAGCATCAGCTCGTTTCTTCCATATTTTGACAAATCCGTGTGAGACAAACTATCAAAAAGAAAAATGTATCATCATTTGTTGTTAGGATGGAGGAAGATTGACTAAATTTGAGCTTTTGTTTACATGACAAATGCACAAAAGTGCGATTTTTGTATATAGATGACGTCAAAACGATCCCTGTTCACACGGATCTGTGAAAACGACTAAAAAAAAAACTGCATTCTGCTGCCAGGCCAGTAGTTGGCGATGTCACTTTGTAAAGAAACTACGCGCCTATAGACTGAACGCGTAATACGCATATGCGTGACATCACCGTTCACTCAAATTTGCTATTTTGTAGTTTTACCGAGACAATAAAGTATCATTTTCAAAAACTTGCACTTTAAAAAATGTTTTCAAAAATTAGCTTTTTCAGGCCTCCAAAACGGCATCATACTGTAATGAACGACCGAAACGCCTAATAAGTTTTCAGTTTTTAGTTGAAGATGTTGTTGTGTAAACAGCCCCTTAGTTTTAAGCGTTGAATCTAGTGAAGATTTCAACAAAGTATAACAGAAGTAGCATCAGATCGTTTCTTCCATATTTTGACAAATCCGTGTGAGACAAACTATCAAAAAGAAAAATGTATCATCATTTGTTGATGGGATGGAGGAAGATTGACTAAATTTGAGGGTTTGTTTACATGACAAATGCACAAAAGTGCGATTTTTGTATATAGATGACGTCAAAACGATCCCTGTTCACACGGATCTGTGAAAAAAAAACGACAAAAAAAAAAAAACTGTATTCTGCTGCCAGGCCAGTAGTTGGCGATGTCACTTTGTAAAGAAACTACGCGCCTAAAACTGAACGCGTAATACGCATATGCGTGACATCACCGTTCACTCAAATTTGCATTTTTGTAGTTTGCACAGAGACAGTAATGATACTGTTTTTAAAAACGTACATTTTGGAACCAGTTTTCAGAAGTTTGCATTTTCAGGCCGCCAAATCACCGTTGTCACAGCCAGTTTTGGTTGAAAATGGTGTTGTGCAAATGACCCCTTAGTTAACAATATCAACACTGTGCTACACACACAAAGCTGTGAAATTCAGAAGACGTGCCCATAGCATTAAGTTAATGTGGTCCAGTTTATTTAAGGCATCTACATCAATACATGAAGTTGCCTCATGAAAGAAACTGTTAACAATATAAAGAGCAATGCTAATTTGGCATTTATTTATCTATCAGTTTTCCAGCCAGATAACAAATCAGGATCAAGAATTAGAGGAACTAACACTGTAGTGACATAAATAACAGATCAGCAGTCTCCACAAGAGAAATGTCAAAGCGCAAAAGTGACACAAAAATACTTCCATAATGTACATGAGGCTATGGGCTTGAACAGGAATGACATGGACATAGAGGGACTTTGGAGAGACTCTGCTTCTATAACGTTTGGTGTTCGAGTCCGATCGTTAAGGACAGCAGAAGACCGGCGAGATCCTCCATCTGTGTTCTTTAAGTCCTACATTCTGGGAAAACAGACATACTGTATACTTTCATTCACAAAAAAACACGACCCAAACGCAAATCAGGATTCAGAGGAAGCCTGACACAGTCACCTTCATGCTTTAAAGGGAAAGAGCGCAGAGTTATTTCAAACTTCAAGAAATGAAACCGATAATGACAATACGTCGATAACAAGAACATTTTCAACAGATAAGGTCGTTAATTAATCAATACATTTTTGTTAAAAAAAAAAAAAAAGGATAAAGAAATTTAATGTGCTTTATAGCATGATTGTTTCTGCTGTTTAGTCTCCAAATAATGATATCATCACATCATTATTTTAAGGACACAGTGTGCTGTAGTGGTTTGAGCACTGGACCCCGGACACAAAAATCATGAGAATATTATCACTGCTGTACGTTTGTTGTATTTGATTTTTTTGTTTTTTTTGTTTTTCATTTCGATGCATCCAGATTAAGCACCTTTGCTCTCGTTACACAATTGGCTACAGGAATTTGAGATTAAATTTGGATCCTAGAGCTCATCATTGTGGCTAGACAGAAATGAGAAAGGTCTGGTCTAATAGAGAGTCTGATGAAAGTGCTTTCACGCAGACGATCACATGACGGAGTGCACCCTCGTACTCTACAGAGTCTGTTAGGATCACCCCAGAGCTGAGAAAATTCCAGGTTTCCCTTATTCTATCCAGTGATTAAACACTCTATTATAGATGTCAAGATCTTACAAGTGTACAAATATACATTCAGTAAAATATCAAAATAGAAACTGTGCTTTGATAACAGACAGCGAACATGGTTAAGATAATCATCTCTCATCGTCCAGGCTTTATGATTGTACCATAAAAGCAGCCCGCAGCCTTGAAGGTCAGAGCTGAAGTTAGAAGATCAAGGGCAACAGTTACACGTATGCTGCATTTGGGTGGGGGTTGGGGGGGGGCTATTTTGGCTTAGGTTGTGTCTCACGTCTAACCAAATTCCTCAACACTTTTTACACGGACAAAAAAACAAAACAAAAAATCAAAAGTTTAAAGGGCTTAAGTCACTAGTCAGAGGTCTTGGCCTTTGTTTGATAGTTTGGACTTAGATCCTCTGCCTCCACACAGTTACCCACAGTTTGTGTGGAGGAAATATGTGGAAATGCCTTGTCGTTCTCAAGGAGAGACACTTGGTCCTGGATTATCTCCACTGAGGAGTCTTTTGGTCCGTACGAGCAGACTTGGAAGGAGGAGGAGGAGGAGGAGGAAGGTGGAATGGCTGGCACTAGGAGGGCGCTTGTGTGCGGTCATAGTCCAGAATCAGGCCTTTGATATGCGATAGTTTCTGATGAAGATACTCGCAGCGTTTCTTTTCTTCCCGGTATCCTGGAAACTTCTACAAGGACAGAGAAGATCATAAACATGTTGTAAAACAAACAAGTAAATCAGTATTGATACTTTAGGGGTTTCCGCACAGGAACTAGCGGGCGGTCCCTCAAGGCAATTTTTTTTTGGTTGCATTCGCACCACCAGCAGGAACTCTGAAGGGATGTAAGCTTTAAGCACGGCATTCAACCGCTGGAGGAAGGAGGACTCCGTGATCTGAGGTGTGTTTTTGTTGCGTGTCGTGGGTGTCATGATAACCAAGATGGAATGTAGACACAAATTATGTGATTGAAAGAGCAAAAAGGAGGGCTAAGAGCAGTGGGGAAAGTTACTTTTAGAAGTAATGCGTTACAAAATTTTGTTACTCCCTAAATCGCGTCACTTGATAGTTATGCTATGTTACTTTTTCTTAGGCTGGGCTGTTTGTTTGTTTTTATAACAACAAAAAAGTTCTATTTTTGGCAAGCCCTTTCACGGCAAAAGTGAAATGAATAATCCTCAGGCTGACGGAAATGCAAATTCACACCTGTACAGTAGAGGGCGCAGCTCAAAGAAAGCTTTCAGCTGTGCTGCCGTTCTGGATTGCAGGACGCTGTTGAAGTAAATAAGTAAATGTATGCTCACATTTAGTCTACAACTAGTCTACTAGTCTTTAGTCTCTGCATGTACTTCCAATTTCCCTCAACATCAGGACAGGAGAGCTGTCAGTCAATAATTGGGAAACTAAGTAACTTGCGTTACTTATTTGAAAAAGTAACTCAGATATTTTGTTGTAAATTCAAAAATAGTGCATTCCTTCACTAGTTACATGAAAAAAGTAATCTGATTATGTAACTCGCGTTACTTGTAATGCGTTACACCCAACATTGGCAGTGCTACATATCATCAAGGCTGAGAAAAGTGTTAGCTAGATTACGTTCATTACCTGTCTAATGATGTCTGCTTGTGCTGAAATATAATTAAATAATTGTTTGTATTTTAAAAAATAAAACATATCGTATGTCATTATGTTGTAGTGAGCTGCTGATTCATTTTTTTTGAGGTTCAGAACTTCATAGTGAGAATCGACGCTCCCTGGTTTTCACACTGCATTGTGGGACTTTTTAGGAAGCGAATGTTTTTCGGTAGGTTTTTGTGATAGAGACAACTCTTAAAAAAGCCTACTCAGTGCCTCGGCCAATCAGCGTACACTTGTTCCTATTGTGATGTGTTAAACCCTGTGGGAGCGGTGGGTGGCCTAATGGTGAGGGAGTCGGGCTTGTAACCTGAAGGTTGCTTGGTTCGATTTCCACGCCGACAGGAATTGAAGGTGGGGATTGTGAATAAACAGCACTCTCTCCACCTTCGATATCATGACTAAGGTGCCCTTGAGCGAGGCACGAAACCCCTAATTGTAAGTTGCTTTGGATAAAAGCGTGTGCCAAATGAAATAAATGTAAATGTAGCTGATTTAGCCCCCAGAAAAGGCTTTCCCATGACTAAAATCATTCCCAGTTCCTGTGGTGCGAATATGCCAAAAGCTGGTACTTCCTCTGATAGTTATAGGACCTATAAAAACGTTCCTCCTGTGCGAAAGCCCCTATAACTCAAATATTCTTAGTTGTCCAAAATAGAGACATCTGCAGGACGTAAGGTGCACTACATGAAATGTTCAGTCTTCATTTAAACCCAGAATACAAGGTCCAGTGATGTTAATGTTAATGGAAAATTATTAAAAATAGTTGTCATTAATTAAAAAAAAAATAAAAAGATAATAAAAGAATAAATTAGAATAGAATATAAATATTAAATTAAACTTAAAAAATACCTAAAAGAACATTAAAAATCCTTGGTAGCTAACTAAAATAAAATAAGTTTCAAGTTGAAGTACTTAAAATACTAAAACTAAAAGATTGAAATAAAAATAAATTAAAGCTCAACAGAATTTTAAAAAAGTAATAAAAATGACAAAAGCGCATACAATTACTAAAACAAAATGAAAATATAAAAAATAGCTAATTAAAAGTATGAATTAATACTATAATAGTATATAAATAATACAAAAATAACACTGAAAAGTTATTGGGATTTTAAGAATTTTTATTGGATTATTCAAATATGGCTAAGTTAGTATATTTGAACAGTCCATATTAGTCCCTACAGGCCATTAAATATGCAGGTCAGTGAATTCAACATGACACACAATCCAATTCTCTTACCTTCTTATACTTCCTATACTTCTCCATTATTTGATCTTCCATTACCTAGAATAATCAAAATCAAACATATTAATCTAAAATTACCTCTGACATCATGCATTATGTAACTGTTATGTAAGGTTTGCTAAGGAATTATCAACACGGACACATGCTTCCACAGGTAACTTTTAAAACAGGGCATTAAAGTTGCATTAACAATGTACAGTATGGTTGAACAATTTGGGGTTGTTAAGACTTTTTATACTTTTAAAAGAAGTCTCCTCAGTATGCTCACCGAGGTTGCATTTATTTGTTAAAAAATACAGTAAAACAGCAATACAGTACAGTTTTCTATGATAATATATTTTAAGATGTAATTTATTCCCGTGATGTCAAAAGCTACATCAAAATTCCCAGTCTTCAGAGTCACATGAGCCGTCAGAAATCATTATAATATGCTAGTTTGATGCTCAAGAAATATTTCTTGTTATTATCAAAGCTAAAGACAGCTTAATATTTTTCTGGAAATTTTTTCAGGACTGTGATGAATAGAAAATCTTTTGTCTTTACTGTTTCTTTTGATCAATTCAGTGCATCCTTGTTGAATGAAGGTATTAATTTCATTAAAAAAAACCCCAAAAAAACCCATTTGAACTGTAGTGTATATGATGTCTTTTTCCATACCTTATACTCCTGTGTCCCAGGAGACAGTGTCTTTATCTTGGAGCCCAACTGAACAAAGATGTCTGTGACTTTCCCTATGCGCTCATGAAGGTCTCTGTACTCGTCGTATTCCGCACAGAAATCTTCTTTGTACCTCTGTCGTTGCTCAGAGTCTGAAATAGTGTTGTATTTTCTGAAAAGAAAAGTTCCATGAGTGAACCTAAACATTCAAGTCACTGTGAGAAACCAGTAGGTGGCACTACATATCAAAATAAACAAGTATTCTTCATTCTGAAGGCTTTGACTGAAATTCTCAGAGCTGTTTGTGACCTCTGAATCTGTGTTTTCTATATTTTCAAGTCTGTAAAATCTCACACTACAGCTTTAAATGTGCAGCACTGTTCATTTTCTATCCCTTCATTCATTCACAATGCATCAACCGTCTCCACCTGTAAATACAGAAGCACAAAGCAGTCAAGTAAAAAACGAAATCTGGTCTTACTTACAATAAATAGTCAGGCAGCTCATCTGGCGAGGCACGGGTGACAGGTGTGTTGGGACGATCGTGGTCTACACATTAACACAAGAATGATAAAATGGTTTATGTAATCTCACTACGCAAACATATCAAAGCACCACATCACGCAGCCCGGGCAGATGGAGTCATTTATCAAATGTTGCGATAAGGGACGTGGAGGGCGGTCGACGCTGGCAAAGGCTGCCTGACAAGACGTCAAGCTCGAGCCGGCTGTCAAAGCGGGCTCTGCACATTTTACAATGGGTCACCCAGCTGTTAGCGAGTTAATCATCCACTCTAGTACGAGGGAAGGGCGCAGAGAAGCAGTCACCTCGCACGCACACATCTGTGCACTCGCACACAAACACACAGGAACATTTCCTGAATTGCTTGGCATGTCTGAACCTGTTCTGCCACCATTTGACTTGAAGTGAAAACATCTTGCAGCGAGCCACTTCTGAGAGGAACAGCAGTGGCAGAGCCGAGACGGGTGTTTGTTTTTTCTTGTATGTAATGGGAGTTATGAAGCATTAAATACATCTAGTAGGGAAATGCCCTCTGAGAAACAATGACTCCATTGCCCTTATCGCAGTGCAAGTAAATATTGATCATGATCAGCACAATCCCTGCTAATATCACTGCCTGACAGTGCACCATGTAACAAGCATTATCATAAACTTACAAAATAATAAGTGAATGAACATTGAGGTATCATGTTATACGATATTTTCAGCTTAAAAAGCTGCTAAATAATCACTTTATATTTTAATAAATAATAACAATATATATTAAATGTATTAATTGTAAATTATTTATTAAAATAATATTCATTTTAGAGAATAAATGTTAATAAAATTAAAGGAAAAAAAAGCTGACGAATGTGAAAACATGTCCTGTGTGAATGGTGCAAGAAAACGTACCATAAATGATCAATTATAGGCTGTAATTACACTATTGGTATTGATAAATAATTTACATTTCTCGGTTATACTTGCTACCATTCAAAAGTTTGGAGTTGGTAAG
This sequence comes from Zacco platypus, assembly GCA_038088235.1. Lineage (NCBI taxonomy): Eukaryota > Metazoa > Chordata > Actinopteri > Cypriniformes > Xenocyprididae > Zacco > Zacco platypus. The sequence goes on from CM076075.1 coordinate 27,402,952, forward strand.
ATTTTTTGGTAACACTTTATTTTACAGTGTCATTGTTACATGTAGTTACTATAGTAATAACTAGAAATTATGCATAATTTCAAGCAACTAACCATAAACCGAACCAAACCCTAATCTGAACCCTAAAGTAAGTACATGCATTTACTTAATATTATTAAGTAATATTACAGTGTAGCAAAGACACCTTAAAATAATGTAACCGATTTTTAAAATGTTTTTGAAAGAAATCTCATATGTTTATTTAATAAAAATACATTAAAAACCTGATATATTAGTATGGTTTAAAAACACTTCTATATTTCTATACATTTTAAAATGTTATTTATTACGGTGATGGCAAAGCTGAATGTTCAGCGGTGTCACATGACTTCAGAAATCATTCTAATTTGCTGATTTAATGGTCAATAAATATTATTATACATATTGAATGTTTTTTTTAAGATTAGTTGATAAATAGAAAGTTCAAAATAACAGCATTTATTTGAAATAGAAAACTTTTTAACATTAATTTAGCATTAATTTATTAAAAGAAAACATATATATATATATATATATATATATATATATATATATATATAAACTTACTCCGCAAATAATACATTATCCACCAATATAATGCAATATATTTACTTTTAAGCCTCTTAACCCACCATTAATGTTTTCTTGGTTCTGTTTGAGGTCTGGACTGGTCTCGGCCCACTCAGGTTTTAAGCGCTCCCTCTCTTTTTCTTTATGCTTCTTGGACTTTTTCTTTTTGTGCTGGCCGTTCGCTAGCTGCTGGTCAGTGCGGATTTCTGGTTCAGTTCTGGTGTGTTTGGGGCTGGTGGGTGGCTGCTGTGCTGGTTCTGGCTTTTCAAGTTTGGGCACGCTGTTGGACTCGCTGAGCTTGTGCCGCTGGTAAAGACCGTCTGGGCTTTGCTGAGCTGAATTGGTACCCCTTTGCAAACTTGTGTTTCCATGAGCGGAAGAGCTACGGCCCAAGGAGGAGCTGAGATGTCCATTGGAAGGAGATTGCAAGGGCATGTTCTGGTCTAATAAACGTTGCTTTTTCGGCGTCTGACTTTCTAGATGGTCGGAAGGCACTGGGCGTTTCTGGGAGTAAAGAAAGAAAGGGATTTTCACAAAGTTTGCAGATGGAAAACAGCATGACGACTAGCAATAGTGTGGACCAGCAGCTTAATTGGCTCCTGCAAACAGCAGTGACTGAAGCGCCTCCAGCATCTCCATAAATAAAGAGCAGACGGCGCCAAGCATGATCTTCACAAGGAAACAAAAAAAGAAAACGAAAGGAGGCTCTTCTCACTCTCATTTCAGGTAAATCAATCATATATTCAATGACATACCTGTGCACATAAGAATCTGAAAGTCCATTTCAGAGATTACACAACATGCAAAATCTTGATTAGTTCACTTCAGAATAAAAATTAAGGTTTTTGAGGAAAACATTTCATTTTTCTCCATATAGTGGACTTCACTGGGGTTCAACAGGTTGAAGGTCCAAATTCCAGTTTAAATGCAGCTTCAAAGGGCTATAGGTGATCCCAGACGAGGAATAAGGGTCTTATCTAGTAAAAATATCAGTCATTTTATATAAAAAAAAAAAAAATATATACTTTTCAACCACAAATGCTCATCTTGCTCTGCGATGCGCCACGCATTATGCAATCACGTTAGAAGGGTCACGTGTGACGTAGGCAGGGGTACCGATCCAGTGTCTGCTAAGCGAACATGTAAAGACTAAGTCACCCTTTACAAATGAAAAGGTAAAACAACGATGTCGGAAGATTTTGAAGTTGGAGGAGAAAATTAGTTTTTCTGCCTACCTTTCCAACGTGATTACGTAATGCGTGGCGGATCGCAGAGCAGCGCAAGACGAGCATTTGTGGTTAAAAAGTATATAAACTTTTGAAAATGACCAAGACTCTTATTCCTCGTCTGGGATCGTGTAGAGCCCTTTGAAGCTGCATTGAAACTGCAATTTGGACCTTCAACCTGTTGGTAGCCGTTGAAGTCCACGATATGGAGAAAAATCCTGGAATTTTTCCTCAAAAACTTTAATTTCTTTTCGACTAAAAAAAGAAAGACAAACATCTTGGATGACATGGGGGTGAGTAAATTATCAGGAAATTTTAATTCTGAAGTGAACTAATCCTTTAAAATAACACCGGCAGGGGGAAAAGTAGCACTTCTTTTTATAGGTGCATATTTACCATGGAGAGATTCTTGACAGGGCTGAGTTGGGATGGAGAATCCCCTGAGGTTTTGTGGAATGAATGGCTGGACTGGAAGCTTTTCAACTGGCTACTGCTGCTGCTGAGAGGCTGGAGTTTTCTGGAATATCATAGAGTGAGACGCTGTCAAAAATGTCATTCTTTGCATGCTTGCCATCAGGAAACCTTTGCTAATTAAATTCTGAAACAAATCCGTGAAGTTGAGATAAACTTCCTAGTTCCAGAGATCTATAAAAAGGAGCAGTTATGCTTACAGGAACTGAAGGAGCTAAACAGGAAGAAATTTAAAGCTCAGGATCAAGGTCTAAGATTTGCACGGGTGTTAATCAGGTTGGGCTGTTGCCGAACGGAGTGTAAAAACACTAATACTGCTGCACAGCGTTCGGACGGGGCTTGTTAGTCTAGCTTAGCATTTCCGGGTAACTGATAACATCTGCAGCGAGACTGGCAAAAGCCTCGATAATGTCCAGTGACGAGAACAATGGTGCCAGAGACATTCCTACTCTGCTGGAACTTTCCTCTGGCAATCTGCTTCCTACAGCTCCTTCCTCTTACAGAGCTGCTTTTTCATCAAACGGAGGATCGTTCCTCATAAGCGTCCTGCTTCGATGCCCTGACAAACCTGCTGTGCTGAACTACTGTGGACTACATAGTAAAATTATTGTAAAATATAGAATAAAATAGAAATAAAAAATATAAAACGATAGTAAAAAGACCACTAGTTTGAGGTCAGTAAGGTTTTAATAACAACATTTATTCAACCAAGGATTAACCAGCATTTACTTTATTAATTAAATTATATTAAATGCTGATAATTCAGCTTTGCACCACAGGAATAAATTACATTTTAAAATATATTAAGTTGGAAAATGGTTTTAAAATGTAATAATATTTCACAGTACTGCTGTTTTTATGGAAGTTTGTTTCCTCCACTAATTAAAAAAAGCTAATTGCGACTTTTAATCTCTCAATTCTGACAACTCTACAGTCAGAATTGCGAGATATAATGTCAGAATTGAGAGTATTAAAAAAATTTCTCAGAATTGCATTATATGAACTCACAATTGTGTCTATAAAATCAGAATCGGGAGATATAAACTTTTTTCTCAGAATTCTGACTTTATATCTCGCTATTCTGACTCTATAACATGTAATTGCGAGTAATAAAGTCAAGTAAAAAGGTATTTTTTTCCTCACATTCCTCATCCTGACTTTATAACTCACAATTCTGACTTTTATTTCACAATTCTGATTTTTTAACTCACAATTCTGACTTTATAACTCACAATTCTGATTTTTTAACTCACAATTCTGACATTATAACACAATTCTGACTTTATAACTCACAATTCCGACTTTATAACTCACAATTATGACTTTTTAACTTACAATTCTGATTTTATATCTCTCAATTCTGATTTTATATCTCTCAATTCTGACTTTATAACTCACAATTCTGACTTTGTAACTCACAATTCTGACTTTGTAACTCACAATTCTGACTTTAAAACTCACAATTCTGACTTTATAACTCACAATTCTGACTTTATAACTCACAATTCTGACTTTGTGAGTTTATATCTTGTAATTCTGAGAAAAAAGTAAGAATTGTGAGATAATTTCCTTATATTATTTTTTATTTCGTGGCGGAAACAAGCGTTCATAATTTTTACAGTATTTTTTAATCAAATAAATGCAGTCTTTGTGTATGTTAAAAATGTTTCTGACCCCAAACTTTTGAAGGGTAGCAGTAGCAGTGCATGGACGTTTCAGCAAACATGCTCTGTTGTGCAAGTCCCATTCTGGGGATTATTGCAAGAATATCTTGAGCTTTCCCGTTACGCCCCTTTGATTGGCAGAGCACATAAAATCGAGAGGCAGAGGTGAAGGCAGGAAAGAGAATGAAGTACACAGTCAGTTAGGTGCAGTGTGGAAAACCTCCCAAAACATGGCTGCCAAGCTCGTATTTGGCAGGATGGCTGCTGTTTATTCCCCTATTGTTCCGGGGCTGAATGCGGCTGCACAGAAGCTTTCAGCATAATTCCACTCAACAGCACAGTGAATCGCATGGCTTCCTGCTCAGACAGGCCTATTAACCACATCATCAGTGCTAAAACGCGTACTTAATAGGGCCTCCAAAACACATCATCTCTGCAGACTGCAGGGGCACGGCCTGGATGACAATACTCCACTAAACGTCACCAGCCCTTAGTCAAAGGAAGTTGGAAAATAATACTGTTCAGAAAGTTTAACATGTTTCTAAGCAGGGTTATTATCAGTACCCAAAACTAAAACTATTTCAGTAATTTGAAATAATTCTAAATATTAATAAAAACTGTAATAGTATGTAAATAACACTAAAATAACACTGTTACTAAGCAATATCAACAAATAGAGTAGAATAAGGTTAAGTAGGGTTAGAAAAACAGTTGCGACACTCCCATAGACTTCCATAGGAAATGATGAATGCGGAAGTAATGCATGTTATGGAGCATCCGATAGTCCTAAACAACCAATAGTTCCAGCATTGAAACCCACTGATTTCAGTGTTTCTCAAGCACACTCGCTGGCAAATTGATGAAATTACAGCCTTTTTTTTACATTTTAACACATTAGTTGACCTCTCTCAGGAATCTAGCCAGTAATGGTATTTTATGAAGCGTGTTATAGTTAATCATTAAATAATAGATAGTTAAGACTCTAATTGCAGGTAGATAACATGAGCAACACTTCAATAGCTACCATAACCAGACACGTGTTACGTGACGTGCTGCCCAGGGAAGCGCAGAGACGAGGAGTAAATATAATAAAGTCTTTTAATGATGGTGATGCAGGGGAAAACACGTCTATAAACAAACGAGAAGGGACAAGGACTGAGGGAAAACACAGGGATTATATACAAGAGCAAACACAGGGAGAAACGAGATAATTAACAAGACACAGCTGATGATGATGAAACAAACGAGTGGCGGGAAAAAAACAAAACAAAGAGCACATGTGAGACACGACAACAAAACTGTCCGAAACAGAAACGGTTTTCAGTCTTTCTGCAAACTTTAGGAGGTCGAATGAGTTTCATTTAAGGAATCTAGTGCCTCAGTGAATGACTTGTTTGTTTGTTTTTTAAATACTACTTTAAACTTCTTTCTTAGGGTCAAATACTTGCATTCATTAATATTCACTTGTTGTGTATGCTGTGAGTGTCATAAAATTACATTAGGATGTGAGTAATTAACCTGTTAAATGTAACATTTAAAAAAACTAAACATAAAAATCTAGTGTTTGATAATGTCTAAATATATTTTCAAATGCAAAACCTAAAAAAAACAAGCAATTATGACCAGCAATACTCTTTTTAGCAATTAGACTACAGTTATATATATATATATATATTATATATTTAAGAGCAATACAGGCATATAGCAGTTAAACTATGGTAATTACATGTGAATATTCTTTTTTCAGCCGCCAGATGCATCTAATTTTAGAATTTAAAAACCTTTTCTCTATTTTAAACTTGAATACTACAAAAATTGTAACAAGAATAATATATTTTGTTATTATTTTAAATGTTCATTAATGGCTCAAAAATCATTGCACAAATATTATTAAGTAGCCTATCAAAAATCTCCTCAAAATATTATTGAATTAAAATATAGTACTTTTTTTTTAACTGATAAAAAGTTACACTTATGTTCGGTCACTTTTGACCGCCAGAGAGTATGTGTGAGACCCAAGTAAGGGTGAAACATATTAATGTTGTCTATCACTTCCCAGAATAAAATACTACTGTAAAGGTCATCAGCGTAGTAATCAATGCACATTATGCATTAATATCTTATATAAGTTTACAGACACACTTAAGTTCAGAAATGAGTAAGACAGCAATTTGCTATATTTCTACAATATATTCTGAATCTAAAGAATGAAACACTATCAAAACAATTAGATGTTGCTGAACACCAACACAGATGCTAGTCTTTCAATGGCATTATTATCTATACAAAAGGGGAAACTTAGGAATATTTTTGTACTGTAATGTATACATGGATCATGTAATATACACAGCAGATTCTATTCTAAACAGTAGAGATTATCATTCTTGTTTTGCAAAAACACTTTACAAAAGAAAGCATTGTATAAGGCTACCTGTTGTTAGTGTTAGTGGGTGAAACCTAGTGTGCTAATGGAGGACAGGGCTGATTTGAGCCATGAAGAGTGTTTTGGTAGTTTTAGAGCATTTTGAATGTGAAATCAACTGCTGTGCCAAGATGAAAGTTGGTTAGAATAACAGTGTGAAGAGTTTTGAAAAAGTATTGAGAAATTGTCATGTTGTAAAATACTGCAATTAGGGTCGTGGGAGTACGCAAGACAAAAAAAGGTTGGAAGTAGAGTAAAGCAGAGCAAAGATATAGTAAGTTAAAGTATGGTAGATTAGGGTCTGACTCACTAAAACATAAAAATTATGTTGTGACAATTGAGAAAATGTACCTTGCCAACACCCTTTGAATGAGTTGGCGCTCTTCCTCCACATAGCCGGGCCAGTCCCTCCGCACATGTCTGTAGAAATCATCTTTTAGAGTAAAGCTGTGATCTTTGGGATTGAGTTTAGCCACCTGAAAGGAAATATACAATAGAATTATTCTCCTAATGAGAAACTGCCCTCTGTTCCCAAATGCACTTAAGTAAACAATATTTCAAGAGAGATTTGAACCATCAAGCTTTCCTTCAGTCAATATCTTTTTGAAGAAATATGACACTTGGGAATTTTTTTACGACAGCGAAATAATAATCTACGATAGGCCTTTTAAGGACATTCTTAAATACATCCAGAGGACAATAATTCAACTCAGACCTTGTAAACGTAAAACAGAAAGCATAAATGTATTGCAGCAAGCACAGGACGTTCTGTAGAGCACTTCTGCAAATGGGATATGAACCCAGCTCGACCCTCCCTCTGTCAAAACATGATCCATTCTCTAAATATCATTAAGGCAGAAGGCTAATTGGTACCGCTAGCACCGCAACCTCCCCTTGTTGACTGTACAGGAACTCCTGAATGTAACCGCGGCAGGAAACATTCAGCAAATAAACCTACTGACAAAATCAGCCTCGGCCATCTCGCCTGCCCAAATGCAATAGAGAAGCAGTTCTGGACATAAACTATATTATCTGTACAAACTGAGTACTGAACTGGGTTTTCTGATGGAGGGTTGATGGGAGAGATAAAAAAACAACAACATCAACAACAAAAAACTTGGCACTGGTGCAGAACGGAACAGTTTTAAATCAGCAACATATTATACAGACTCCAGACTATAGCTAAAACGGTCAGGAAAGTGACAAAGATAAAAACATGTAAAGATTTAAAATGTAGCTTCCGTGAGCGGCAGTCAGGAAAACTGAGCATTCAGATGGTCAGATATCATCTTTGTGGGATGGCTTTAGTTAATTACATTTTCAGAAAGTGTTTCCTGCATGCTCTAACAAACAGCATGGAAGCTCGTTTCCGCCATGAAAGAAAAAATAAAAAGGGTAATTGCGACTTTGTTTCTCACAACTCTCAAAATCTCTCAGAATTGTGAAAAAAGTCACAATTGTGTATATGTCACATGTATATGTATAATGTATGTCACAGTTGTGAGCTACAAAGTAAAAATTTGCGTGAAATAAAGTCAGAATTGTGTTATATAAAGTCAGAATTTATAGTGATATATAATGTCCAGTCGTGAGGGGAAAAATACTTTTTTTCTGAGACAAAAAGTCAGTATTGTACGATAAAATCTCGCAATTGCAAGAAAAATAAATGTCAACTGTGACTTTATTTCTCGCAATTGTGACTTTATATCTCGCAATTCTGACTTTATATCTCGCAATTGCGACTTTATATCTCGCAATTCTGACTTTATTTCTCGCAATTCTGACTTTATAACTCACAATTCTGACTTTATAACTCACAATTCTGACTTTATAACTCACAATTCTGACTTTTTATCTCACAATTCTGACTTTATAACTCACAATTGCGAGTTTAAATCTCACAATTGCAAGAAGAAAATTCAGAATTGTGAGATAAAAAGTCAGAATTGTGAGTTATAAAGTCAGAATTACGTGATATATAATGTCCAGTCGCGAGGGGAAAAATACTTTTTTCTCAGAATTGTGAGTTTATATCTCACATTTCTGACTTTATAACTCGCATTGAGCTTATATCGCAATTCTGAGACAAAAAGTCAGTATTGTGTGATAAAAACTCGCAATTGCGAGAAAAAAAAATGTCAACTGTGACTTTATATCTCGCAATTCTGACTTTATAACTTGCAATTCTGACTTTTTATCTCACAATTCTGACTTTATAACTCACGATTGCGAGTTTAAATCTCGCAATTGCAAGTTATAAAGTCAGAATTGTGAGATATAAAGTCAGTTATAAAGTCGCAATTACCTTTTTTATTTTTTTATGCAGTGGCGGATACAAGCTGCTATACAAAAGTGATTCTTTGATTAGTGAACAAATGACTCTTATGAACTAGTTCTTTTTATTGAGTCAGTCAAAATGATTCATTAAACAATCTTGAACAGGCTTATGAGTTAGTGTTTTGAATCAAACTCAGTGAACTGTAATGCGTACTTAAGGTTAACATTATAACATAAATGTAATATAATATAATATTATATAATAGCAACACAACTTTTTTCAACATTGATAATAATAAGCAATGTTACTTAAGCACTAAATCAGTATATTAGAATGATTTCTGAAGGATCATGTGACACTGAAAACTGGAGTAATGATGCTGAACATTCAGCTTTGCATCTCAGGAATAAATTACATTTTAACATATATTCAAATAGAAAACCGTTACTTTAAACTGTAATACTATTTCACAATGTTACTGTTTTTACTGTAGTATTGATTGAGTAAATGCAAAGAGACTTTTCAAAAATCTTACTGACCTTAAACTTTTAAATTAATATCTAATCTAATTTAAGCAGAAATATTCTTTTAAAAAAAGAGTGAAATTAATATTTGGCACAAGTACAGGTTTGGACACATTTTCCCCTTTATGTAATTATAAATATTTTGTTTGTTGAGCACTTGTGTTTTACCTCATCCAGCACAGCGCTCAAGTCGGTCTTGTCTTTGGGGCTGGCTTTCTCCCTCTCCAGCCAGAGCAGTAGTTCTGGCTTGCTGTAGGGCTTTAAGGCCAGAACGTGAATGACACGTTCCTTCAGAGGCCTATGGGCCACCAAGCTAGGTGCACCGTTCCTCTTGTTGCTGGGTGAATGTCTATTAATGTTGTCAGAGCTTGAAGCCAGGCCTTGTTTCTTCTTAATCTTCACACATTTACCTGAGGCAAGAAAGAAAGAAAGAAAGAAAAAAACACCAAGAGGGTCATTAATGTTTTATTATTATTACTTGGTCTGTAAAATAAAAATATGTACCTTATATACACATATATATGCTCTCTAATTTAAAAACAAAAAAAAAACATCAGATTCTAAAAATTAAGTACTTTTAATTAGATTACATTGTTTCAAAATAATTTTTATTTATTACATGATTACATATCATTCACAGTGGCAGTAAAGTACTTTTTTGTTAAACAAAATACGTTTAGTAAGTATTTTATTTTGATTGTTTTTATTTTAAAATTATTTATTATTATTATTTTGCATTTTTAGGATTTAATTATTTGTTTTTAATCACTTGTTTAATTCACTTCATGTTGTTGATAAAGAATGGAACATATTTGCTTTCTCTTTGCATTTTTACATCAATATTTTCCTGCAGAAATCTACTATATGTGAAAACAAGTTTGGTTAAAAGTAATCTAAAAGTAGTCAGTTTACATTAACTATGTGTACAATAAATAATGTTACTAACTACAATCTTCTTTGTGTATTAATTTGTTATATATAAATATATAATAAATATATAAATTTGTAAGCAGAAACGGACTACAATTTGTAAATAATTCTTATATTATTCCTTAACAGTGTTGGGGGTAATGCATTACAAGTTACATAATCAGATTACTTTTTCAAGTAACTAGTAAAGTAACATTACCTTTTTAATTTACAACAAAATATCAGTTACTTTTTCAAATAAGTAACAAGTTACTTTTTCATATTAATTGACTGACAGCTCTCTTATCCCCATGTTGAGAGAAATAAAATGCAATTCAACCATACCAATAAGCAAAAATTATGTTAGATAAGATTTAGAAATAAGAGTGTTGAACTTCCTTCTCCTGTATTCTATTCTTCTTCTGAAAGGCTTGTTTGAGCTGCGCCCTCTACTGTACAGGCGTAAATATGTATTTCCTTCAGCCTGAGGCTTATTTATTTCACTCTTGCCATGAAAGGGCCTTTACACTTGCCAAAAATAGAACTTTTTTTGTTTTTGTTATTAAAAAATAAACAAGCAAGTCCAGCTTGGGTGAGAAAAAGTAATGCAAAAGTAAAAAAGTAACACAGTAACGCAATTAGTTACTTTTTAAGGAAGTAATGCAATATTGTAATGCATTACTTTTGGCATTTTTTAAATATTGGCACCAGCCGACAACCAACATTGTTCCTTAATGCATTTCGATGTGTTCACAAGAGTTTAAAACTAGCTCAGAATCTCATAAGACTTAAAAAAGTCACATAAAACGGACTGAGATTATTGCTTAACCCGACTGCCTCCTCGGCACTGAAAATAAACCGAGAGCTCTGTAAATAGCACAGAACTTCTGGGGCCACTCAAATCCCCAAGCTCTCGTTACGCAAAACAAAACCGAGCCGCCCTGAGGTGAAATTAGACACATACATAACGGAGAAGGGGTGAGCGCCAGGGCCGTGACAAATGACTGTCACACATACAGTAGTGTAAACAGCAAGCGCTGAACCACTTTAGGACATACAGATTTAAGTAAACATCACGGCCCCCGTAGCACTCGTACGACCATTCTCCGGATGTGCACTCTGAATCTGGCGTGCACCGGGCAGGCCGTAGAGTGTGAAAGAGAGCTGACGGCAAACGTTGCTCTCTCCTGTGCAAATATCTAAGCTGTGGAAACGGAAGCACCTAAAATAGAGCTGTTTTTTCTGCTTTCCATCTTCCCACCAGTGTGCTAATTCACCTGGAGCCAGCAGGACACAGGAGTGCTAATAGATATCAGGCATGCCTAATCTTATTAGAAGTTTAAGCTGTACTTTGAAGGTTGCAATAGGACAAAGTGAAGAATAAGCTGTTCATACAGTGACTGCTATGCTCCTGTGCGCATCCAGTTTTACATAACTTTCATGCATCCGTTTATACTGCTTCAGGGCTTTGGTATTGCCGCAGAAACACACTACACTGTTGTCTTGCGAGTTAAATTCGATTTGACCGGGCTAAATCTATTTACTCTGTCCTTTTAAGCAATCTTCACATTAACTTAAAGGGAAGGTTTTTTTTTCAAAGGATTAGTTAACTTCATTATTAAAGTTTCCTGATAATTTATTCACCCCCCCATGCCTTTTTTTCTTCAGGCAAAAAGAAATTAAGGTTTATGAGGAAAACATTCCAGGATTTTTCTCCATGTAGTGGACTTCACTGGGGTTCAACAGGTTGAAGGTCCAAATGTCAGTTTCAATGAGGCTTTCAAAGGGCTCTAGATGATCACATAAGAGTCTTATTTAGCGAAACGATCTGTCATTATCTAAAAAAAAAAAAAAATTACATACTTTTTAACCACAAATGCTCGTCTTGCACTGCTCTGCGATGCGCCACGCATTACGTAATCACGTTGGAAAGGTCGTAGGCGGAAGCATCGAGCAAGGGTTAATAAAATGAACGTGCAAAGTCAAACAGCCTTTACAAAAAAAGGTAAAACAACAATGTCGGATGATTTTAAAGAGTTTTGATGAGTTGAAGGAATAAATGAGAATACCTACCGCGGTATTTCTGCCTACGTCACACGTGACTTTCCAACATGAGTACATAATGCATGGCTTATGCACTTGTGGTTAAAAAACATACATTTTCTTTTTTTTTTTTTTTAAAGAAAATGACTGATCGTTTAACTTGATAAGACTCTTATTCCTTGTCTGGGATCACGTAGAGCCTGCATTGAAACTGTAATTTGGACATTCAACTCTTTGTACCCCAGTGAAGTCCACTATATGGAGAAAAATCCTGGAATTCTCCAAAAACCTTAATTTCTTTTCAACTGAAGAAAGAAAGACATCTTAGATGACATGGGGGAGAGTAAATTATCAGGAAATTTTTAATTCTGAAGTGAACTAATCCTTTAAAATTGCACTGTCTGTTATCATTTATTCACTCTCATGTAGTTCCAATCACATGACCTACACACACACGTTGTGTTTTCATGTTTTATGGGGACATTCCATAGGCGTAATGTTTTTTATACTGTACAAACTGTACATTCTGTCCCCCTACACTACCCCTACCCATCACAGAAAATGTTCGGCTATTTTACATTTTCAAAAAAGATAATTCTGTACGATTTATAAGCTTGTTTCCTCATGGGGACCAACAAAATGTCCCCACGAGATCAAAATTTACTAGTCTTACTACACCTGTGTGGACATTTGGTCCCCATAACGTAGGGAATACCCGCCCACACACACACACACATACACACATAAACACACACACACTTACAGACACACAAAAAGATATTTTAAATAACGGACCGGTGTTTCTCTTATTTCCAAAGCATCATAAAAGCATCTTACAAGCAAGTCTATTTGACTTTTCAGCTGCAAGTCTTCTAAAGCCAATGAAAGGTTTTTGCAAGAAATAGATACAAATTTGAAATTGCTAAATATAGCCGATGAGTCACAAAAGCACTTTAATGGTAATTTATGTCATTTTCAACCCCTTTTATTGTAACACTATGGGGGAAAAAGTGACTAGTACATTATTTATAAGTTCCGTAGAAAAACAACAAGCCATCCAGGTTGGGAATGACATCAGAGTGAGTAAACGATGACAGAATTTTTATTTTGGGTGAACAACTCCATTTAAGACTTTAAGAGGAAATGTGACAACATAAATTTGTAGAAACAGATATAGTTTGCCTCAATAACAAGGGCCAGTCAGTCAACAGCCATAAAGCGTTTTCTTTTCTCCCTCTTATACAAAAGTTTTAGGTTATACTTGATTTTACACCGTAAAATGTAGTTACTATAGTAATATAGCTACAATGGGAATATGGGTGTAACAACTAACTGTTTGAAACTATTATGCATAATTACATGCAACTAACCCTATAGTTAGCACATATAGTTAATTAATATTACTCAGTATCTAAACGTATCATTACTCTGTAACACCTTAAAATAAAGTGTAAACTATTTTTGGTAACATTTCATTATACTTAAAAGAGCTGTCTTCACATTTCATATACTGTCTTTTGAACTGCATGATATAGTGCAATAACTACATAGCTGTGAGAACAATGACCCTATTTATGAGGAATGTTTGACTGTTACAGAGTCCAACAAGAGAGAGAAAAAACACAAAGCACTGAATTCCTCTTGACGCCTAAACATGTTGCGCTTTGCAAGAAGTGGTGAATGAAACACTCTCCTTCTGCAAAATCAATCGAAACACTTTAGTGTGTTTTGGGGAAATAATACTGTATGAACTGTTGACAGATGTCCCCAAACTCCAATATCAAACATTTAATCAAATCTAGCCTTACAGGCAATCTCATCAAATCACAATCCAAAATCAAATGGTTTTACCTTGCAAAGCCCAGTAATCACTTGTTTTATCATGTCTGCATGCTCGAATATGCCACAATAGTGAAACATAGATAACAGTGCTTATATTAAATGATAAAGTGTATATCTATTAGCTAGTTTGTAAAGATGTTTGTGTACTCACAAACACATGACGACCAGAGATCACCCGATATATTTGCAAAGTAGATATTAATCGGACGTTGTATAACAGTTCTGGTTCTCGAATCTGATTGGCTGATAGCCATGTGATATTCCAGTGATAACAGCACTCCTACCAGTTCACGGTTTGAATCACTCCGCTTGAAGCGACTGGCATGGCAGCCGAGAAAATCCACCATACTTTTTACAAATAATAAACTAGTTGTACCACAAACTGTAGTTTTTTTTTAGGTGAGAATGTAGTTGTTTAGATGTGAAATAGGTAACTCATATTTAATCGTAGCACCTTTTTTACAATTTGTTTAGACGTTTTCGGAGATGCGAGCTCCAGGCCATCAGCGGCCGTTCAGTGCTCGTGTACCCGCCGAGAACAGCTTCATCTCAGCCAGTGCTTCGGGAAATCTTATAGTGGTTAAACTTGAGATATAATTCATTTTGGGTACATAAAACGGGCAATCTTTGGTATTCGTATTCTGTTACTTGTTCCAGAGCAAATCGAATGGGCCTTCTTTGTTCAATTTAATAATTTAATATTAAGGCTATATTTAACTTACGTCCTGTACTGCTTTAGTACGTCTGACTGAATTGTACAATTGTGTTTATTTCCTATTGTCATTTATAATGGCTGTTGTTGTTAATTTAAATATTGTTGTTCAATAAATATTATTTTATATAGATAATATGTTGCATTTGGTATTGAGAAAGGGTCCATTAGTGTGTAACATGGATTGAGTGAAAGTTACATAGATACGCCGGTGGAAAACCTTACGAGAGAATAAATTAAGAGACTTTTAAAGTGAAAGGGACTTTTGTAAACAAAGGACGTTGCTTTAGCTCTGTTATGGAAAATTCCCTTAACTGTAAAAACGACATTCAAACAGATTTTTATAGTGGGTATAATATTATGGACATCGACCTGAAGAATGAATGTTATACAAGACACAGGTAATGCTCGTTCAAGCGATCTCTCTTTCTGTCTCTCTCAATAATTCTGTACAATATACAATGAGTTTCAATGGAGGGACTCAACATTCCTTCGTTACTAGTTCTAAAGTGACTTTTTATAATTAGTAACAGAGGCTTGGTTAAACTGTCAACTTGAGATTTGAATCCATGTCAGAAGGAAGACGTTCTGCTTATAAGAGTGTTTTAAATACTGTCATTTCTTATTTATTTACACACTTGTGCCATCGAACTGGTGTATAAAACGCAAAATCACACTCGTAGCAGTGCAATATGGCTGTATATCAGCACGCTGTGATTAGCTATGGCACTCGGGCTTTGTGCTGATAGACAGTCATATCACACGGCTACCTGTGTGATATTGCTCATAAATTTGTAATTTTTTAACATCAGCTGACAAGTTTTTCCTGTATGGTCAAAAGAGACTTTTATTTTGCCAGTGCTGAGAACCATTTGAAAACGTGCTCACTAAGATATCGGGATCGGCCTTCAAAAAATCCATATCGGTTTACCACTAACGACAACTATACTCGTCCTGATCGCTAAATGAATGAGAGCCACCAACATCAAACAGTAAGTACACACTAAATGTTTGATGATGCTCTTCTGCACGCCTCATATCAGCATGCAAAATTAGAGCAAACGTAATACCCCTGCTCTTTATAATTAAACGTCCATTGAAATACCTGCCATGCATTTGAAAGCCTCTGCCAACTATGAAAACTATGATGGCAAAGCGGTATTTAGAAGCGTCTACAAGATACAGTAAGCGTACCATTA
The DNA here is from genome assembly GCA_038088235.1 of Zacco platypus. Taxonomy (NCBI): domain Eukaryota; kingdom Metazoa; phylum Chordata; class Actinopteri; order Cypriniformes; family Xenocyprididae; genus Zacco; species Zacco platypus. Next base: position 27,418,830 of record CM076075.1, read on the forward strand.
CTTTACCACAGAAATACAGCATGCCACCACAAGAGGTTTCTCTGCTCAACTACAGAGATGGGAAAAAGTTGGAGGCCAATTTATTTTCGTTTCAGCCAAACAAATGTATCTGCCAGGCACTAAATTGTGCAAGGACATGGCTCCATTTCTACCGCCATATGCATTTGGAGCTGGTTAAAAATATGCATGGCGACAGTATTACTTTGTGTCCGTGATGGAATAAAAAGCCAAAGCAAATACTATAAACTCAGTCGCAATATAAATGTGACCCAAACACACCGATTATATGAAATCTGAATGGTGCAACATCAAATCATCCCACTTTGGTCCTCCTATAATGTCCGTTCCTAAATTATACCCCTTAGCAAGCAGTGCAGCCCAAATGTGTTTACATTACAAGGCAAATTGAGACACATACTGACAAAAAAAAGGATTCTGCAGGGCTTTATCTGGAAGGGCACTATTTGCTTTCCACAGTGAATGCGATTCAGCGCTTTTAATTGCCTTGAATCAAACAGATTTTATTTTCTCCAACCACTGAAGTGCTTTCTTTCACCCGAGCACACATCCACCTTTTTAAGTCAGGAGAGGCCAGAACGACGCGTGTCCTTCTCTCTAGTCGTCGCTTGGGGAATTGCAGACTTTGCTTCAGAGAGAGACCCCATGTATAATTCAGTATTTCTGCAGATGAAAACCTAATTGATCCCCAGCCATGGTAATTAAAATCCTGGGCTAAACTTCATCCACCCAGCATGAGCCTTGTTAGTGCATACTTCTGGCAGTCTCAATCAGATTAATGGAACAGGTCTGTGGCTTCATGCCTGTGTCATCTGCTGATAAATGCTTGAGAAGGAGATATCGCGGGAGGGGAACGCATCTTACACTGCTTGTCTGACCACACAACCGTCCCTTGATCAAAAACGATCATATTAGCATAATTACAATACTACTAGGGTAGGATTACTTGCTTTTGGATGAAATAACTGTGTTTTTCTTCATATAAGACACACTTTAATGAGAGATGATTATGTCTGAGTATGGAGTGGTCCTTTGTGTGAGTGTGTGAGCTGGATTCTTACTTGGACGTGTGGATCCAGGTTTGATCTCAATGGCTGAGCGACTCCAGATGTCCTTTTCCACTTGAGACATGCGCTCGCGGGTCATCTGGTAGGAATCGTCGGTGGCACACACCGTGATTTTGTCCTGAATACTGCCCTGACCTTCCAGATGTTCCCTGCCATCTCTAAAAGGAAATACACACTGAGTTAAATTATCAAGCTGGAAAATATATATTTGTTGAAATTCCAGGGATTTAATTACAGTCTTTGAATCAGTTAGAATTGTTATATGCATATGCATAAATATATATATATTATCAATGTTGAAAACAGTTGTGCTGTGTAATATTGAGCGTGCAAACCATATTTCAGGATTCTTTGATGAACAGAAGATTCAAAAGAATAGCATTTATATGTTGCTAAAAATAGATATTTAAAAAAAAAAAAGATACAATTATAGCAGGGCTATGGAAAATCTGCAAGAAAAAAAATTATTGTTGAGGCATGCCAATAAAATATATTTTTATAAATAATTGAAAAATGGCTTGCAGGTTAACCTCTGTTTTGGGAAGTATGTGTGAAAAAGTTAACAGCATTGTGAACAAAATGCTAAATCAAAATCATTTCACAGAAATGACCTGGAAAGCTCTGAGCATCAACGTGCTATGTAAAGACTGACATGTTTAATTCCTCTCTCTGCATTTTTAAGTGTTACAGCTGCTCCCTTTGTCCACAAAGCAGCCGGAAAGTCAGTGACTAATTTATGACTAATGGCCTTAACCGGTTTTTGTGGAATAGCTTTGCATCCTCTTTCCCACAAACCTATGTAATGCTATTCTTCAGAGAGACAAGTGGAGTATTGTGAGACTACAAGTCTCCTTTTGAGCTGCAGAGCGAACAGATCAGTGCCACCCCGATCAAGAGGCAGCAACTTCACAACCGACCGTGACGCCAAATACTGTAATGGAACTTGGGTTCAAAGGTCCAAGTAAATGTTGATCCTAACAAACAACAATAACAACCCACTCAACGCACAGATTTATTCAAGACACACAATAACTAATGGCAGTAATAGGAGTAAACATTACTACTTTTATTATTGCATTAAGTAATTAAGAAGAGTTTTATGTTGCATTAATAGTTTTGTGATTATCAGTAAATAATGAATGAATAATACATTTATTCCCCATGAGTCCTATTGTATTATATTCATTATTTATGGTGCTTTTATGGTGTTCTCTCTCTCTCTGATTTACACTTCCATTTTTTTATACTCTTGTTTTTTAATACTCTTTTATGTTCCTAGTGGATCAAATTTAATGATAAAAAATGCACAAAAGCAAATAATAAAGTCAAAAGAACGAACAAACAAAAGCAAATTATTTTCTACTTTTATTCTGACCCTCTGTCTGAAAAGTGGCGGCTCCTTTAAGGCTTTTCAGTAAACATCCACTGTTATGATTGGCTAAGGTCATTGCATAGCGTGATTAAGTGTTTTGAAAACATTATCCATATAATATCTGCTGTCAGATTCAATACAGTTGCTGCTTCATCTTTCAACAAAAGTCTCTTTGTGACCTCTCCATTAAGTTACGCCTCGCTGACAAAACAATGCGCTCTGAACAAACATAATCCTCTGACACGATTCGAGACGGCATTAAAATAAAAACATTTCCGACGCCGAGATCCTTCTAAAGTCTGTACAGAGACGCAAATGAGCGATTTAAACTGGAATGCGTTAAGGAGGACATTTTTTCACGCTTCCATGCGTCCTGTTGTCAGCAGACTCATTTGCATGGAGTACGTCAGAAAATGAATGCACATCTGAATCCAGTGTAGACAGCATCAGTGATTACAATGGGTTCTATTTAATTTGACGTGACGCTCGCATCCAGTGTAGCAAATGTCAGCTGTTAAGTGACAGTGGGCGCGGCCTATGATGCAATGATGTATCTCTGTTTGTCAATGTCGTGCTCTGGAGGCAGGCATATGCAAATGTTTATAACCATGTGACATCACAGAACCTGTAATATCAAAATGAGCTGTTTTCGAAGCTTGATTAAATAAATGCTTTGTTTATAATGAGGAGGGTGTTTTAAGCTGTGAAAGTGCAAAGACCTCTTATATGTCAAAAGATCAAGGCCAATTTGATTTCTCATGTCATGACCCCTTTAAAAATATATTATATTATATATTAGCTATTATTTATGAAGTTTACTCCCTTATTTGATTGACTTTTGCATCAGTGTCTTACCCAGAAGCATACTGGTGAATACAGTCAAAGCTGGCCTGAGGTTTGTCTTTACTGTCACTGGACAGATAGAAGGAGAAGACACGGAAAGCATCAGGAGAATCCGAGGAAGCAGGAATCTTGATATACTGTTAGATGAAAAGAAAAACAAAGACATTTCAGACCTGTGTCAATAAAGTTTAATTCAATTCCAAATATGCATTTATTAATATATATATATATATATATATATATATATACATACACACACACACACACACACACATACATCATACCCACTATAAATACAGGCGCACAAACAGTGTAATTATGAGAAATGGGCGTTTTTTTATACCCCCGCGCGTCAGAATGGCTATTTTAAGCATTAAATGGCTATTTTAAGCAATGGAAATATCCTTGTGTAACATACAAAACAGATAATACCAAAATGATTTAGCTTTCATTATACAGTACATACAAAAAAATAAATAAAAACAAATCCTTGCCGAACACACAGGCTTTTGTTTATTGAGAAAAGCTCCAGCTCAATGCACTTACTTAAACAAAGCTTTTTGGAAAAACATCTTTCATTCAATAAACCAGTCAAATGAGCTCCTCCTACGACTCACCAAAACACAGTATTCAGCTTGCATATAAAATGTTACGTAATATTCACATTAAGCAATTAAGTTATTACTCTTATAGAAAAGGCACTTGCTGTACCAAAACACATTTCATGGCGGGATGATTTATTCTTGCCTATTTTTGAAACAAAAGACTCATATTTGCTAATTATATGAGCTTAACTTGGGCTTGTAACAAGCATCCTACTGCACAACACATATTCATGTTTTTATGCCTCGTGACCATAAACACGTGATGATGCACAGTGTTGTCATCATGGAAATTTTTTTAGTTGAAAGATACTTTAATGTGTTGTAATAGCTCTGAAAGTATCAGTTTGAAAATAACATAAAAATGTTTCGCACCATATGCATTATCCAGTATTTGAAATTAAAAACAAAACCTTTTTCCCCCACTGTAGAGTTTATGGAAAGATAGATATATATTCAGCCATTTCTAGCCAAACAAAATCATTTCTATCACAAAACATAAACATTAACTCAAAAAAATGGTTATTGTATTAAAATGATATTACGCACATAATTAAAGTGCTTAAAAGTGACAATTTAAAGGTCCACTGTGATATTGACAGCTAGCGGTTAAAATGGTAGTGCAATATTTAAATATTGGAGAGAGTTTTCCCACGCCTCCTCCTCAGACTCGACGCTCACGTGGGTTGCCAGATTCACAACAGAAACAAACATAACTAACAATAGAAAGCTAGAAAGATTATCAACTAATGTATGCGTTTGAAATGTTTTTAGTACCAAGGCTTTTTAGGTCAGGTAGAAGTTGCGATTTCTGATCAAGTTCTTTTGCTGGCTACCATCGCTTTTTCTGCACCTACTGGCAACCCGGCGAGTCGATATACTATCGGGTAAATTGGCAGTGGGCGGGATCACACAAACCAAAACAAAAACAGACATTCTGGCATGAAACGCAAGCAGAATAACAGTCTGTAGCACTGCTTTTCTGGAAAACAAGTATTTGAACTTAACATGTTTCCTAAATATCTACAAATATACTGTGGTGTTTTTATGCTTTAGTACAGTCAAAAATGACATTGAGCATCTTTAATGCAATTTGAACTTTTCATATCTTCTTGTTTTGTAATATTTATATTATAAATATGTTTTTTTTTTGTTGTTCATTATTCAGCTTTAATAATGTGAAGAATTCCATTAAGAAAACAGCAGAAGCAATGGAGCAAAAAATAAATCTATGCAGCGTTATTAGTTATAATCAGGATTGGAGAGTAACGAAATACATGTAAATTAGTTACGCATTTAAAATACAAAATTTGAGTAACTATTTCATTATGGTTACATTTTAAATGGGTGGTAATTTACAGTTCATCTGAAAAGTATTTTAGATTACTTCAAATTATAATGTCATTTAAACATTAATGTGAACTGTGACGGGCAATTAAAGCAAACAGCAATTGATGATTCTCCAACTCTGACAATCTGCAAAAGCATCATTTCTGCTCATAAGTTTCATAACCTTGCAGAAAATGCAACATCGTAATAATTTTAACAAAATAAGAGGGATCATAAAAATTGCATGTTATTTTTATTAAAAACTGTCCTGACTAAGCTATTTAACATAACAGACGTTTACATATATTCCACAAGACAAAATGCCTGAATTTATAAAAATTGCCCCATTTCAGATGTAACTGTCCTGTCATTACCTGGATGATCCACGACTGTTTTCAAGTTGTTTCTAGTCCCTTGTAGTTATAAAAAAAGATTTAAACTCACAATTGTGTTTTATTAATTCAGAATTGGGTGAAAAAAAACTCACAATTATTTTTTTGTGTGTATGTTACATACATATCCAAAGTATTCTAAAATTTCAGTAATACAAATGACTTTTTAAAGCATGTATTTTGTAATCTGTAGTGAAATACATTTTAAATGTAACCTACCCGGCCCTGCATTATTAGACATAATTGGAGAATTTTCTTTCTTAGTTGTCAACAGTAAGGCATCGTGACAGGCATGTTCCTGGATCAACATATTTTGTTGATCCCAGAACAACATTCTTGTCCGAACTCTATCCCTACCCTTTAAACCTAGCCCTACCCGTAACTTATCCCTAAAATCCGAGGGAAATGATAGATGAAAAACACTGATATAAAAGCACCTAACCCAGGTTGTAAGCCTAAACTTGACATAAACTGTAAACTTCGCTCTCAGATCTGACGGTTGCTTCGAATGTCGTTCCAGGAACAAAGACGTCGATCCAGGAACATGCTGTACTTGGTGAAATCCCATTCACATCAGGAGTACGGTCCAACCACTTCAGTGCTATAAAACTTTTCCGCAAAACTGTGCTTTGATAGGTTCTGACTTAATCATGCCAGATCGACTCCGAGTTTGTGTTCTGAGGCAACGGAAGGGTCACGACTCAGTAACTGAGTCAGTTACATAATACTCACAGTCATCTGAGGGCGATCAAAACAAACGCAGCCCTGAACGAGTAACATCGACAGCGTGACCTCACTACCTGTTCAAAGCCCTGTGAAAAGGAATCAATAAGATTCTGGCCAACTCTACATGCACAAAGCCAAAGAAGCAGTGCTTTGAGACTGCCAAACACATGGTGAGGGAGAGCTGTGTGCGCCACACTGTGAGTCTGAGCGAAAGCCGTACGTACCATCAACTCTCCTTCATCCGGCGGCTTCTATAAACTTAGCTTAAGACTTTAGGCAGGCTATTTCTGATATTAAAAGACGAGCTATATTCTTCAGGGAGGCCTAGAAACCTACTTTCACTAATACAGAAAGGCAATTCAAAATACAAACTCATTAAGCAACAGGTATTGCGGCGTCATTAAAAACAGCTTTTCCTTTCAAACAGCCTCCAGCAGAAAATGATGGATGTTTTAGTTGAGGCAGCGTCCTAGATTTGAGGGAAATGGATGGGTAGTGTCCGGATAATTTAAATATTTTTGTTCGGAAGGCAGCAGTCTATCATTTGCGCTTGAACGTGTCCAAAAGTGAGGTGGAAAATGGCAATGACTATGGACACAAAAAGCCACCTAAATCATTTAAAACAGTTTTCAGGTGTGTGATTTTCCATAAATAAAATGGCTGGGAATAACAAGGCACCTTTAATTCCCACTGTCAAATGGAGCCACGGGGTATTTTCAAATATGCAGGGTTATGCTGCGCGAGCAAGTTTGGTTAAAGACTGGTTTAAAGAATGCATCTGTGCCCTAGGGCATGAAAGCTCTCAAACAGCAACCTTTGTGAGCTGAGACTGAACAATTTTCCCATCGGAGACTAGAGAAACTCAAAAATCATAATGTTTCTTTACAGCAGCGAACATAAAACAACCACAAACAAATAATAAAAAATAAAATTAAACAAAATCATGAATTTTTGTGTTAGTCGTTCGTAAAGCTGTTCTGACGTAAATTTTCGGATTCGTGAAAATGTTTGTATTTTCAAAACGCTAGTTGGTGGTATGAAATAAATTTACACCAGCTCTCTACCGACATTCAAACGTTCTTTCGTTCGCACACTGCACCATAATAATATTTCACGTGTTTGTTTGCCCTGTCTTTTTTTTAAAATTTATTTAAACTGTTCAACTTTGGGTAAAACACAGTGCTCGTCACTGTCAATTTTTACCCAGTCGTCCAATCACAATGGAGGAGGGACAAATACTACACCAACCAATCATCCTAATTGTACAACGACTTGGTGGTTACTCCATTTTTATATTCAGTAGTAGGCTATTCTTCAAAATTAGATAGTAGAAACACGTTACTGCCGTGGATTTTCCAAATCATAGCAAAATGCTGCGCCTCCAAAGCACTCTCAAGTGCCACCAGCACCAGGCATTTTTTTCAGCTGGCTAAAGCGCTTCGGTGGACACATGTTGATTGAATATTTATCGTTAGGTATATGGCTTATTAGTCTCTTTTGCATTTATGGAGCCAAACCTGAGAAGGGAGTCCAGAACATTCCACAGCGTTCCTGGACACGTAATATGCGTAGTTATAATTCATAGGCAGGGATTATGCTAATTTTTCACACACACCCTCTTTACGAATGATTGGATTTCATTAACATACACGGGTTTAAGAAATTTGATGTTGCGAAGCATTTGTGAATCCGGAGGAGAGTTTGTTTTACGCACAAATTACTTTTGTACATTTACGAATGTTTCATGAATGAGGCCCAATGACTATACAGAAGCAAAACATAATATTAATATGGGTCTTAATATATAAAAATATACAGTTGCCAATATAATTGTAAGAAGGTTAGAAGGTATCATCATATTTGCAGGTCTCTGGCATCAAAAAAGTTGGAAAAACACCTGCTCAATAAATTTATAATCATAGAGGTTCATTATTCCAACTGTCTTACAACTGCATGCTTCATAAACATTTGAGAAGACGCAAACACTGACCTCTTCATTTTTAGAAACACGCTAGACTCATTTCAGCTGTGTTTAATGAAGTGCATAAATACTCTAACAAGCAATTTACCGTCCTACACATCTAAAAACAGCATGTACGGGCACCGCAGAAAAGAGTTTTTTTTGGCTGTCACAAATGCCCGGTCACGCAGTACAACCATAAGCACTGCTGGCCACATGGAGCCAATAAAAAGCTTCCAGTCTCACAAACACACATTCAGCTCCACTACCCCCACAGAACGAACCCTGCCCCCATCATTATCTGTTAGTTTTCTGTGCGACAAAACAAGCACTCACAAGCAGTCACAACATAGTCGCAAACAGTAGCCAGCTACGACGATGGACACTCATGGGGGTTGAGTCGGGGAATGACCCAGTTATGTCCTCAGCTTCAAAAAAACAAGGCAGTATGGCATGATCAGACTAATGCATATTTTCCTACAACAAACCAAAAAAAAGCATCACGGTCGGCCAGCAGCTAGTCTTGGGACTACATCTGCTGGAAGCCACGGCCAACGGCGGTAGCCGTCTTCGCCCAAATTCAACAAGTCATTTCAAGGAGGTCCCAGAAGTAGGTCAATGGTGCACAGGAATGAATAATCATTTGCGTTTCAAATGGCCACACTGATGAACAAAAGCTAGTCACCTCTGAGACATCAACACAGCCATGGATTTACAGTCTTTACCCTCCCTTAAAGCCCCCTTTTCCCAAAGCATCACATCCCCCATTCCCCTACCCTCCATGGGACAAGCGCTCCCCCCAACCCTGTGTCCCCATCTCCTCCACGTGGTACATTCACACGTCGACCCCTGGCCCAACCACCATGCACACTTCATATTCTGATTCTAATCAATGTCATGCAGGTCAGTCCATTTTGGGGACTACCCTCTTTTGCCATTCCCGGTTTCCTCCTCGATCTTCATAACCATATGTCATTTACCCCCTTGGTTCCCAGCTTCTGTCTCCAGGGAGAATGTTGTTTTTTATGGCGGCAGGATCACACCAAGCCACTTAGATCTGAGTACAGGCCCATTCACACCAATAACAACAACTATAACTACACTGCCTGGCCAAAACAAGTGGCTGTTTGGATTTAAATAGGCAAATGCACAAGAGTCTGGATCACTATTGCAGTAAGTATTATGTTTCTAGCACGTTATATGTTTGGGAACAGTCCTTTTAAAGGATTATTTCACTCACCATCCCTTGTCATCCAAGATGTTCATGTCGTTCTTTGTTCAGGCGAAAAGAAATTAAGGTTTTTAAGGGAAACACTCCAGGATTTTTCTCCATATAGTGGACTTCACTGGGGATCAATAGGTTGAAGGTCCAAATTGGAGTTTCAATGCAGTTTCAAAGGGTTCTAGACGATCCCAGACGAGGAATAAGGGTCTTGTCTAATGAAACGATTGGTCATTTTCTTAAAAATAAATAAATAAATAAATAAAATGTATATACTGTTGGAAAAGTTACACGTGACATAGGCGGAAGTACCGATCCAGGAAAGCGACAAAGACCCTTATTCCTCATCTGGGATTGTCTAGAACCCTTTGAAACTGCATTGAAACTCCAATTTGGACCTTCAACCCGTTGAACCCCAGTGACATCCACTATATGGAAAAAACACATCATGGCCATATTCAAGAATGACAAAGCCAAGATTCAAATTGTGAAAGAATGGTTGGGAAGGAGCACAAAGAATCCAGACCTTAAATTCATAGAAAGTCTATGGGACGAGACTTTACAAAGTGCTTGACTCAAGATCTTGATCAAAAATTGATGCACCTCTTGATGGAAATAAATGTTGTGATGTTATTTCTACCAAGAGATGCATCAATTTTTAGTATACAACACAAAATATGCAAACATGAAAACATAATCACTGCAATAACAATCCAATCGTAGACTCTTTGTCTATTTAAATCCAAACAGTGACTTTTTATAGAATAATATTAAAACTTTATAGTTATTGTCCTTGGTGTGAATGGGCCATAAGAGCAATTTAAGGGCCATAAAGCAAGAGATATATAAAAGTAGGGCTTCCGCATAACACGTTTGTATCCACATCTCAATCCAAGATTTAAAATTGTCAAAGGCTTTGAGCAAAGTTCATTATCTGCATTTCAACTTGACTGTTAATTCATTTGCCTTTCGCTCCTTTTTGTGTTTATTCCTCCAGCGAGAGCCAACGCCCAGCTCGGCAGGTGAGATTTTATCAGCTTTTAGATCAGTACATTGGGTTGTACATCAGAAAGGTTACAATGCAAATACAGACTGCTTCAAGGGTTGTTACTGAAACGTTATCTCTCTCACAGAGCTCTGTGCGTTTGTGATGATTGAGATTCAAGCCCTTTGTGTCATTCACCTTGTTTTCTCTTGTTTGTCTCGTTCACCAACTATACGCACGTATTTGTGCATAAAACCCGTCTTCAAATGTTATGAAGCAGAAATCGATTTAATTTAACTTCATTTAAATTTAGGATTACAGTTAGAAGCACCCCAAACCATATAAATGGGGAAAATAAATATTAAATTCTTATACTATTGAAACTAAAATCTCAATAATGCTACAACATTATTATGTACAATATTACAAATGGATTTTCATTTTGAGATTTGGCAAATCTTACGTTTAACTATTATTAAATTATTAGTGTTTTCAAGTACCAACTTTGTGAATGTTAGATGACAGCAAATGTTTGGACAAAATTAGAATATATAAAATTCAACCTCCAATAATGGATATCTGGAAGATTTTTAAATGTTTTTGATTTTATGATCATCAAAGTCTGCATTTATTTGATCAAAAATACAGTAAAAAATGATAATACTGTTAATTATTATTACCATTTAAAATAAATGTTAATTCTATTTTAAAATGTAATTTATTCCTGTGATGGCAAAGCTAAATTTTCAGCATCATTACTTCATAAACCATTCTAATCTGATGCTCAAGAAACATTTATTATTATTACCAATGTTGTGCAAAACAGCTGTGCATGTTAATATTTTTTTGGAAACGTGACGCACTTTTTCGGGATTCTTGATGAACAGAAAAAATAGCATTTATTTGAATCAAAACTGTCATTTTGATCAATTTAATGCATCCTTGCAGAAGAAAAGTATTAATTTCTTTTTTTTTCTAATCATATTGATCCCAAACTTTTAGTTTAGGTAGTGTATAACCAAAATCTACAAATCTTAATCTAATCTAATATCAACCAGAACTATTTATATACACGCAAGTACACAACTATTACTGAATGAGGCCCAGTGTTCTTATAGTTGTTATAGTGACCAATTCAGTCCAGTACTGTAAGTTAAACATCTTCCACAGTCAATAACATTAACACATGCACATTACACAGGTGGGCTTCATCCACATCATAGCAGAGCACAACATAAAGCCCATCTTCTGCCACATCTGCCACACGGTGCCATGTGTGTTTGGAGATGTCAAATACTTTCAGTCTGGTGTAAGGTGTGAACTGGGCTGGAACAGAACGACTTAGCGGGGGCCATGGTCAATGAGGACGAGACAAAGGCTGTGCTTTGTAGCAACCATGGAAAAAAACAACTCTGCCTCTCTCTAAGAACCTTATAATGTTTTTATGAGGTGGTGAGATGCACTGCCCCCCAGATTTAAAGTACTCAAAACTTTCTCTGCTCATGAGATTTTACGACTTTAAATGCTTGTGTTTTGTTCCTACGAAGCACACATCTGTTTGGAAAGAAGAGAAGCTGGCGTGTTGTTTCAGGTGCTGTTTTCTTTTCTCTTTCTTAAGCCTTATTGGGTCAGCGTATGTAAGAGATGAAACAGAACATCTCGTCCTCACACTTGGCATTATTCTTTCAGGCCAGGGCTTGAAACTGACATCCACCTAGTAAACAATTACCGCAGCCAGTTGACTTATTGAATAAAGTCAGCATGAAACAGCTTCCAACAAGACCCCAAAAATACAGTACAGAAGTAAGTGAACACAAACGCTTCTACATAGAGTCATGAAACAGAAGTTGTGATAGTCTTTTCTTCCCTATTTTGACATATCTGAGTGAAGCAGCTTCTCGAACGAGAGTAAATGTAGGGTGGGACATCGGGAATTGACCCTTCGCAAAAAGTTTGATTGACAGGCGATCTGACCAATCATGACGCTGAATGCGCCATTTTGTCTGACAAAGCGGTCAGGGGAGTTAGGAGATTAACGTTGTTGAACTTGAACTTGAAAAATTGTGTGTCTCACGTCTTTCTGCGCTTGAAACAACATTCCTTCTGATGTTCATTCGTGTTTATTTGATGCTATAAATGAAGAGATGAACGGTTCACGAGCCGCTTGAAGGAGCTACAGCGATCTGTCACGACACATTAAAGAGACACTATACGCTATTTATTGTTTAAACTTCTTTAAAAAATTATGATATATTAAATATGAAACTGTTTTATATGTCTGTCGACCCGTTGTCAGTGTCCTCTTTGCTCTGGGATTGTATTTTTCACTTCGTGACAACATGATGTGTGGCGCGAGAGCGCATGGCTTGTCGGACAAAGCAACAGTAACTAAAGGGGGCGGGTCTTTGCGAAGAGTCAGTTGATTGGATGACTGTGGTTTGCTTTTGCTGTGATGTCATATGAGTGACAGGTTGTCCCGCCCTCACGCTAGTGACACATCATCAGAGAAGAGATGTCTCTGAAATAGGGAGTGGTGTTGTCAAAGGTGACTTCGACACCAAGTTGGTACTGAATTTTAAAAATGTGTCGCTGGGGAGAGGATTCGTAAACACCTCTGATTGGCCATTGAGTTCACTCGCTCAACATATAGGTCTGCGATTGGCAACAATGATCAACGTACGGGAGCGTTTGAAATTCCATAAAAAAAATACGAATTTTCCATTTTGTTTTCATGGTGTCTTTAACCATCTCTATGTGTCAGAACAGATAGGACGTTTCAAGCAGTCCAAAATCATGCTTTTATCTCTGCCACTGCAATTATAGTGCTGGCCATGATTCTTTGACTTTGACCAGTCACGTAATGAGCACCTTCTACTTTAGAGCTCAGTTGTCTTTGGCCTGGTTAAATTAGTTCCGCTGGTTCCGTCTACTCTACAGTCAGTCTTCATCGCGATCATCACCATTGTTCTCTTCACGCAGCGCGCTCGTCTACGGCTCCTGCGAGGCGCTCGTCTTTTGTCTCCGCCGCATGCGATGGCACGGAGTTTGGCCTATATTATTCATAAGCAGCAGGAACGTGTGGCCTGTTGGGAGGGGGTGGGGGAAGGGTGAGGTTTGGGGCATCCCTGCCCAGGACCCACAAACTACATGACCCCCGATCCGAAACGGACAGAGCCACTCATCCGAGAGAGAGAGAGAGAGAGAGAGAGGGATGAAAAAAAGAGAGAGTGGATAATACAGAGCTTGAGATTACATTGCTAATGATAATCCACTACATAAGGGGCGAGATGGAGGAACTATGGGAACTGTGAATTATGAACTGAGCAAATGCTCCTCTCAGAGCCACCGTCACAACATCTCTGTGGGAAGTGAAATGTACACCATGACATTGAAGCTCAAGTACTGTTCTTTTTTTCTTATGCAAGATACATTACAAATCCAAAGATAACTGAATTGAATCATTTACCCAATCAAACTTGAATTTAAATATTCTGAATTAACAAAAATCCTTTTTTTTTAATTAAACTGAAATCAAACCCAAAGCTCAAGAAACATTTCTTATATTATCAATGTTGAAAACAGTTGAGCTGCTCAAAATCTTTGAGGGAATAATGATACATTTTCTTTTTTCTTTGATGAATAGAAAGTTCAAAAGATTACTGAAATAGAAATATTTTGTTACATTATAAATGTATTTACTGTCACTTTTGATCAATTTAATGCTTTACTGCTGAATAAAATATATATATTTTTTAAATAATCTTACTGGGGCCAAACTCAGGCAGTGTAATATGAATAAGACAGTGCTTTATGCAACATGGCACATGTTTTCTTTCCCTCCTCTTTCACTTCAGTTCCTCCTTGCCGCTCTCTCACTGGTCAGGACAGTATGTACACCTGACAATCAGTCGGCCAGATTTCAAACCATTAAAGGAGTCCTTGATTGTGATTTCACTTTTTTTAAACTTTAGTTAGTGTAATGTTGCTGTTAGAGCATAAACAACATCTGCAAAGATATTTTATTTTACAGAAATCGATTTTTAAGAACTTCAACAAACGGCTGGTAGGGACTACATTGAGCTTTTTCCCGGGTTTGGTGACATCACAAACCCAAAAATTTACATAAACCCAGAGAACACGTAAACAAAATGGGGCGAGGCCATGTTGGGCTGCTTTAGAGAAGAGGGAGAGTTGTAGTAGAGTGTTGTTACTATGTCGTCATTTTACGCCGGACTGCTTCACAAACGAGGATCAATTCAATGCTGGATTTACACAAAACATTACATGACGGCACATGCTATCCATGTTATCCACTAACCATTCAGAAACGTCCAGTTTCATTCTAAAAGTTGTAACTTCTTCCCGAATCTCTCCATCAGTGTCCGTTTTGAACACGTTACTGACAATCCTCATTATGGCTGCGTGAGATTCTCCAGCTTTGTTATTGTTGAGCAACCTGTTAAAGCTCTGCACCTTTTAGAAAGCGGGCCCTAACCCTAACTCTAAAGGGACACACACAAAAACGTTGTGTTTTTTTGCATTTCCCCAAATAGGGGAAAATTTGACAAGCTATAATAAATGATCTGTGGGGTATTTAGAGCTGAAACTTCACAGACACATACATCTTGTGAAAAGGGGCATAACAGTTCCCCTATAAATTTAGTGTCTCATAAGTGTGCAAATGCTCTATGAGATTTAAAAGATGAAAGATGGATGACTTTCATTTTTGGCTCCAGAGATGAATAGTGCTAACAAGTGGCATTTAAGAGGGGAGAACAACAATAATGCATTCTACGTTTTGGGGAAACACTGTAATTTTTCTCAAAAAAACTCAACAACACCATTTATGATATGACCAACCAGTATGAGTCATGTATTATGAATGCAGTGCATGAGCTCTTTTGCATTAAATCACTCTGTCGTGGTACCAGGCTGAAGTCCGTTACATGTAAATGGGGAGGAACCAAATGGGGGGGGGGGTGTCTGTTGATGCATGGGGGTTGGTTTAAGGATAAAGGGGGGTTGGCGATGAGAAGTTGTGGAACTGAAAGAGGGGTGGTGGAGGGGGCTGTGGTGGCTGCCTCATCCCCTGAGGAACTGCCTCGGATGCCAAGCAAAATCTGTCTCTCTCTCCTCTCTAGCACCTGAGGGCTAATCTGTCAAGCTCAGTAAGCACTGAGCGACCTGACTCCATAACCATCCCTGTGTGTGTGTGTGTGTGTGTGTGTTGGTAATGGGGGAGGAAAGCACCCCGCATGCTGCTTTCATATGCACCCCATTCACAGAGCAGCCAGAAGCCATCCTCCACTCGCCTATCAGTTACTATAGTGACGAGTCTGCGCAAATTAAGTAGAGGCAGGTCTATGGGGGCGTCCACAGCCTCACTGGCCTCTGAGATTACAATAGTGGAACAGTTCTCTACGTTTTGATTGGTTAATGTCGCACATTTTGAAAATTCATACACAACGCCAGCTTTGAAAGGCTTAAGGCGGTCTTCGCACAGCATGAGTAGTATTCGTATTTTTATACACTTGCTAGAAAATGGGGAGATCAGAGCAATTAGCAATTTAGGACAGTATAATAAGGCCTGGACAGAATAAATATTAATGCATACACACAATTACAAGTCACTTATTCAAATGATGTTAACAAACAGGTTCTCAGAAGCATTTTTCTGCCTCAAAAGTAAAAAAAAATAAGAAGGTATTTGTGAGAATGTTTAAAATGGTAACACTTTACAATAAGGTCTCATTAGTTAACATTAGTTGTGTAACTGACATTAACAATCATTAACGAACGTTAACAGAGCAAGATATTTGCCAACTAAGATTAATAAATGCTTTAAAAGAATTTTTATATTGTTAGTTCATGGTAACTAATGTAGTTAACTTATATTATGAACCTTAATGTATATATAAGAGCTAAATGTCACAATTGTGAAAAAAGTTGCAATTGTGAGACAAGATTATATCTTTGCAATTATGAGAGAACAAGTTTTTAACTGTCAAACGATTAATCTCGTCCAAAATAAAAGTTTCTTTACATAATATATGTGTACTGTGCATTTTTATTATATATGAATACACACACATACATGTTTATATTTAAGAAATATATATATATATATATATTTGTTAAATAAATACATGCATGCATGTGTGTGTAATTATGTATAATACATATATATATATATATATATATATACATATTATATACAATAATATATAACTACATATATATATATATATATATATATAAATAATATATAGTACATATAGTACAAAGTACACACATATATTATGTAAAGAAACTTATTTTGGATGTGATTAACTGCGATTAAACGTTTGACAGCACTTGGGTTTTTGTGAGGAAAGGTCACAATTGTAAGAAATAAAGTTTCTAAATTCTAAAATATTAAGTCACAATTACCTTATTTTTTTATTTATTGTACCTATTCTATTTCCATAGATAATTCTCTTTCAAGCTTGTACTATAAAAGGTCTTCGTTCAAAGCTTCAGGACAGAAACTGGTCAAAACAACTTTTCCCTGAAATGCAGAATGTTTTTAAGCCAATGTTTATTTACGAGACCATTGCTCATTTCCCGAGCAGTCACACTCTAGACTGCCGGATGACCATGACAGACAAGCTACACGTACAAAAACAAACCTAAAAGAGGTTTCCAACTGCATTCACGTGACGGCTAGACGTGGCCATGAATGCTCTTCAAATAAGACTTAAACAAGCCATGTGACGAAAAACTACTATAAACTATTAGAAGCAATGCTTCCTGCTGGGCCGAGCCAAAGCCCCCTGCTGCAGGCACAGAATCAATGGATCCACTCATGTGACTGAAAACTGACACATCCCATCCACGTCAATGGCATCAGGACACAGGCATGCTTAAAAAAAAGAACATTTAAAACAATGAGACAATAATATGAGGTTTTAAGCATCAAATAAAGAGCAATTTACGGATTAAAAGAAAGATGCTACGCAGACAACGCTTGAGAGGTGCGGCCCGTTAATGGGCAATTTACTCAGAGCCGCACTCTTTCAGAAGTCGGTCCAGACACGTCAGAACTGTGAGCGTGCCCTGTGTGTGTCCGTGCATGAAAGGCCCGAAGTGTCTGTGATCTTCTCCATGCAATTCTTGGCTCTGCTCAGTCATTTAAAAGCTGTGAGTTGTACAGTACAACATTTTTGGAAGAGTTTCACATATACACCACCACATGTTTTCCACATTAATCACATTTATCATCAGAGGAAGACACTTTTGAAACCAAAAATGCTTTACTTGGGGATCTTGGTATGCATAAAAATAACATTGCCACATTTTTACAATTTTTTTTAGCCAATTTACCATATTCATTCCTTTATTGAAACTATTTTTGACCCTGTGACAACTGAAATATTTAGCTGTCAATATCTGCATATTTCTGAAAAAATGGCAAAGGTCATTGTGCCAGTCACAAAAGCATCAAGTCCATTTATGATTTCATTAATCAATTTTATCTGGGCAGCTCAACATAATGAATATTCCACCACTCAAAATACTTAATTGGTTTGAGTTGGACAAACTTAAATTAAAAAATTAGTTCAGTTAAATTAACTGTTATGAGTATATAGAACTTTCTTTTTATTTTTGAGTACTGACATATTTCAAGTAAACTAAACTGTTTTATTGTTTTGAGCTGTATGAACTCATTTCTTTTAATTTAGACTAACTTAAATTTAACTGAAACTGGGCTGGGATTTTCTATTTAGTATTATTGCTTCGCCCATAGCACTCGAAGGGATTTTGTATGTGCAACTTAACGTTATGAAGTGACAAAAATACTTTTTGCACGCAAAAACAAAAAAGTAACGCTGGACTACGTTCAATGCGTAGAAGACTGACAGGGAAGAGGAAAAGTTCTTTTGTTTTTGTGCACAAAAGTATTCTCGTCGCTTCATAACATAAGGTTGAAGCACTCTAGTGACGTTGACTATTTTAATGATGTCTTTACTACTTCTCTGGACCTTGAATGTGGTTTCTATTAGATTAAAAAAAAAAAAAACTCTCGGATTTCATCAAAAATAACTTCATTTGTGTTCCAAAGATCAACGAAGGTCTTGAGGGTTTGGGACAACATAATTAATCCCAGAAATATCATTTTTGGCGGAACTAACCCTTTAAAGAAAATCCTGAGTTTGGTGACATTCATGAGCATCCACACTTGAATGAACCATAAGCTCACACTATTATTTAAAAGACTTCTTCTGACATTAAAAAAAGAAGATCATCCCTGTTCTTCCTAGGACTTGTCAAATATAGCCTGGCAAGACCATGCAGCAAACAGCTCTGCCAGTCAAAACACGGGGCCCCAGACAAGACGGGCACTCGGGTCCCTGTGCACGTCGCCAAGCACGTCACATCTGGATGAAAGAATCGGCGTGTGCCCTTTCATTCACACGTGGGACAGCTCCCCCCACACAGCCTCTGCTGCCAGAGACTCTCTGCGTTCTACGCTCATTCCTCTTATTGTCATTCTAATTAGCTTTCAAGAAGGGAAAAAGCCAGGCTCACACACACACACACAGAAGCCCTTTGCTCGGACAAGCACAGTCACAAATAGAACTGTTCATATATACACAATTCCCAAGAGAAATGTTAGTAAAACAGGTACACTCCCACATCCTCTTAGTAAGCTATAGTGGATCGTAACAATGCATATTATACATACATGCATTGACACTAATGTACACTAATATACACTCTCTGAGACGTCATCACAATCCCACATACACACACTCGCCGGAGGTGAGAGATGGAGAAGTGGTGCATCCCAGCAAGAGAAAAGAGGTTGAGACAATCACAGCGATGACGAGAAGACAGATGGGTGGGGGAAGCTAAACCTTCACACGCATTTACCATGAGAACATCTCAGAGAGAAATGCTTTACCCCCCACCTTCCAACAGAACTAATGTCACAGAACACACTCACAAACTCAGAAAACCTTTAAGGAAGGTATAAATTCATGCTGCTGTTGGATTGTCAGTCATAAACAGGTGCTTTTAAGTGTCACTGACTGACTTTTTATTTTATTTTTTTGTCTGGATGTCTTATGTTTCCATAATTTCAGTGCATTATAATGACATGTTTTCTAAATTATATACATTTTGATATTAATTCTTTGTGTTGCATAAAGCGGTGTAACTGTCTGTAGATTGTAAGAAAAAATCAAAATATGGTATACTCAATAAAATATGAGGACCATGACTATGGTTTTTTTTTTTGTATGTTTTTTCTGGCATGGTTAGTTCATGCTTTAAAATGTCAAATGCGATGACCTTTGGAAATGCAGTCTCATTCTTATTTGCATCAAATTAAATATGATGTCTACCCTGACTATTGTCCGTTCAATATGCAAGAAAATCGTAGTACTTTTTATGTATCTTGACATTTTTAGACTAACTATAACACATTTTATACATGCACTGTTATCAATCGAGAGACAAATACACAGCTATAAGTGAGAGAGCATATTAAATTAAAGAGCATATTATTTTGCAAAATCATGTAAAGTTTCTTTACAAGTTTTTCAAAAATGTATGACAAAGATCCCATTTCTAAGAACTTTCTGGCAAATGCGCTTTAAACTAGACGCTTTCTCTTTTTCATCATTCTCAGACATCCTAACTTGTTTCTGGCCCATAAAAGAAAACGATATAAAAATGTGCAATGCAACTTACACATGATTCTGCATAAAAATATGCTCTCTAATTTAATATGCTCTCTCCCTTATTGCCATGTCTTAGTCTCTCAATTAATATGAGATCATAAAAATGCATGTATAATACAAGAATTGGAGGAAAGTCGTATATAAAAATGTGAAGATATTGCCAGTTAAACTGCAGGACACTGCCGTTACCCCTTCAAATTTCACTCCGTGAGAACTATATCTGTTTATTGAGACAGACATATATATTTGTAGCCTCTGGATAATTAATTTTGTGCAGCAAAAATCCAATTACCAAAAGAAAATGGGGCGGCATGATGTGAAATCCCAGTCTTTGAGAACGCGAACTGAAACCGAACATCCCTAGTGAAGTCATCAAAGGCATTCAGAGTCTATAAATCCTCCAGGATTGGGGATCACTCCCTGTAATATGAAAGGAATTTTACTACTCTAAAACATCCTTTCTTGTGTTATTTCTCATCAGTTGCATCATCATCCTCCTCCACAGATGGAGAGAACTGAGCAAATTAAAGCTCCCCCATCTGTTAAAACCCAATGATGGCTAAATCATTTCTTAACTGCCACATGAATGCGCATTATCAAAGCATTGTTAAGTTAGTGGAAAATGGCAGCTGACAATTCTCAGCAGGGCACTTCCTGTCTTTTCCATGCTGCCCATCAAAGGTCTGGAGACAAGCCAGGACAACGTTTATGGGAATTCCCTGGTATCGGGGAAACCTCCAGCAGGTGGAGGAAAATTACCTGGCAAAGGCTACATCTACATTAATCTGAATATATTTGAAAAGGGCATTTTCGTTTCAAAAACCTCTTTGTCTTCAAGCGTTTTCCAACAGTTCACCGAGGTGACAGCGAGAGACCAGTCATAAAGTTCTCACAATTATCATTTTAATATCAAAATACCTCACTGACGCAACCGGGTCACACCTAAACGGCATCTAAAACACAATTGGCCTTATGTTTTGCCTAGGGCTGTGCGATTAAAATGTAATAAAATCGCGATGTGATCATGCACGGTTTCTAAACAGTAGAAAGCACCACCAGACGAGAACAGAGCGGGTTTGGAAGAAAGTACTGAAACAGGGAAGATGAATTCAGGGCAGGATAAGGAGTGTAAAATCAAAGTGGCTTGGGAATATTTTTGGATACAGGAGAGATGATGTATCATAATGCTGGGTAATTTCCAAGAATCTACCGTTGCGGCACAACATTCACACAGAATGTGTTTTTGCGGTTAAAAACACAAGATGCAAGTCTATAGATGCGTTGTTTAAAAGTTGAACTTGTTTTACCTCGAGTGCTGTGACATGACGTGAGCGCAACAGTTAAAGACATCCGTCTATCGTGTTTAAATAGAAACACAATGGCACATTCCCAACCAGGTGAACACAAATTGATAATACAAGCATTTGCACAACATACAAAAAGAGTTCAAAAGACATAAAAAAAATAAAATGTCAAAGAATGCAAAGAAATGGTGCCTTCAAATATCGTCAATAAAGCCAAAGCCAAAAAAATGATACAGACAAGTATGAATGTAAGGACATATTGTTTAAAAACCATGATTAAAATCAAAATCGCTATACTGATCAAAAAACGGGATAGCATTTCCTTGTCCATAGCCCATGACAAGTCATTTTCTGTCATCTCTGCGTGAGTTTTCTGTCATCTTTGCAGGAATGCAATATGAAAACTCTGCATAGTAATATTTATGGACATGAGTAACAATTCCACTGTGACCAGAGAAATATAAGGGCACAATATGACTAAACATGCGGCATCATTTTCACGGTCCGTAGCACATTTTCAAATTTATCAACAAGGAACATCTCAGTTTTCGCAGTACAAAAATGGCATCTCAGTGTGGACGGAAGGCCAAACATAGAGAAAGAAAATTTCAAGTGAATCCAGATTAATGTAGAAACAGCCAAAGAAAGACCAGAAATGGGAGGGTCTATCTCCCAAGTGTTGTTCAAAGATATCTATCCATTATAAAACGATGATATTCAACATCACATCAAGACTGAATATTATATCAAGCCCGACTGAAGTGAAAGCATCCCGAGGTTACGGCTAATAGAATGACTGATAACTTGGTTTCAGTACTGTGGACTTAACATCACTCCCTACCCCCAGCTGTAATAGCTTAATTTGTCACCCTGACACACATACAAACACACACACACACACACACACACACACACACGCACACACACTCGGCTCAAATACCTCATTAATGCCCAGCAGCCCATTATCTGAGGAGGAGGGGATGAACGCTCAAATTCAGTACTGCCAATTTGAATATGTAATGGGCTAAAGATATAATCAGTAAATCTAATTCGACAATTAGAACAGATTCCAGTTTTACACACTTGACACAACTACGCTACTCCAATTTTAAAGCGGAAGAAACTTCATTAGATCAGATATTGCTCGACTACATGTGACAGTATTTTGCATACTATAATTGTGGAATTAGTGGGGGTCGAAGCATGCTTTAGGAGACACGGCGGCCACGGTTATCCCCCTCCTTGTCGCAGGTCTTTCATGTCTGCACTGAGACAACAGGCATAGAGACACAAGAGGCTCCCTTGGGTTTACCAACACCCCCACCTCTTCCTAGAGCTCTTGACAAAGCCTTTCCAGTCACCAGTCTGACCCAGTAACCTGGCGAGCAGCTCGGGGGTGTTGAGTAGCCTCTCCCGGGCTTCCGACCGCAATCGAGTCGCACAGTCCGCCGTTTGTTGAGTCCTTTTCCTGTCTCGCTTCTGGATCAGATGAGTACGCTTTCGACGGGCCCGATTGTGGCCAGCAGGCGCTGATGGGGAGGTGTGCTACGGCTGAATGTGCTAATCCGGTTAGACA
Source organism: Zacco platypus (assembly GCA_038088235.1). Lineage (NCBI taxonomy): Eukaryota > Metazoa > Chordata > Actinopteri > Cypriniformes > Xenocyprididae > Zacco > Zacco platypus. The sequence continues at coordinate 27,441,951 of CM076075.1, forward strand.
CAGGCATCTTTCTTTACAGGCGTTTCACTGGAATGCACCCCCTACCAAAAATCCACCTAGGCCGTACAGTGTGACCACACTGCCAATTTCACTAGCTGTAAATAACAATACTCGCATATAAACCAAACCACCGGCACGCAAATGATACCAAACCCAGGAATCGCATCCAAACGATGACACTCTAATTTATGGTGCATAATCGTGCTTATGAATGTGCGTGCTGCTGCAATTATATAAATGTTCCCGATCTAGTCGGGCAGGCCCTAAAAGTGGCGTCACTGCAAGCTACAGTTCCCTCTCCATTTCAGGCGATGGTTCAGGAGCTCATGAAATATTGAGAGAGTATGCAGGCGGCTGAAGGGTGCCGTGAGTTTTTTGCAGCACGACTCTACAATCAGGTCTAATTAAAGGATTGCAATTTTTAGGCATCAGGAGGGGTGAGGAAAAACACATTCATCTTACCCCCTGGTTCCCCTTGAAGCAAATTGCCGGTTGATTTGGTAAGGACCCCTGGGGACAGAAGAAAAAAAAGGTAGAAGAGGTTGGTTAGCATTTACTATTATTATACAAAGGATTAGAAAGACACAAAGAAATCCTGGAAATGAATTATCTCCACCTGAATTTTTAGGCTGGATCAGATTCCGAGATGCTTTAAAGGGTTAGTTCACCCCAAAAATGAAAATTCTGACATCAATTACTCACCCTCGAGTCGGTCCAAGTCCGTAAGATTTTCCGTTCGTCTTCTGTCACCCCATTGACAGCAATGCAACTGACGCTTTGACGCTTCAAAAAGTTCATAAAGAGATCGTAAAAATAATCCATGTGAATTGAGCGGTTTAGTCCAAATTTTCTGAAGAGACACTATCGCTTTATATGATGAACAGATTGATTTTAGGCTCACACATCAGTTGAGCTCAAGCATGTTCGCTTAATGTCGAGAACCAATGAGGTTCATTCTCTTGTTACGCATCACGTTTGAGCTTCCGCAAGAGGTTTGTTCTCGCGCGTCAAGCAGGCTCGGTTGAGCTTCGGTTTATGTTCGCTGATCGATGTTTATGTGTGAATAAAAGCTTAAATTAAATCTGTTCATCATATAAAGCGATCGAGTCTCTTCAAAAAATTTGGACTAAACCATTTGTTGTACGATCTCTTTATGAACTTTTTAAGTGTCAGTTGCATAGCTGTCAATGGAGGACCAGAAAGCTCTCAGATTTCATTAAAAGGATCCACAATTGTCTTCCCAAGAAGGACGAAAGACTTACGGGTTTGGAACAACATGAAGATGAGAAATTAATGACAGAATTTTCATTTCTGTGTGATCTATCGCTTTAAGAAAAACAATGAAACTGTTTTTGTACCAAAACTCTGTCATCACTTCGTTTCAAACATGTGTGACTGACTCTCTTCTTCAAAACACAAGTGTTTTCTCTTTGTCCACACAATAAAAGTCAATGGATTACAAAACAACACAACTGGAACCCATTAACTTTCTACTGAAGAAAGAAAGTCATACAGGTTTAGATCGGCATGAGGGTTTTCATTTTATTAAGTGTTTACCCACAATGCCAGCATTTCCACAAGCTGTGTTTAGGTACTAACTAGAGTGAAATATCATGCCTACCTATTAGCCTCCCTTCACAGTAATTACAGTCTCCCGTTACTTGCTTGCCCCCATCGACAGAGGCACGGCTCTCTCCTGTATTAATTCATGCAGACTGCGAGCGAGGGGGGTTGTTTTTGAGAGAATGAAAGGCTGGCTGTCACTGGCCTCTCAGCAGTGTCATGGTTCTGCTTGTGCGAGCCTAAAGATCAAGGCCGGGCTTTGCTAATCTGCACTGGAATGCGTCCGATTAATAAATCTCGACTTGAAAGACCTTACATGAGTCAATCAAATGTTATTGTGCGAGGCGTGGATGAGCGTAAGGATGTTGAGTGTGTGTGGACATGTAGAAAAAGTGGGGGTGGGACAGGGCAAACATCATGGGAAAAGCTTTTAGCCAACAAATGTTGAGCACTAATTAGGACTAAAGGTAAGTTACAAAAAAGCAATTTGGTCTTTTTTCGAAAGGTGCATCAAGCAGACCTGGACATTATCTACTCTGTGGTGTTTGTCCACCACATAAACTGTGTACAAATTAGGCCTTTTATATAACCATCTCTGGTGAGCTTGTTGAGCTTTTAACACTCAGCTCAGTCCAACGTCCAAGAGCATTAACGCCACATATATATATATATATATATATATATATATATATATATATACATGAAACAGCCTCATTCACATCACTAACGTAAATTACTAAGACAGAGGGGAGAAAAGCATTAGGCTTCCCCCAGCATAGCTCGAAACCATTAAGCGAGGTCAAAAGATAGCACTTATTATCTTGAAGGTACAGCTGGAGCTTTGGTCAACAAGCATGTTTATCTATTATGGATGTTACAGGGAGAGGCCGTCATGTCACACTCCAGACATTACAGCGCAGCTCAAGTTGCTTATTAAAAAATACAGGCTTATTGGTTGTGCGCGTGTCGTCGTGGTCGGATTAGTTGCTAAACATTACTGAAAGTGGCGGTGGTGCTGTAGCTAACTTGAACTTTGTTTTTTTAATTCGAGTGCAGTGAAAGCTTATAAGCACATAATGAGCACAGGTCAGAGGAGGACAGTGGGGTATCTAATGACCTGACTTGACCATGTCCTTGAGTGTATTACAATGAATTAATTGTTTTTTATCTTCACTTCTGACCTAATTTGTAATTGATAAACTAGTACCCAAGGTCTCCCATGAGCATCACACTGAGCAGAGCCACAGCTCCGATCATACCATGTATTGTCTAGGCACTTACCCATAAAATTAAATGGGTCACACTTTATATTAATAGGTGTCTGTATCTATTAATATGTAAATACATAATTACATGTTAGGTACAGTGTACTTGTTATGTTCATGTTGTATTACAAAACACATTTGCTTCTATTGAGGTGGGAGTTTAAGTGTTATGGTTAGGTTTAAGGGTAGGTTAAGATGTAAGAGAAGGGTCAATAGTGTATTTATAGACATAAACACAGAAGCTGTAATTACATGCATGCAAATATTTGGTTACACTTTACACTGTAATTATACATTTAAGTAGTGAGTAATATTACATGTACTTACTATAGGTTTAGGACTAGGGTTTGGTTTTTGGTTAGTTGCATGTAATTATGCATAATTTATCGTTATTACAATAGTAACTACATGTAACAATGACACTAAAATAAAGCGTTTCAAATATAAGTGCGATGTAAAGTAAGTACAATAAGTGCATTTTATCAAATTATCAATTAAGAAAGTTAGTAGTGGTTAAATAGATTTTTGTAATTTTTGTAATATGTATAACTAGGCTTAGAACTGAATATTAATACAATATATATATATATATATATATATATATATATATATATATATGTATGTGTATGTATATATATATATATATAAATATATATATATATATACATACATACATATATATATATATATGTATGTGTGTGTGTGTGGGCAGATATTCCCTACGTTATGGGGACGAAATGTCCCCACAAGTACAGTAATACTAGTAAATTTTGATCTTGTGGGGACATTTTTTGGTCCCCGTGAGGAAACAAGCTTTTTTGAAAATCTAAAATAGCAGAATATTTTCTGTGATGGGTAGGGGTAGTATAGGCGGACAGAATGTACAGTTTGTACAGTATAAAAACAATTACGCCTATGGAATGTCCCCATAAAACATGAAAACACAACATGTGTGTGTAAACACTTGCATACTTAATGACAAAAAAATGAAAAATATCCAACATTTTAACAAGGAATCCCCACCAAAACCCCAACTATTACCAAACCAGCGTGTTTACCTCTACTTTTCAGTCTTTCTACTAGGTCACATATGATTGACAATAGAACAATCATTATGGAGCTCCTGTTGCAAGCTCGAGGAAGTCTTCTCGCGTTCTGATTGGGTCAAACGACATTCTACACCGCCTGACTGACCAATGAGCGATGACATCGGGACGGCGTCCAAGCGTTTAAAGGTCTAACAACAATACGACAGAGCATGCCAACAAAAATACACCTTTATCGTCCAATCATCGACAAGAGGCGCTGGGGTTGAGGTGAAGCTGTCTGGACAAGCGCCCCGTCCAGCTGGCGTACACTGAAGTATTGATATTACCGGAATCTTTGCAGACGGTGACAATGAGAGCTGAATTGATTGCTCACGAAATGCGGGTTTCCTTTACTTGAGGCGAACACTTAAAGGAGTAGTTCACCCAAAACAAAATTCATTTACATTTAAAACCCGTCTGACTTTCTTTCTTCCTTGGAACACAAATAGGCAGAATGTTAGTGACTAACAACCTCAAGTGCCTCTAATCACTTACACTGCATGTTTATTGTCCTACAATGAAAGTGAATGAGGGTGTCATTCTGTACAACATCGTGTTCTGAAGAAACAAAGTTTGCAACAACTTATAACAATAATACAATATGTTACCATGCAATTGCCACATTTAAGTTAATCAACTTATTATAAACTTAAGCTAACCTAAAGAGACGATACGAGGTTAAATAAGCTTGGGATAGTTGCTGCGAATTGAAATGTTACTCTCGCATATGTCAATGAAATATTTGATAGCAAAAAATAAATAATCAATCTCAATGACTATTTGAATTGTTAAATGCTGCTCGAGCTTGAGCCTTGAGCCCCTCTCAGACCGTAAGATCCCTCTGGGTAAACCAAATATTTCCCATATTCGGTTTTAAATGATCATAATTATTATACGCAACGCAAAGTCCGGAATTAAAACAATGTTATTTTGCATTTCGTATCATTTGTCAGAAAGAATTAAGCGACGAATCTAAAGTGGAAGTCAGGAGATTTTGTAAAGCCAATTTCAACCGGCTTAACGTGAAAAATAATACGATTGACACTTGTTTGATTTTGTTACAGTGTATAAATATCAATAAGTAACAACGAATAAAATGGAACTTTAACGCAACATTGTAACAACTGGATGTGTTCGATTTCCTCCTGTTGGTCTAGGCACTACTTGTCCCTGTTCAAACAGCATATGGCACTTTAAGTGTACTCTGTCTAAATAAATCAACACTTTACAAAGGAACTGTTTTGAAGTTGTGAGTTCTGAACTTTCCTTTCTGTCCCACTGAGATCAGTGGAGCAAAGAAACACTGACGAAATCGAACCAAATGCGTTACCTTGAGATTCTGATAGGCTTCTAGCGTCCGGATGGCAGTGTCGGTTAGCTTGACGTGAAAGATGGTTTTGTTGGGAATGCTTTTATTAATCTTTCCACAGGAGAGTCCATACCGATGCTCCTGTCTCAACGCTGCCATGTCTGGAACTGAGGTGAACTGGCGACATTCTAGTCCAAACGTCATTCTCAGCTGGGCGGGGCTACGAGACAGCGTTGTGGTGACGTCACACACACACACACACACACACACATACGTTGTGTTTTCAATTTTTATGGTGACATTCCATAGGCGTAATTGTTTTTATACTGTACAAACTGTATATTCTGTCCCCCTACACTCATCACAGAAAATGTTCTGCTATTTTAGATTTTCAAAAAAGATAATTCTGTATGATTTATAAGCTTGTTTCCTCATGGGGACCAAAAAAATGTCCCCACAAGATCATTAGTCCCCATAATGTAGGGAATACCTGCCCATACACACACACACAAACATAATATGCATATGTATTTCAGCATATAGAACTAAACTTTTTAATTCGAGGGTGACATAATACAGTTCGATTTAGCAGTAGCCTGTTAGACAATCCACTTTTACTGGATAGCCAGTTCTTTTTTTTCCACAGAAATTCATTCTGTAAGATAGGCCATATCCAGATGGATGGATGAATGGATGTTGAACCAAATCATCCTCACCTGTTATTTGAAACAGACTCGCTTCCAAAATTTTATTTCATTATTATAACAAAAATAAGAAAAGTATCAGGTTCTGATACATTAATACATTAATACAATACATACAATAAAACATTGTCTGCTTTTTTCTTTTTATAATATGTGCAAATATGGAAACTTGTATTTACACACACACATATATATATATATATATATATATATATATATATATATATATATAATAGAAATATTAATATCTACACATATATACATATTTATATATTTTTTAATATATATATATATATATATATAAATATATAAAAATAAAAAAATATATATATATACATATTTATATTTATGTCTATGTATTTTATATATATATACACATATATACATATATAATTAAGTAAATATAATATATATATATATATATATATATATATACATACATATATACATATGTGTGTGTGTGTATATATATATATATATATATATATGTGTGTGTGTATATATATATATATATGTGTGTATACACACACACACACACACACACTCACATAAATACATAAAAATTACATGACTTCAAGATATCAAGATAAATATCAGATAAAATATCAAATGAAGTAATCCTGGGGGATCCATGTATGAATAAAACTGCATATTAAATCCGCTTTTTGACCTTCATATCATATAAAAATGTTCTCTTGAAATCAGTCAGTTGAAAAAAACAGGGACAGTTATCAGTCTGAGATAAAAACAAACAAATATGAGTATTCCTGATGGAAATTCATTGTAGTAGAAATTGCAAGTCTTGGAGATTGCATGGTATTAAAGAAATGTCCTGTGAACAAAATGATGAGAAAAGCTCAGACTGTCATTTTAAACTAGATTAAAATGTGCATACAGAAAAATGATTCACTTAATCTAGCCAGGCAATCATCTGCACCTTTTAAGCTTGCAAACAGATGAGTTGAAATGGACAGTGAGGGGGGAAAATAGAGAATTTAGGTTAATTGGAAGACATAATCCCCAACAGACAAGGTGCTTGGGCCTTTGGATTAAGGAGCTCTCTCATAGTCTCTAATGGAAACTCTACTTGCCATATGGCTGTCTGAGATACAGGGACATCTGAAGCCGACTGGACAAACAATATATGTTACCTTGGATTGTGGTTTACATTTGGGTACATGTGGATACATTTACATTAAATATACAGATGAGTTCAAGTATTTCTAGGCAAACAGAGCATTAACCGAAGTGTCAAGAGTCTTAGGAATGGAAAGATTATGAGATTCACTGCTGCACTTCAACTGAGACAAGCAACTTAAAAAAGAAAACAGTCAACACATTGTAAATCCAGGATCATTTTATTCATCAACGAGTTTCTTCGCTGAAACTCCCTTCCTTTCCACCTACTTTTTAAAAAAAAATTCCTTGGGGATTTTATATTTGGCAGAAAATCTTACAGACTTTGCAAGGTTTCCACAGTGTGTGGCAATCTTGAAAAATTTGAGCTCACCAAACTGATAAACAAACATTAGTCTTTCTTACATAAAACACCAATTTTATTCAAAGTGTCATTCTTTTCAAACAGTAAGGCGCTTGGTCATCAGCTTTGCGGCTATTCAGAACTCCACCACAGCTGTTCAAGTGCCATTTTAAGGCTCAGGTTAAACAAGAAATCAGTCCTGAGGCCTTTGGCTAATCTTACCCTTGCCATAAACAGTGCCAACAGCCTCTAGAGAATGCAGAGAGCAAATAAAAATCTCTAGTGTGTTTCATCTTTAGAGACAAATCCAAGATCAACATTCTCAAAGCTGCATATGAAGTCACATCCGTGTATTTTTACTGAATATTTACATTTGATGCACGAATGTCACACTGCTAAACTTTTATGTTTATTACGTCTCATTTAAGAAACTACCATAATTTGAAGTTTAAATTCAAGGACAAGCATTCTAAATATTATTGTCACGAGCCAAGAGCTTGATTGTTGATTCAAATGTGTTTTGCAGATTTAATAAGTGTAAAACAATTATGAATAAGGACATTGAAGGTGCTTGTCTTGTCTTGAAATTATGCATGGCTCATTGATGTCTCCTTTACACTTGGCATGTTGCAAAGCTGGAAAAACCTGTTCATGTGTGTTATCTGCGGTCAATGACCGCTCTCCTCTTGAGAATATGGCAAAGTGTTTTCTCTTTACCTTTGCTCAGTATCTAAACAATTATCAGGTTGAATTTTGTTCTGCCAGTATAATTACAATTGCATTAGAAGGATATCTACACTACCGTTCAAAAGTTTCAGTAAGAATTTTTTTATTTTTTGAAAGTAATTACTTTCATGCAGCAAGGTTGCATTTGATAAAAAGTGATAAAACAAATCAATTTCAAATAAATGCTGTTCTTTCTATACACCAAAGACCAAAAAAAAAAAAAAGAAATATTAGTAACACTTTGGTATGTGGAACACATTAACTATTAACTCTTAATTTACCGCTCATTAAAAGTCAGTAAGGTAAGAATTTAGGGATGTAGAACAAGTTCATGCAGAATAAGGCATTAATATGTGCTTTATAAGTACTAATAAACAGCCAATATGCAAACTAATAAACAACTGGTTAAAAGTGAGAATTGTTCCCCATACTGAAGTGTTCCCAATGTTTTTCTGAAGCAGCAAATAAGCAAATTAGAAGGATTTCTGAAGGATCATGGGACAATGAAAACTGGAGTAATGATACTGAAAATTCAGCTTTGCATCACAGGGATAAATTACTATTTAAAAAGTATTAAAATAGAAAACGGTTATTTTAAACTGTAATAATACATAACAATATTTTACCGTATTTTTGATTGAATAAATGATTTCTGAAGGGTCATGTGATAATGAAAACTTCAGTAATGATGCTGAAAATTCAGCTATGCTATCATTGGAATAAATTACATTTAAAATGTATTAAAATAGACAACAGTTATTTTAAACTGTAATAATTTATCAAACTATTTTGCTGTATTAAATATATACAGACTTAGTGTGCATAAAAGACTTTCAAAAGGTAGTGTATATTTATATAGGAAGAATTTTTACTCTGTATACAGTATTTATTGAAAAATATATTTATATTTCCGCATTATATTGTAAGTAAAAACAACCAGAATAGTAAACAGTCCCTGAAGTCCTCTTATTGGCGGACGCATTCATGGAAACAGTATTATGGGACGACGTGATGAAGTCATTAAGAAGCTTACAGACGTTGGGGCAGATTAGATTTTGCTCTTCTAATCCATCAGATTATCACTGCACACAACTCTACTGACCAGTAGGGCTTTACGTTTCAACACAATTCTCATGCATTGACCATTTCTTGCATCCTTCGATACGGAATCAACCCATTCACTGCAAAACATAACAACAAGGACCATTTTAAGAGATCTGCAGGAAATGGACTGGCCACAGATGGGATTTATGTCATGCAGTGATGCATTTCCATGATAATTGTATTAGAGCCCATGTGGACGCGGCGCTTTAGAAAATACTACACGCCGTCACTAATGGATGCAGGTGCTCATCGGCTTGGCAGTTGAGCAGAGGCGACATCAATTTCTACAAACCTGGCAAGTGGTGTGTGCTGGAAAGACGTTCAGCACTTTTAGGAAGAGATAAATGGTATCCTTAGCACCGAGTGCGGACATGGAACCAGAAGCCGGAGAACCGGAGGAGACAACATTGGAGTCTGAAATGTTTTTAAAATCAGAAAAAGATGAGGTGAAGGTGCTCCAAGAACCAATCATGGAGATGCAGAGAATGAATATCACAGGTGAGGAGGATGAGAAGGAACCAGTGGAAGACAAAGAAGATGAAGAAGGAAGTGAGAAGAAAGACGAAAAGGAGAATGAAGAGGCAGATGAGATGAAGTTTGCTGAAAACTTGAGCAACATGCCCCCAGATGCTAATCCCTCCAGCGGCGACCCAACCAATGATCCCATTCCCTCAAATACTCACATCAGCCCACCGAAGACCAATGAATCAGACCCAGAGGACATCAGAAAACTGACAAAGACTCCCAGCTTTGGGAAAACAGTTCGGTTTAAGGAAATTGAAGCAGTGGAAGAAAGGGACAGGTCGGATGAGTCTCTTTTTCCAGACTTTAACAATGAGGAGTGGACCAGCACCGGCTTTGAGGAGCTGTATCTGGCAGACGACTGGAAGGATGTTACAGGTATGTTCATGAAACAAATGAAACACCCAAGCCATCTAAATCGTTATAAGGAAATCATTGGAAATACGCCAAAACCTGTATCTTCACTAAATGCCAAAAAGAGCATTTTCACAGTGATGCCTTGGATTATAAGAACCATTTTGAGTTCCTTAAAGAACCTTTCATTGAAAAGTTTCAGGCATCAGGAATTTCGTGAGAGGGTGAAATATTTCACTATGCAGATTTTGCCATGGCTTCAAGTTGGTAATTCAAATTTGTCTTGTTGACCAACAGAAAGCTGTTTGGTTTGAGAGTAGTGACTTCTGTGGAAGCTCTACATGCTTCATGCAGCAAGACACTATTGACAATAAACAATGGCTCAAAATTTCACAAATGTGACCACACCTTTAGTATGAAGAACAATTAACATCATTCTACTAAAAAGAACATTTTGTTCAGTGGAAAGTTCCATGGATGTTAAAGGTTCTTCAATGAACCATAGATGCCAATAAAGAACCATTATTTTTAAGAGAGTACGAAACACCAGTGTTGCTATTTACTGGTATATTAGACTTTGGATGTTGGTCTCCAGCATGTGATGCTGATGTGGGCCCTGTTTCCACCTGGTATTAAGATGCATTTTGACAAGTGGATGACACTAAAAACAGGAGTAAATGGGTTGTAAAATATTTTGAGCTTGTCCACTTTCGACCACTTCCAGAGTAAGTCGAAAATGCATTTGATATAGTACTGTTATGTGGTCGAATGTGTTGGAACAGCCATTAAGTCCGCCTAATCTCCGCCTACTGACCTAATGCGTAAACATTACGGGAAGCGGGCTAGCCAGACGGGATTTAAACTTTGTCGGCAGAAGACGCAAATTTGTTTTTCAAGACGAAAAATGTACCAAGCACAATGTTCTCTCACCATTCCTGATTTCTAACACACACTCACAGCGTTTGGCCGGTCTTGCGGCTGTCAGAGCAGAAACGGAAGCGGTTGCTTTCCGTATGTTTTTCTGTCAGCAAATGTAAATTGCGCAAGCTTATTTTGGGGGGGGGGGGCATACATTTACCCACCCATAGAGCCTCCCTTCAAAGAAATCAAGACAGAAATGTTTGAAAGTGGGCAAAAGAATGACTAAAATACCAGGTGTAAACAGGTGTGTGTCTCCTTCATTCACTTGTGATCCAATCGACCAAAACGCATCTTAATACCAGGTGGAAACAGGGCCAAAAAGTTAGTTCACCCATGTCATTCCAAATTAAGAAAACGGTCTCAGTGTTTTTTGTTCAAACAATAAAAGTCAACAGAGTTCAGTCTTGTTTTGAAACCCATTGACCCCATTATATAGACAAAAACAGTTGAAACATTCTTCAGAATGTTTTCATTTTTGTTCCACAACAGTAAGAATGTCATACAGGTTTAGTAATTAATGACATAATTTTCACTTTTGGGAGAACTATCCTTTTAACTAGCTTAAACAGACAGATCTCATTGGTCAACCAGCTTTACTAACACCACACTCCATCCACCACACAGTTTGACACTATTGCTTTAAGGTCTTGTTGATCTCTTTTCCCTCCCCCGTTTTCCCTCCACAACCGCCTGTAGATGACCGCCTGGTAAGGAAGAAGGTGTTACAAGCCAGTCCCGAGAATGCCCTGACCCCAGGTTGGGGTCAAGAGGTCACACTGAAAATGCAGGGTGTGCTAGAGGATAGGACTGTGGTGGAGAAAGACTGCAAGCTGGTCTTCGTTATCGGAGAGGGAGATGTCAACCAGGTGAGACGCATAGAGAGGCAAACACACACACTGGAACACCTGCCAGCATCTTGTCTATCACCTCGCACCTGCTGCCTGCAGAGTTTTCCATAGGGATTAACCTGTGTTTTCACATGTTGAGTACTGTATGTGTTTACCCAAGGCTGGGAAAAAGTCACCTCCTCGCTGATTCACTTTTCAGTGGAAAGTTAGTAAGGTCAATCTTGTTTGCCAACACTACAAACTGTATTAAAGCTTCAAAGACTGCAAATTGTTTGCTTAAGTTATCTTGTTATGACTGAATCTATATACGTACAGTAAACTCTATAGAATATGTGTTATCTGAAGTTTAAAATGTACCCGTTTTGCATGCATAGGCCCTGGAGGAGTGCGCCATGTCAATGAAGCAAGGGGAGATTGCTTTACTGCTTGCAGATTCGCAATACACCTATGGACTCCTGGGAAGGTAAAAGAGAAAATATACCTGTGTTATTTGCCCAATAATGTACAAACTGACTGGGTTTTGGGCTAAAATACAAGCAGGTTGTTGTTGTTTTGGTGAATTTAGGTTTTTACTTTCTGTTATAAGTTAAAAAAGGAAGTACGGAAGGGTGTCTCTTATGACATAAGTTTGAAAAAGTCCTTTTATACCTGTTGCTCTGAGGGCAAACGTTCTGTCCCCAGTAGCTTGTTTAATGAACCATGAACAGCAGCAGATGGCTTTCCCAAAATACTATTGAGGATGTTCAGGAACCCCTCCCCTATCCTCTTAATCCTTTAACTATAGGCAATAACTTTGATTAACCACTTGGTTCTCTAATTTACATCGTGAGAGTGAAAACTCATTAAAATGTGAGTTTAGTTTTACTTACGTGGCTGATTCTGTATCTTTTCAGAAGTAAAAAGGGAAAAACTGTGAATCAACACATTCTCAGGAGTTTGTGACATACATCCGATGTTGGCAATATATATATATATATATATATATATACACACACACACACACACACACACACTCATACACTACTGTTCAAAAGTTTGGGATCGGTAAGATTTGTAATGTTTTTAAAAGAAGTTTCATCTGCTCACCAAGGCTGCATTTATTTAATTAAAAATGCATTAAAAACAGAAATATTGTGAAATATTATTTCAATTTAAAATAACTGTTTTCTATTTGAAAATATTTTAAAATGAATTTATTCTTGAGCTGGCAATGCTGAATTTTCAGCATCATTACTCCAGTCTTCACTGTCACATGATCCTTCAGAAAACCTAAGCATAAAATTTTTTATTATATAATATATATATAAAAAAATTATTAAATAAATAAATAAAAAAAATGATTATATATTATATATATATATATATATATATATATAATTAATAATATATACATACATACATATACATACATACATTTTTTAATGCTTTAGAAATTTCATAAATGAAATAGGCCAATACTGTTATAAATATCTGTTTCATTTGTCATGTTGCAATCTGTATTCACATGTTCACAAAGTAAATCCAAGTATGTAGATGAACAGTCATGTGTTTTTGAGAAGACGTTCCAGAATTAGAGATTTTCCATCGTGAATCGACTTCAAATCAATTGCACGGGTAACCATGTGCTGTGTCGTTAGTGCAATATGACATTTGCGTATCCATTGTCAGATTTGTGATGCCCTCAGCTGATATGCAGCTGCATTTACTGAGATGCAGATCCCTGCCTGTGATTTAGAGGGTATTTTAGGCATGAATTTAGTTATTACAGATTTACTCGTTAGTACAAAATGACCAGAGATTACCGAGAGATCCTGGGGGACTGCGAGTTGAGGGTCATGTTGTTCTCGTATCACGATTGCGGTCTTGAGCTTTGGTCTGTTTGTATGCTAACTACATAAGCACACATATGTTTGTGTGGAGTGCAGCGTGTGAGAGGGCTCAGGAGTGATCGTTAACTTGGGCTTGTAGCAGTACAGACACAAGGGCTGAAGGGACATGCTCCTGTGTGATTCTCTCTCTTTGGCCCTGTTATGAGTGGCGTCCGTTGGGAGCTGGCAGTCGTGAGAGGCAGACTGATCCGCCGTTAATGGTTGTTTTGATGCTACTGATTAGAACTGTGAGCGGCAAACTTAAATTTAGCTCTGGCCCAAAGGTAGACCTCACAGGCTTCTTGCCAGCACTTAAAAGGATGACAGCAAAGCCACTGTGACAACATCTCCTCCCTTGGCACTGAGTAGGTACAACGCACACACATATATGCATACACGCGCACCTACACACCGACAATGCTTCCCTAAGAAGCAGCTGTGTTTAGCAGAGGTGCTAAAATCAAACCTCTTAAAAATAAAGGTTCCAAAAGGGGAAAATATTCACAACAGTGCCACAGAACAACCAACAGTTCTTAAAAGGAGCATTTTTTCATTTTCAACTTTCTTCAGTGTGTAATGTTGCTGTTGGAGCATGACAAAGTTCTGCTAAGCTACAAAGCACAAAGTCACTCCAAAGGGAGTTTTTCTCTATATCAGTACGCAGTGTTTCTGAATCCTCTCAAATGCCTCCATTGTAGTCTTGAGTTTTCTTCCAGGAACAAACGCGTCACAATATTTCCCATTTAAATAATTTTAGCCCAAGGTGTATGCTGAAAAGGGGGCGAGGCCTGGTTGAGTTGTGTTAGTAGTGTGTTGAAACTCGTGGTTATGGTAAGGGTTGTTTCCAAACACACTCAAAGCAGTGGTCCACTGGTCCAGCCGACCAATCAGAGCACATTGAGCAATTTTCGGAAGGAGGGGCGTCGTAGGGACAGGAACTCAACAGGTGTGCATTTCCCATACAATGACTTAAAGAGATAGTTTACCCAAAAATGAAAAAATATCCCATGATTTACTCAACCTCAAGTCATGGTGTATATGACTGATCTTCTATTCGGAGATATATTTAAAAATGTCCTCACAATTTTGAAGCCCCAAAAAATGCATCCATCCATCATAAAAATAATCCATATACGTCCAGGGAGTTAATAAAAGCCTTCTAAAGCGAAATATCCATATTTATATTCATAAAATAAAATAACGCAAGTCGCTAAATGAGTAAAAAGTTTTAAATATGGATATTTTTCTTACAAAAACCCATCGCTTCACTTCAGAAGACCTTTATTAACCACCTGGAGCCGTATGGATTATTTTAATGATGTACGGATACATTTTTTCTGGCTTTTAAATCACGCCCCCCATTCACTACCATTATAAAACCCGTGATATTTTTTTTAAATATATCTCTGATTGTGTTCCTCTGTAAGAAGATAGATATATGCACCTATGGCATTAGGCTTAGTAAATCATGGGATAATTTTCATTTTTGGGTGAACTATCCCTTTAACTCCCTGCTAAACTACCATAGTAAGATGCATCATTGAAGAACAAGCTAGTCACGATTATTGTCGCAAATTTGTTGTTCTGCTACAATGATTAATGATGTCACGCAGGTAGTGGAGTAATAACTTTTTGTAATGAATTCGTTTGAGATTGTAGTTCTGCTAGATTTTTTTTTAATATAAATTACAGACATGGCAGCTGATGACTAATTCTCAGCTATTTTGTTTTATTTCCAGATTCAATTATAGGCTCGTTCTTACATACTAGACCATGTACGCATATCCGCACACTTCAAGAATGGTGCTTTTAATCTCTTGACAAACTAAAAGTGTGGAAATGAAATTCATATATATTCGAAATCAAACATGTAGATTGTGCTGAATGTCAGCTTGCTTATTTTGCTTAGCATTTATTAAGTCCACATCATGCAAAAAAGAAACTATGCTTTCCATTCTTAAATAAAGAACCTTTATTTATTAGAGGATATACAGTACATATGTTTGAACTGCAAAATATACTTCGACTATCTTAAAGAGTGAACAGGATAATATAAACAGGCCTGTTAGATATTCGAGAACTGAGTCTGATAAAGGCTCTTTTGACAAGGAGCTCAAAAAGAAAAAAAAACCATCACCTCCAACATGTTTTCCTTATTTGACAACTGTGACGGCTTGTCAAAGTGGCAGTACAGCAGATGGAGGGAGCGGAAAGTGGCTGAGAGGAAGCTACTGAAGGAAGGAAGAAAAAAAAAGGAAGAGTTAAAAGGAGCACGAGAAAAAAAATCTCATTTAGTTTCTCTCCAGTGGCTGTGGCACGTATTGACTGAGCTCTGTCGGTAGCCTGTTACAGACAGCGCTGTCTCCTCCAAGAGCACTTCACAGCTTTTTGTTGGAGCCGACTGCAGACAGACTGATTCAACTGACTGTGATTGGAGCCGCAGCGTTGTGTGGAAGAGTGTTTTGTTCCTTTTCGTCTCTAACACATGCATCACTGGCTTATTAGTTATGGAACAGCAGGTGACTATCTTTTCATTAATGGAGGTGGATCAAGGTTAAAGCACACCCATGTTGATCTCCCAGAAAAGCACATACTGTCAGAGCAACCGAGCAACTCTGACCACATCTCAATGTTGCTTTGGCCAAGATCAAAATATTGCAGAGAGTTTACATGTGTGAAGACATCGACCTGACCCCTTCAGTCGCTGACCTGTAGGCATGATAAAAAATGTGTCTGAAGCTTTCAACAATTTCATATCTATGGAAGATTGTTTCTGCAATGGAATAATACAATTTAAAAGATAATTCTGAGTTTTTATTTCACAATTCTTAAATTTTTTGTGGGATATAAACTTGTATATAAAGTTATAAAGTCCAATTCTGAAAAAAAAGAATGACTTTTTTATAACTCGCAATTCTGACTTTATTTCTCACAATTCTGACTTTATATCTCGCAATTCTGACTTTATAACTCACAATTCTGACTTTATTTCTCACAATTCTGACTTTATAACTCACAATTCTGACTTTATTTCTCACAATTCTGACTTTATTTCTCGCAATTCTGACTTTATTTCTCACAATTCTGACTTTATAACTCGCAATTCTGACTTTATTTCTCGCAATTCTGACTTTATAACTCACAATTCTGACTTTATAACTCACAATTCTGACTTTATTTCTCACAATTCTGACTTTATTTCTCACAATTCTGACTTTATTTTTCACAATTCTGACTTTATAACTCACAATTCTGACTTTATATCTCGCAATTCTGACTTTATTTCTCGCAATTCTGACTTTATTTCTCACAATTCTGACTTTATTTCTCGCAATTCTGACTTTATTTCTCGCAATTCTGACTTTATTTCTCGCAATTCTGACTTTATAACTCACAATTCTGACTTTATTTCTCACAATTCTGACTTTATAACTCACAATTCTGACTTTATATCTCAAAATTCTGACTTTATATGTCACATTTCTGACTTTATAACACACAATTCTGACTTTATAACTCACAATTCTGACTTTATTTCTCACAAATCTGACTTTATTTCTCACAATTCTGACTTTATTTCTCACAAATCTCACTTTATATCTCACAATTCTGACTTTATAACACACAAATCTGACTTTATATCTCACAATTCTGACTTTATATGTCACAATTCTGACTTTATAACACACAATTCTGACTTTATAACTCACAATTCTGACTTTATTTCTCACAAATCTGACTTTATTTCTCACAATTCTGACTTTATTTCTCACAAATCTGACTTTATAACACACAATTCTGACTTTATATCTCACAATTCTGACTTTATAACACACAATTCTGACTTTATATCTCACAATTCTGACTTTATATCTCACAATTCTGACTTTATAACACACAATTCTGACTTTATTTCTCACAATTCTGACTTTATATCTCACAATTCTGACTTTATATCTCACAATTCTGACTTTATATCTCACAATTCTGACTTTATTTCTCACAATTCTGACTTTATTTCTCACAATTCTGACTTTATAACTCACAATTCTGACTTTATAACTCACAATTCTGACTTTATATCTCACAATTCTGACTTTATTTATCGCAATTCTGATTTTATATCTCACAATTCTGACTTTATAACTCACAATTCTGACTTTATATCTCACAATTCTGACTTTATTTATCGCAATTCTGATTTTATATCTCACAATTCTGACTTTATATCTCGCAATTCTGACTTTATTTCTCGCAATTCTGACTTTATATCTCGCAATTCTGACTTTATAACTCGCAATTCTGACTTTATTTCTCGCAATTCTGACTTCATTTCTCGCAATTCTGACTTTATTTCGCGCAATTCTGACTTTATAACTAACAATTCTGACTTTATAACTCACAATTCTGACTTTATATCTCACAATTCTGACTTTATATCTCACAATTCTGACTTTATATCTCGCAATTCTGACTTTATTTCGCGCAATTCTGACTTTATAACTAACAATTCTGACTTTATAACTCACAATTCTGACTTTATATCTCGCAATTCTGACTTTATTTCGCGCAATTCTGACTTTATAACTAACAATTCTGACTTTATAACTCACAATTCTGACTTTATATCTCACAATTCTGACTTTATATCTCACAATTCTGACTTTATATCTCACAATTCTGACTTTATATCTCACAATTCTGACTTTATTTCTCACAATTCTGACTTTATATCTCACAATTCTGACTTTATTTCTCGCAATTCTGACTTTATATCTCACAATTCTGACTTTATAACTCGCAATTCTGACTTTATATCTCACAATTCTGAGAAAAAAAGTCAGAGGTGAACTCATGTTTGCATCACTGGCCCAAAAGGACAAGTGACAGTTCTGTCAGCTGGCCCAAAACTCTCTCACAGGCCATCCTTATGGTTGAACCCTGATGTGATTGTCTGTATGATGATCCAGCTTCAATATGGGCCAACCACTATTAGTAATGCCATAGTAGCCTCATGTAATTCATGTTTATTATTTCAAACAAATGAATTGTGAGTCATTCTAGAGCAGATGGCAGAGATGATATGTTTACTCCTTATAGCTAAGAAAAAGTGCTGCTAGTGTTTGTTGAAAAGCCCACCAATCACATTCAATGTGTTTTGACTCACTGCCACCATTTAATTTATGTTTGGCATTTGCATAGAATATGCCAAAGACAGCGATGATACAGAAATCCCAGACCGCTTTTAAAAACGCTCCTAATGTAAATGAGTCACCCATTTTGCTGGAAAACACGATAGCAGATCACAGCTCACCCACTCACCCTCCGTCACACAAACACACATTGTTGCTTTCTCACTGACACACACTAAAAACACACATAGATAGACAAACACACCCTCTCTGTGAACCCCACGCTCCTCTTTTCTCTCTCTCCAGCTTTTATCTGTATACTTGCTGGAATCCAACACCCCCGACAGATAAACATGCTGGACATGAGCAAATAATAAATTAGCGTGTGAGCCGAGTACAAAAGTTCTCAAGCCAAACAGAACCGTGTGTTATATGTGTGTAATGGCAGAAACACAATGCTGTCTTTTCTAGGATGTGCGGAGATGAGGACCACCTTCATGTTGGTCTTGGCGGAGGGACTCAATGAGCCGAGCTAGAGAGGAAAGTGTGTATTTACTCGGACATCGAGACATGTCGTAAAATTTAATGAACAAACCCCAGATGGCTTGGGATGAACTGGAGTGGATCTCTAACAAGAATATCAAGCTGAAATTGTCTCATAAAAAAACTGGTTGTGTTCATGTTTAAAGCAAAACCCAGTCCCCAAATGACCCCTAACAAGCTCGTGGCTCACTAGTGTGAGATCCGGGGAGCAAAGCAAATATAGTGGATGACTGGGATTGAACTAGAGATGCACCGATTGCCATTTTCTTGGCCGATTCCGATTTCTGATTTTTTTGGTACTGTGTGATCTGCCGATACCGATTTTTGCCGATTCAGATTTTCTGAATGTACAGGATATACAACCAAAAATCTACTTTTCTTCAAAGTAGATCAATAATAAAATACAAACAAATAAACAAATTGCAAATAACAGCTCAAATAAACGCAATAGAATAAAGAGAGCTATGAAACTTGATAAACATGACAGACAGCAGCAGGAATATTAGACTACTGTCACTTTAAGAGTTTATGCACGGGCGCAAATACTTTCTCAACTATTTATGTTCCTAAACTGGCTGTGTTTAATTGAATACTCACCAAGACGGGCATTTTGACATAATTTTGTATTTATATTGATCGCGGGTGTATGTTACTTCACCGTCTGAGAGAAGAGAGTGAGAAGAGCAGCTGATGTTATTGCCTGTGCATTTTGCCTTTGGATCGCCTCAGAATCGGTAAGAGCTGAACTGACTGAAATCGGCCGATTCTGATCCCTGGCCAGTCGAACATAAGGAGAACCAAAGGTCACTGGACACCTTAACTGTTTCATTAAGGCTTTTCAGGGAAAAAGCTACGATAAAGCTAAAAACAAATCCTTATCATATGTCATGGGGTGCTAAACTGCAAATTAGCTTGGCATTAAAGGTAACTAGGTGTGGCTCATCTATAATTAAAGGAATATTGTAGGTTCAATACCAGTTAGTTCACTTCAGAACTAAAATTTCCTGATAATTCCATGTTATCCAAGTTGTTTATGTCTTTCTTTCTTCAGTTGAACAGATGAAAATTTTCCAGGATTTTACTTCATATAATGGACAACGGGTTGAAGTTTCAATGCAGCGTCAAAGGGCTCTACACAATCCCAGACGAGGAATAAGTGTCTTATCTAACGAAATGATTGGTCATTTTCTAAAAAAATAAAAATTTATATACTTTTTAACCACAAATGCTCGTCTTGCACATGCTCCGCGACGTGCCGTGCATTACATAATCACGTTGGAAAGGTCATGTGTGATGTAGCCAAAAGTACCGTGAAAAATCCATCTCATTTTCTCCTCCAACTTCAAAATCAGTCGGCATTGTTGTTTTACCTTCTTTTTTTTTATTTTTGTAAAAGGCCGTTTGACTTAGATTTTGCTCGTTCTTTTGTACTGGATCAGATTTCATCCACATAAACCCCTTTCTTACAATGGACTGCAAGATTCACATTCAAATCTGCCTCCATCCAATCAAAAACCAATATAGAGCAAAGTCTTCGCCCTACATTTTTTTCTCAATAATCTGTTTCAGTTGGATATGAGTCACAATATGGAAGAAATGATCTGTCTCTACTTCCGTTATGTTGCAACTTTAAAAAGCAAAAAATCTGGATTGCAGTGAGGCAATTACAATGTGAATCCGTAAATGTTAAAATACTGACAAAAATATGTGAATAAAAGCCTAAATTCAATCTGTTCATCATATGAAGCAATCGAGTCGCTTCTGAAAATTTGAACTAAACCGTTCACTTCATAAGGATTAGATTTACAATCTCTTTATGAAGTTTTTGAAATGTCAAATTAGTAGTTGCAGCTGTCAGTGGAAGGACAGAAATCTCTAGGATTTTATCAAAAAGATCTTCATTTGTATTCTCAAGATGAATGAAAGTCTTATGGGTTTGGAACGACATGCGGTCGAGTAAATGACAGAATTTTCATTTTTGGGTGAACTGTCCATTTAATAACCTATTTTCTTCTAGTTACTGTATATTCATTTTTATTGTGTTGCCATGAAAATAATGCCTAAACCTTAAAATGAAAATTTTTACAGCTCAAATAATACACTTTTTCAAAGAAGTGCTTTTATAAAATTATAAGCTTCACATTTCTGCTTTTAAATCCTCAAAAAAGTGCCTCATTTATTTCCAGTGTAAGTGCCTCACCTTGATATTTTTTAAAGAAAAGGAGGGAAGAGCCAATTTTTTTTTTTTGTGGTAATCAAGATTAGAGCCTACCACAAATGATGCCGCCGATTGATCTTAACTTGTACTGAACCTGAAATTTTACTTTAATTACAAAAATTGATTTTTAATCATACCCATTACAGTTTATGCCTTACTGACATAAATTTGTTGACTTTAAACCTAAACAAATCTGATTGGTAATGATGAAATCAAAGCATTTGTATTGATCCTCTTTGATTTTTGACATATGCAAACACATTGGATTTTATTCAGCTCTGTCAACCGTGCAATCTCTGACAAAGCTGTAATATCATCATTAATCAAGAGATTCTTCCAATCTTTGTAAAAACAACTAAACGTGGCATTCTTATGAAGAACAAGTCTTTGTTTACTCATTCATACTCTCACAGAATGAAAGATGAGGTGAAAACAGATTGAGCCCTTAAGCAAGCATGGTGTGATCTGTGTAGGTGTGTGAAATGAAGACATCTCTCCTCTCGTCTGAATGTCAAATTGTGTGATGAGGATTTTGCGAGCGTACTGTATGTCCCATTGATAAAATCTTCCGGCTGCACTGGCATATGACACATTCTCGCACACATGCAGACGCGCGCAATGCTCGCGCAGCCAAGTGATGAGTCTGTTCACAGCATGGCTTTTAAATCACCGCACACAGTTCTAGGTTCTGGTGACTGGTCACGGGCCAAGCCTTGAGAAAGAGCAGAAGAAAAGAACTGGCAGTAGCTCACTCAAAAAAATGACTCGGCAATTTAAATGGACAAAAAAAATCAAACATCTGTTATAGCAAAAAACAATCTTGTGCTCCACGCATAAAGACACGATGGAAATTCATACAGTAATACGTAAGTTTGAACAACGTGTTCTTTGTTGATCCTGGAACAACATTCCAATCAGCCAATCAGATTTGAGGGACAAGTTTACAGTTTATGCCAAGTTTAGGCTTACAAGCGGGGTTGGGTGCTTCTATATCAGTGTTATTAACTTATCATTTCCCTCGGATTTTAGGGATAAGTTATGGGTAGGGCTAGGTTTCGGGGTAGGGATAAGGTTAGGACTACATTTACGGGCAGGAATGTTGTTCCAGGATCAACAAAATATGGAACATGGCAAAATCACAGTGACTGTATAGGTGTATGTTTAAGAGGTTCATAAGTGGGTTGTGGGAATGTGACACTATTTCACACATGCATCAGTGTATGTGTGTGTGTGTGTCAGAGAGAGAACTTGAGAAATGGCATGACTCACGGTGAGTGACCAATCACTGCTGACGTTCAACCCCGGAGCTACACTGTAATGTTATTATGAAGAGCTTTTTAACAGGAGAATACTGTCAGGAAGCCTATTGACTCAACCTTGTGCGTGTGAGTGTGGTTCAGGTATACCTTATGTTATGGAGACAAAATGTCCCTATAAAGATGGCAATATCCGAAATCCTTGTCCTTGTGGGGACATTTTTTTCATCCTCATGAGGAAAGCCGTTTATAAATCATACTAAGTGATGTTTTTTTGGAAATGTCAAAAGTTTGTGTGTGTGTGTGTATGCTTGTTTTCATGATTTATGAGGACACGGGTATAATGGCATGGGTATTACACTGGTGTTATGACATAATCATGTTTTATGAGGACATTTCAGTCCTCATATTTACAATAGCTTTAAAAACATACTAAACAATGTTTTATTAAAAATGTAAAAATGCAGAATGTTTTCTGTGATGGGTAGGTTTAGGAGTAGTGTTAGTGTAGGGGGAGAGAATGTACAGTTTGTACAGTATAAAAACCATTACGCCTATGGAATGTCCTCACTAAGATAGCAAAACAAACCTGTGTATGTTGTTCAGGAATACCCTAAGTTAGGGAGACAAAATGTCCCCATAAAGATATATCTAATATCTAAAATTCTTGTCCTTTTGGGCACATTTTTTGGCCCCCATGAGGAAAGCAGCTTATAAATCATACCAAGTGATGTTTATTTTGGAAATGTCAAAAGTTTGTGTGTGTGTGTGTGTATGCTTGTTTTCATGATTTATGAGGAGACGGGTATAATGGCATGGGTATTACACTGGTGTTATGACATAATCATGTTTTATGAGGACATTTCAGTCCTCATATTTACAATAGCTTTAAAAACATAGTAAACAATGTTTTATTAAAAATGTAAAAATGCAGAATGTTTTCTGTTTAGGTTTAGAAGTAGAGTTAGTGTAGGGGGATCGAATGTACAGTTTGTACAGTATAAAAACCATTACGCCTATGGAATGTCCTCACTAAGATAGCAAAACAAACCTGTGTGTGTTGTTCAGGAATACCCTAAGTTAGGGAGACAAAATGTCCCCATAAAGATGGAAATGTCCAAAATTCTTGTCCTTTTGGGCACATTTTTTGGCCCCCATGAGGAAAGCAGCTTATAAATCATACCAATTGATGTTTATTCTGGAAATGTCAAAAGATTGTGTGTGTTTTAGCTTTTACAGTTAGCAAGCAATATTTTAGCTGGTCAGTTTTTTTGCTGCATGCCACAGAATGGGCCCTATCGTACACCCGTAGGCACAACACAAATGTTTTTTGCTAGTTCAGCCCGACGCCGCTATCATTAAATAGCATCTGTCCATCTGTTCACCAATAGGAAAACGAGGTGTGTCCATGTGCATTGTTGGCGTATTGCTATTTTGAGGAAACCGAAAACAAACTACACCATTGACCAACAAAAACCTGGTCTAAAGTCAGTATTTTATTTACTTATTTATTTTTGTGATTTAAAAAGTGCGTTAGTAATATGCGCTTATAGACAGGTGCAAAACGGGTGTACACTGCTTGTTAAACACACAGGGACGCGCAGCAGCACACAAACATTTTTGACCATTAAAAATAAAAGGATTCCTCTCTGGAGAATTGTTCTAGCAGATTCTGCCATGTAAACAGCGAATCCGCGAAAGTGCAAGTACAACTGGCTTTTAAAGAGAATGGGAGATGACACTCTGATTGGTTTATAGCACGTTACGCCCAAAACACACCCATGAATCATTAGGAGACGAGGAACAACTTTCTGGACCATGCGCCGACCATTTTTTCCGTCGTTAAACTAGCAAAAGTGGATTCAGACACGCCCTAAGTGCACCTGCGCTTCAGACCGTGAGCTTAGAACATTAAAATAGGGCCCTATATTTCACAGAGAGACTACAACATCTATGGTATGGTTAGAATGTATGCAAATATCAGAGGAAACACTGTCACAGTGGCATGTGTAGTTCTGGAAACGTTCCCACAGCAGGTTTATGATGAGAGCTGTAGAAGTCATGTGATTTCAGAGATTAAGACTAGCTGGAGTTCCTGTGTAAGTGAATCAGAGCCACTCCCAGCAGTCAAGCTGCAGTCAAGTCAGACACACACACACGCCAAAATTCAGGTAGAAATGTTCATGCATGTCTGAAAACACCCACAAACAGTGGCATCAGTTTCACTGGAACTGCTAAGGTCATTAACCTTAAAATTAAAAAGTATTTTACTTAAAACAATCTTTCCAAAAAATGGTGCAATCATAGAGCAGCAGATTAATATGCGTTTCTGTGTGCACTGACTAGTTTATGACTAGAAGAAGAGTCATGCACGCATTTTGACTATCAGCATAAATTTTGTTTAAGCTTGCAGCTTATTCTGGCCTATAATTGCCTAGGAAAGCTTGTTGACATGAAAAGAGAACAATAACAGTTTAGTTTTAACATGCCTGTGTATGACAGGCTGCATAGAAACCACAGGGAAAATTAGCAGAAATTAGTGTATATTTCGTAATCAGAATTTCTGTCCACCCTAATTTAATATGAACAGATTGTTTTACTTACGCTGCCATTCTAAAGCTTTTTGTGCTCCATTTATTTGATCAAAAATACAGTAAAATAGTACCACTTGAAATAATTATTTTCTATTTTAATATATTTTAAAATGTAAGTTGTTCCTGTCAGTTTTCAGCATCATCACTCCAGTCTTCAGTGTCACATGATCCATCAGCAATCATTCTAATATACTGATTTGCTGCTTAAGAAACATTTTTTGTTGTTGTTGTTAATCAATGTTGTTGTTTTTTTTTTTGTTTATCAATGTTGAAAACAGTTGTGCTGCTTAATATTTTTGTGGAAATAGTGAATTTTTTTTCAGGATACTTTGAGAAATAGAAATGTCAAAAGAACAGCATTTATTTATTTATTTATTCGTCTTTAATGTCACTTTTGACCAATTTAATGCATCCTTTCTGAATATAACAACAACAAAAAAAAACGCATTGGCCCCAGACTTTTGAACGTTAGAGTAACTCAGAAAGAAAGCAAAAAATACAATTTTGTAAACACGTTTCAGCAAGTCAGAATTTTTTTTTTTAGTTTTTGCACTGAATCTCTTGCAAATTTTGTAGTAAAATCTACTTCATGTCAAACTGAGAGTAAATCCAACTTAAAACCTTTAAAATCTAATACATAGACACTTAAAATAATCTAGTAACATTTAACATTAACTATACTATATATATATATATATATATATATATATATATATATATATATATATATATATATATATATATATATATATATATATTATAAGTTACTTGGTTGCCTTAAAATTTTAAGTTCATTGAAATTAAAAATTTGAGTTAAAACAATGAAGGCAATCGGTTTAATAAACAGAAACTCAAAATATTATTATCTAAACCACATTAATTATTTAAGTTGATTTGACAAAAGAAAAAATTGTGTGATAACAAATCATGAATATATTTATTTTACAGTATATATATATATATATATATATATATATATATATATATATATATATATATATATATATATAAACAAGACACAGCCGCACATATCAGACCGCAATAAATTTCTTTGAGCAGAAAATGACTTGACAATGACTTCAAAAATAAAAAATGAGTAACAACTTTAGTAATGATTCATGTTTATTAATTTCAGAAAATTGCACCGGTGAACTATTACCCCTTTGACTGGCAATCATTAAAGTTCAACATCACTTTCATGACTGATGAGATCGTGACAATTCGCTCCCCACCCAAATCTCCACCTGCATTCCCAAAAAATTGGTGCACACGTGAACTGGCCTTCATGCACACGCACAGAGTCAGACACCCACATGCAGATACGATCTCACCGCTGATAACAGTCCCGTTTAACCCTTCACATGTCACAACAAAAGCTCATTTCAAAAAGAGACACGGGACCAGCTGATGTTTGGCTGCAAATGTTCTGCATAACATTCTTTTTCATTCCATGCGAGACTAAACATCGGGTTCGAACGGTCTTGAGCAGTTTGTCTTCTGTTTGACCTGTGCATGTGCAGCCCCTTGTCCATTATTTACTTGTGCTTGACTTGTTCCTGGTAACCTCAGCGTTATCATCCACATCAAGTAAACATTCGCAGTACCTCGACGCAACTACTTGTATCTTAATACATTTTGCAAGGGTATAAACCCTTTGACACTGATGGAGGACCAACACACCCATTCCACAAGCCTAACCTTATTTAATGATTTATTATTTCTATGGTGCAAAACTGGTCATGTACACACTTAAAACCTTTGGGAGTGACGACTGTGAGTGACTAAACAAAAAGAAAGGACAGTTGTCATTAACTTAAATTTTTAGTTTAAATGTGGTCAGCGCTTTTGTCATTAATGTGCCCCTATTATGCTTTTTCGAATATTGCCTTTCATACAGTGTGTAATATAGCTGTTACATACGTAAGTAACGATGCAACAACTTGCATATTGCTTGTAAGCAGTAAACCAATCACAACAGCCTGGGCCATCTGACCAATCAGAGCAAAGCAGGCTTGTGTAAAGGAGGGGTTTGGAGGTTTTGAGGTGATGTATACTATGAGAAAATGTTTTCTAACTCTAGATCTATTGTAGGAGACCTCCAAAACAAAACCAGGAGCCTTCAAAATAACATAATAGGGGCACTTTAACTAAACTTTGCATGTACAGAATGGGATTAAGCATTTAGAGGAGTGATAAGTGTATTTAAATGGTCTGTTGCCTGAATAATGGCTATCTCTAATCTGTCAGAGTACTTGCAAAGTACTTACTGTAACAGCATTTGCATGCAATGTGTGATGACAGGAAGAAGACAGCTTTCATTTAGATGCATTTACCATGTTCATAATCTTTTTCTTTTTTTTTTCCTTTTTCATGTTTTTCCCTCTGTATTTTATTTAGGCCATCTGATACTGGCTAAAAAGGCAAACTCCAACACCTTGCCATAATAATAATAATGATAATAATAATAATAATAATAATATTAAATTATAAAAATTTAGTATAGTATTTTTAATATATATATATATATAAATATTTTTTTGTATTTGTGTTATATTTATGTTAGGTTATGTTTATGCTTCTGCAACAAACAAACAAACAAAAATAGTATAGTATTTTAATACATATAAACAATATTAATATTTGTGTTATACATGTTTCTTAAAAAAACACCTGGCCAAAAAATAAAATAAAATAAATTATATTATATAAATATATATATATATATATATATATATATATATATATATATATATATTACAGTATATAATATAATTATATATATGTATATATATATATATATATATATATATATATATATATATATATATATATATAAAACAATATATACATTAATATTTGTGTTATAAATGTTTCTGAAAAAAACACCTGGCCAAAAAATAAAATAAAATAAATTACATTATATCATATTATATTATATACTTTATATATAAATATTAATAAATAAATATAATATATAAATATATT
Source organism: Zacco platypus (assembly GCA_038088235.1). Lineage (NCBI taxonomy): Eukaryota > Metazoa > Chordata > Actinopteri > Cypriniformes > Xenocyprididae > Zacco > Zacco platypus. The sequence goes on from CM076075.1 coordinate 27,470,431, forward strand.
TTTATATTATATATTAAATAAAATAATTTATCAGTTAATACAGTTATCTTAATTTATATATATTTAATAAAATAAAATACTTTAGTATAGTACTTTAGTATATATAAAAAATCCTGTTTTCTACACAGCCATATGGACCGATACTGCTGAAATTATTATTTTCAAGACATTTTCTTTTTTTTTTTTAATTATAAACCAATTATTTCAGATACTGTAAATGTCACATGCTTTATTTCTGTCAAACTTGCCAAAGTCGACCGGACCCAGTCAAAACCCTGGCCATGTACGACATGATCAAGCGGATGTAAAGTATGCTGTCAGAAGGCTCAGGAGAGAATGCTCTTTGTGAAGTGACATAAATCAGATAACATCTTCTCCGTGGTATGATCTGCGTGAGAACAATACACGTCAGAATAAACGTCAGAGCCCCTGACCCCTCGCCACTTCCTGGCCCCGCTTAAGAGATAAAGAGAATAGAGCAGAAAAACAGAATGGCAAGGACTGATGGGGTGCGTGTGCTGGGCCTGGAATTCACTCGGTCAAGGCAACAGAGAGAATCCTCCCTCCCCAGCTAAGATATGCTCTCTCTCTCAGGGCTAAATGGAACATTTGAGTGCCAAATATACAGAGATTACCGGTCAGAGCAGCACGTCTGTAGCTAATAAATGGCTTTTCTATATGCATCCAAACGACACTTCACTGCAAAGAAATCTAGTTCTTAAGGGCCATGCACACACACAGTGTTTCTGCATGCTGGCTGTAATGTTCTTTTTTTAATTTTTATGAAATGTTATTTTTATTTGAATGATTCTGATATTGACTCTTAAAATGTACCTAGTGTAATGGCAAGAAACATCTTTCTTTTGAGAGCAATTCACGAGCAAACGACTCTTCTGAGTAGTTTTAGTTAAAACCATAAAAAAATAATTTTCAGTAATTGAAATAAAATAAATTAGAAGTACTAAAATTGTAAAGTCTAAAACTGAAATAAAATTTTAAAAAAATACTGATAGAAATTCACAAGCAAATGACTTATGAGAAGTGTTAATTAAAACTGTAAAAAATTGGTAATTGAAATGAAGCATAATAAAATAAAATAATAATTAGATAAACTAACTGAAAAAAAAATGTTGCCTTTGCAACTAAATAAAATAAATTTAAGTTGAAGAACTAAAATTAATAAATCAAAAACTGAAATAAATTATTGACAGTAATTCATGAGCAAATGACTCTTAAGTGTATTGATTAAAACTATAAAAAATAATGTTCTGTAATTTATATGGAGCTTAATAAAATAAATAAAATAAAAATACTTTAGATAAAAAACTAAAGATGAAAACAAGCTTAAACAAAAATTAGAAATGTTGCCTTTGCAACTAAATGAAATAAATTTAAGTCCTAAAATTTAAATAAAAATAAATTAAAGCGAAATAGAAATATTAAAAATGTTATTAGAAATAATAAAAATGTGCATAAATTTACTAAAACTAATCTAAAATATTAATAATACTAATAGTGCTGTATATAAATAATACTAAAATAACACTGAACAGTGAATTAAAAATATTCAGCTCAATTTTCTCTGATTCACAAATAAATGACCCTTATTTTTAGTGAATCAGGAACATAGACCAGGAAAACTCATTTAATCTTCAAAAAGGCGAGTTTGAATTGCTCTAAAACACTGCGCTCTATAATTTACAGCATTAGCAAATAAAGATTTTTTCAGAGTACAATAAATATACCCAAATGAATCAGATTTGAATCAGTATTGTGAATCGTAATGTAAATTGATCAGAATAGGAACATCTAGATCGATCCCTAACGTACAAGTGTGCTAGATGGATGTCTTTGGCTGTTGAGGACGTCCTCGTCTTGTTAAATTAGCAATTGTTCAGTTTCTAGCACGCAACGTAACAGGGCCCTGGTTCTCCAAAATGCACGACAATGCCCAAAGCATTGAATTAATTGTTCTTAATGCATATTCAAAGTAGCATGGACCACCTAGTGACATTTGTGGCCACACAACATTGTGAGAACATTTTTCACAGGCTTCAAATCGAGCAAAAGTTTGTGCTCCAGGACAGAGAGAGAATGTTGGCTTGTGTTTTCATAGCTGGTCTCAATACTTTCTTGTGTTTCACATGTGCAAGCTTTGTTTGACTAAGGCTCACCGTCTCAAGGCCACCCTGCTCACTATTTCTTATGCATAATTAAGTGCAGCTCCAAAACAAAAGCAGGAAATAAGCAACCTGTTCGACCAGATCCTATCAGTGACATGATATACAAACATGCGCACGCAAACTTATCGATCTCTGAGAGCACGCAGAAATGGCCACGAGAGAAGCCGTAGCTTGTCCCCGCTCCCTTGTGTCAATGTGTGTGACGGCCAGTCTGGCAAGTGCGTCACACAACTGTCTTCCTCTGAGAGCAGTCTGGTGGATCGTCTGAAGGCACTGGGCTGAGAGCGGACTCACGGCATAATGCATAATGCCACGCGGCGCATCCCCCCTCTTCCACGCTCACATGCACAGACACACTCGACGGCAGTGAGTCAGACTGAGACGTCAGATCACCGTCACTGGCCTTCAGCATCAGCACACATCCATCACAAGAACATTACACACACACACACACACACACCCACACCCACACACACACACACACCCACCACTGGAATCCCAAAGTTTAGTTAGATTTAATTAAATGCTCACGATTGGCTCTATTGTTGAACAGGAGCATTATAGTATATATTAATATTTTGAATTAAATTTTATAGTTTTTATTGTAACTTTAGTTACAAGATTCATTAATTTTGTGCTTTTTGTCATTTTTATTAGTTTTTCTTCTATTTAGCTTAAATTTGCTTCTACATCATTTTTAGTTTAAGTAAGTTTAGTACTTACAGACGTACAATTTGTGTGATTTTTGGATTGAAAATATTCAAAAACCCCTAGAACATAACATTATATATATATATATATATATATATATATATACACACACATGTAAATATATATACACAATTATAATATGTATATATTCACATACATATATCATATATTTTTATATAAATGTATATACACAATTATAATATATATATTCACATACATACATCATATATATATATATATATATATGTAAATGTATATACACAATTATAATATATATATTCACATACATATATCATATATTTTTATATAAATGTATATACACAATTATAATATATATATTCACATACATACATCATATATATATATATATGTAAATGTATATACACAATTATAATATATATATTCACATACATACATCATATATTTATATATATATATATATATATATATAGAACAGTGTTATATATTTTGTTGACAAATGATTCCAAGAATGTTTAAATCCAGAGAAATAAGTAGTTTTAATCAGGAAACGGATTGTGTCCGTGCGTCGGCTATCAATGACATCATACCTGCGTAACCCTCGATTTCCGCTTTTATTTTGTAGAAACCATGGAAACACTAACGACGCTTTAATATGTCACATGTTTTATTAAACAGGTGAGCAACTGTTTGGATACATTAATAGACAGAAGATAAATCATTATTATGTAGCTCAACACAGTAAATCTTATTGTTTAAATCTCGTTTTCTTGATTTACAGGCATGTTTTACCATGACTAATATCGATCTAGCTTACTGCAGTGTGCAACAAGTGTCTCATAGCAGCCGCAGAGTGAACGCATGGAGCAGCATCATAACAACTTTCCACACAAATGTATCAAACATGATAACCTCACACACTCATGACCCGAAGAAACGGAAGCGGCGACTGCCTCATAATAAAAGCTCGCTGCTCTCGAGACGTGTGTCTCTCATTAACAATCGCTCGCACAGCACAGCCCTGCTGCTTCATACTACAGTAACGTTAATAATCACATCCATGAACATGATTCATGCCCAAGTCCCATCCTGAATCTTTTTCACCAGCTGTCGACGTGAAGACAACACCTCCCATGATTCCGCAAAATCAAGGCGTCATCAAACAACGTCTTTGTTTTGAATAAATGACCTCTAGGGGTGAAAGTTTACATAGTGTGCCTTTAAACTTATTGTATTTCCGTTCATTGGCTATAGGCAACATTTAGAATTTTTGTTGACATTTTTTTAAGTCTTTCACCAAGTACTTTATTTTATTAGAATTGCAAAAAAATGTTTTAATTAGCTTCAGTTAACGACTGCAATAATAATTACAACTTAAATGTAGTTGATTACATGACACACTGATTAATTAGTCACATTATTTGCATACCTGCAAGCAAGTCTCTTATGCTCACCAAGTCTGCATTTATTTGATCAAAAATATAGTAAAACGATAAAATTGTGAAATTTTATTACAATTGACTCGTCGCAAACAGTTTGATTGACAGACGATCTGACCAATCATAACTCCGAATCCACCATTTTGTCCGACAAAGCAGTCAGGAGAGTTAGTAGATTAACGTTGGTGAACTTGAACTTGAAAAATTGTGTGTCTCACGTCTTTCTGCTTGAAACAACATTCCTTCTGATGTTCATTCATGTTTATTTGATGCTATAAATGAACTAGTATGAAGAGATGATCGGTTCACGAGGAGCTACAGCGATCTGTCACGACACATTAAAGAGACACTAGACGCTATTTATTGTTTAAACTTCTTTAAAAAATTACGATATATTAAATATGAAACTGTATCATATGTCTGTCGACACGTTGTCAGTGTCCTCTTTGCTCCAGGATGTATTTTTCACTGTGTGAGAACATGATGTGTGGCGTGAGAGCGCATGACTTGTAACTAAAGGGGGCGGGTCTTTGCGAAGGGTCAATTCAAAACTGTTAATTTATGCATTTTTTTCAGTATTCTTTAGCAAATAGAAAGTTCAAAAGAACAGCATATTTACACTGCCAAAAGTTTGGGAGTCAGTAAAGATTTTTTTTTAAAAATCATACATTTAGTTAGTAAGGAGGACGCATTAAATTAATTAAAAGTGACAGTAAAGATATTTCTAATATGTATCTGCGCTAGTTTCGAAGCATACTGGCTGCATCATCGAAATCACAACACAGTATCCTGGTCTTTTCAACAGGATCTTTCACGACCTCGAAAGCCTTACGTGCTTGTTTGCTAGTGAAAGTTGCTCTCTGGAGACCTGGCGATAAACACATGCTGCCAACTTGTGAGTGACCAGCTGTCAAGTTCAGTCACATCCTGACTATAGGAACCCATGAGCTCTTAAAAATCGAGCCCCGCTGGTCTCATCCTTCCAACGGCGATCAGAGGAGGAAGAATGTTCGGGTCAGGCTAATAAGGCTGCTATAATTAGCCTCCCAGATGTGGAGAGTTCCTCCTTGACAACCCCTGACACATCCCCCTCATTAGCAGCAAAGTGTGCAGATCTGGGCATGCGGACCACAGACGGACACCGGGCCACATGGGTGAGAGGGAGAACACACTCAACCTCAAATAAGAGCTATTTATGAGCTATCCAATGGTTGGGTGCAAGACAGTTTTAGTAACGTTAAACGTGTTCGAAATTCCAGAAGTCTGACAATACGTTTGACCGAAATGACCTTTCTTCTTCGTTTTTATTAAGTCTAAAGATAGGTAGAAAACTTTAGATGTTTTCACAGGAGCAAGATTTACTATTCCCACTGGTTTAATTATTTTTCATAATGATATGGGTGATATTTCTTTGATCATCATTTTTCTGATATGTTTCTTATCTTTTCATTACATTTCATAAGTCGCAGCAACGAGCAAGTGGTTTGGCTTTTTAAAAGAAAGGAAATTAATTTTTGATGAATATCAGTGTCGATGACATGCGTTTCCTTGTCAGAGTATCACACATTAAAGGCAGATCTGGTGGAAGCAAGCTGCGCTTTACTGTCACAAGGATTTTCAATCCTCTTTTGTCGGAATGCGAAATAACCGAAAAGTCTTTTTCCCCAGACACTGAGCTAGAAGAACAGAGAAAGACAAAGAGACAGTTGACAGAAGACGAGGGACAGGTTGTAGAGTTACTGTGAGACAGACTGTGTCTGAAGAAGAGATGATTCATTTCATTTAAAGACGTAATACTCATTTGTCTGATTTTTTTTCCCCTCCAATTTGAACATCATTGCACAGAATGTCCGCTTCTCAAATGCTCGTTTTCTGAAGAAGTCTGGAAACAATCTGGAAATCTATCAGATCCGATTGAACAATTGGCACATTGTTCTGAATCTTAATGACCATACTGAGTCAAAATGCACATTTGTTTAAATATTAAACATTCCTATGAGCAATCGAACACAATACAACCTTTGTGTAGAATTGTATTCCAGGCAAGCCAAATATAAAAGTTAATATATATTCTACTGGTATAAGAGACTCTCCAGGGTTAATGCTGACTAAAACAATTCCTATTGCTTCTAGCATGCATTCTATATTTAGTAAGGCATCGTTATTTAAATAATCAAAGCATTATGAGCTACAAAGAATTTACTTTATCCATGTATACATGAACTCTTTGGACCAATTACCATATTCACATTACCAAGCACATTCCACGTTTACTGCAACATAATTGAAGGGTATATACAGTAATAACCTACAATCAAATCTCACAGAACACTACTTACAGAGTGAATCTTAGATTATGATAGTTTCAGATAATGTCTGTAAAGGTGAAGTGTGTCGTTTCTGTGCCACTAGTGAATCCAAATGTGTCCAAAATCCCATACTGTCAAGGTTACATGCTGTATTCGACCGAGAACTGTTAATGAAGTATGCATACAATACAGATTTACTACATACCGTGTCTGCCATGTTGTCATGTGACCCATAAAGTCATAAGACAACCGTTCCTTGCCATTTGCATCCCTTGGATGCACACTTTAGAATTTTAGCAGAAGTAGTAGGTCATCTGATTATTTTTTGCATCTTATGAATACTGTATATTTGAGCATATTACTCATTTAGCGCACTGCTTTTCGCATACCGTTTATTAGGAGGTCAGCATGTTCTGACGCAGAATCGGTGTTGATATTGTTAACTCAGACTGAAACTACAAAAAACTAAAATAAAAATAAAGTTAAATAGAGATATTTTAAAAAAAATGACAAAAAAAAATCAAATGAAAATGAAAATATTAAAAAATAAATTGAATAAAAACAATAATAAATACTAAATGATACTAAAACAGTAGCGGTCAAAAGTACTGACTGTGGTACTGAATTTTTTAAAACGTGACGATATCAGCATTTTCCCCGAGCATTTTCTTGAATTGGATTCTTGAACACCTCTGATTGGCCATTGTGTTCATGTGCTCAACAGATATGTCTGTGATTGGCTACAATAATCTATCGGCGGATAAATTAGGGAACCACTGATAGCCTGCTTTCAAACTCTCCCGTGTGCATCTATCGCTCGGTGAAGACCGTCAAAGATGTGTATATACCACATGTTTTTGAAGCGTTGATCATTGTATCCAATCACAGACATATCTGGCGCATGAACACAATGGCCAATCAGAGGTGTTTAAGAATTGCTTCTTAAACACATTTTAAAAATTTCAGTATCAATTTAGTACCAAAAAGACAATACTTTTGACAACACTACTATGCTGTTTTATTTTAGTATTATTTAGTATTTATTAATACTTTTATTAAATTTTATTTTCAGTTTTCAGTTTAATTTTATTATTAGTTATTTTTGTTGGTACTTTTGACAACACAACTATGCTGTTTTATTTTAGTATTATTTAGTATTTATTAATACTTTTATTAAATTTTATTTTCAGTTTTCAGTTTAATTTTATTATTAGTTATTTTTGTTGGTACTTTTGACAACACTACTATGCTGTTTTATTTTAGTATTATTTAGTATTTATTAATAGTTTCATTAAATTTTATTTTTTTATTTTCAGTTTTCAGTTTAATTTTATTATTAGTTATTTTTGTTGGTACTTTTGACAACACTACTACATAGAATCAGATTGTTTTCAAACAGGTTTCTCTGAACACTCCCCCATTCTGCCATTGGTCAGTCAAACAGACCGCCCCGCCCAAACGCACTTCATTGGTTAAGCTGTTGCTGTGTCAGGCTGGTCAAACAAACAGAGCGATGTTTTGACAGCACCACAGAGCCACAGTGTTTACACTTTCAACCTTTACACAGCTTACTTAAAGTTGTCTCTCTGAATATGTTTCTGTGTAGAAAAAGAAAATCACATTGCAGAAGCTCAGCAGTGAAAAGCAGCTTTGTTGCAATGCAGAGGAGCCCAGTTAAAGGCCGGCTTGTTGTTGTTCTTCTGTTGTGGTTTAAACTCCATTTGGTCACACTTCACCATGAAATCTGACAGCTATATATTTAAAGCCTCCATCATACATCCATGTCCCTCATCTTTGATTACTATGTAATCAGCCCTCAAAGAACCTTTACGAGTTGCGGTATACACACACGCACGCACAAATACAGCAGTAAAGGCCTATAAAACAGGCAGTGGAGCTGGCGCCGGTGGCCGCAGGGCTGGGATCGGGTCGTTTTACAGGGCTAAAGAAGCCTGCTCCGCATTATGAGCACTTCAGAAGAGCTCACCCCGAGGCACTGCGCACTTTGCCGCCTTGATCCCTGCTGTTTACATCCTTGCAGCCCGGACGGGAGGAGGAAATAAAAACAAACAACACTGTAAGCGTTTGGCAAGCAAAATTCCCGTTCAGATATTGCTGCGGTGTAAAGAATAGATAATGGGATCCATTCTTAGATAATAGGCTGTGACTTTTGTTGTCAGTGAATAATAGAAGAACAGTAAAACGGAAAAAACATCTGTGACACACCACTAAATTGAGGAATAAAGTCCTGTCTGGATTATGCGGTGTGCCCACTCACGTCTCGACGGCAGAAGAAAAAACAGTGAGCTTTTCTGAGTGACATTTGATTCATAAAGCTCCACAAAGAAAACCCTGTGTCCTCCCTTTTGCTACATATGTTGTACTACAAAGCATTTTTATTGCCAGCATGTTTAGCAATAGGTTATTGCCATGGAAACCACTCAGAGACACTTGCAGGGCATTTCCATCATTTACAGGCTCGCATGAAAAAAAGCATCTGACGTCAAAGGCCCGACTGTTTATCCTTTTTTTTTCTTCCTCTTCCTCCTTCCTCTATTAGTTTTTACTCTGCTCATTTAGACTGACAAGGTGACTGGCTGACAGATTGCACAATGAGTCAGCGAGTGCTTGCTGCCCCAACCGGCGAACGCATCGGATTTGTCCCAAAGAGATGACACTAAAACATTGATTTTTACCCTGAGGGAGCACGCAACTATTTTTAGCATCAATTATATAAAAGAAAAGTCTAAGAAATAATTGTGGCATCTGAGGACTCGCAGTTCCTTTTAAATATGTTACAATTAAAAAGCAAGTCTGATGTCAGAATGCATACTTCAAAATCATGTGCAGGAAGCATCTATCTATCTATCTATCTATCTATATATCTATATCTATATCTATATATATCTATCTATATATATATATATATATATATATATATATATATATATATATATATATATATATATATATATATATATATATATATATATATATGTATGTGTGTGTGTGTGTATTCAAGCCTGGATTTATTTGATTTAAAAGAACAGTAATATTGTGAAATATTATCACAATTTAAAGTAATGGTTTTCTTTTTTAATATACTTTAAAATATAATTTATTTCTGTGATGCAAAGCTGAATTTTCAGCATCATTACTCCAGTCTTCAGTGTCACATGATCCTTCAAAAATCATATTAATATGCTGATTGTATACTCAGTTATTATCAGTGTTGGAAACTGTTGTGCTGCTAAATATTTTTTTTGGAATCTGATACTTTGTTCAGGATTCATTAATGAATAAAAAGATCAAATGAACAGCATTTATTCTAAATAGAAATCTTTTCTAACAAAATAAGTGTTTACTGTCTCTTTTGATCAATCGTTGCTAAATAAAAATATTAATTTCTTTAAAAAAAACAACTTTTGAACGGTAGTGCATATTGTTACAAAAGTTTTCTATTTTAAATTTCTAAATTTTAAATAAATAGATAATTTAATGTTATTTTTAAAACTTTTTATTCATCAAAGAATCCTGAAAAAGTATCACAGGTTATGAAAAAATATTAAATAAATAAATCAGCATGTGTGACACTGAAGACTAAAGTAATGATGCTGATGAAAATTCAGCTTTGCATCGCAGAGATAAATTATTTTTTAAAGTATATTCAAATTAAAAAATTGTAATAATATTTCAGAATATTACTGTTTTTTTCTGTATTTTTGATCAAACAAAAGCAGGCTTGATGAGCAAAAGAGGCTTCTTTCAAAAACATTAAAAATAGTAATGTTTCCAAACTTTTGAAATTGATATATATTCCAAACTTTTGACTGGTACTGTATGTATACATCATTTAGACTCTACTTTTAGAGTAGCATCTATAACATTTTCGATTAGAGATTGTCTAGACTCATTCCTGACTTAACCTGACTTTGTGTGTCACACGTAGCTTGAATGTACGAATATGACCTGAATCCTGCCACCTTTAATAGCCCTCCTGATGTTAGCGAGCGTCACCTGAAACGCTCATCTGTTCTCCCACAGTATACAGTCTCCCACGCTGCTCTCTGTCTCGTCTCTATAGCAACTGCCAAAGCTCTGACCCCTCCTTGTTTGAGCAACTATCAGAGTGTCTAACCAAACCCGTCTCTGAAAACTCCACGCCATCCAATGTGCTGCCATCACAAAACCACAATGGCTGTTTTTACCCAGACTGGCCTAGACACATCCAAAATAAGGTCCAGTAAACGCCTTGACTGGAATCAGAGCAGGAATGCCGCCATACTGGAGTCTCCGTCCTCCTGATGAGCGGTGATACGTTGTGGCTCCGGCATAACCCAAAACAGTCATTTAAGCTCACTTGTGAACAACAATTATTCTTTGGCTGAACTTAAAGGAGCATAATTTACTCACCCCCACGCTGATATAAACCTGTGCGACTTTCTGTCTGCAGTGGAACACAAAACGAGAACATTTGGAGAATGTTCACGCTGCTCTTTTCCATACAATGAGGATGGGGACCTAAAATGGCATAAAGTGGTGCATATGACTCTTCTGTAAACGTACTGAAATTTCTTCTTAATAATATTATAGTAACATTGTAAAATATTATAACAATAAAAAATAAAAATTAATTATGTAATTCATTCATGCAGCCATTTCTCCAGTCTTACTGTCACATGATCCTTTAGAAATCATTCTAATATGCTGATTTAGAGCATTTCTTATTATTATCAATGTTGAAAACATTGTTGTGCTGCTTAATTTTTAGGGGAAACCATGACTTGTTTTGGATTCTTTGATGAATGGAAAGTTTAAAAGAACAGTATTTATTTGAAATAATAATAATAAATTTTGCAATATTGGTGTTGGCAGGAATTTCAAGGATAGTGCTACACTTTTTACTAAAACCCCTTAAAGGGATAGTTCACCCAAAGATGAAAATTCTGTCAATAATTACTCATGTTGTTTACAAAATATTGTTCACGAGAGCACCACAACACTTGTTGGGTTGACGAGAAACAGATGTTGTTGCGTGAACGCGCATCAGTTTTTTTTTTTTTTTGCGCAAACAAATCACTCGCGTCGCTTCATTAAATCGAGGTTAAACCACTTGAGTCACATGGAGTACTTTAATGATGTCTTCACTACCTTTCTGGGGCTTGAAAGTGGTAGTTGCGTAGAATGTCAATGGAGGGACAGTAAGCTCATGACTAATTCGTATGTATTTTACGAGGTGGCTAATTTGTACGAATTCGTACGATTTGTCTAAACCCCAGTGACGGGTAGGTTTAGGGGCGGGGTTAGGGGCAGGTTTTTTTGGCAACTCATAAAATATGTATAATTTAGCAAAAAACGTATGAAATCGTACAAGTGAGGTCATACGAATTTGTACGAATTAGCCACCTCGTAAAATGTGTACAAATTCCCGTGGTATTGGGTTGGTTTGGAACGACATGGGGGTGTGTAATGACGTATTTTTGGGTGAACTAACCCCTTAAAACATAACAAAAAACTCCAATAAATCCCAACATAACAGACCATAAAACAATAACAAGTCTCCTCTTTTCTCATCTTGTTAAAAAAAAAAAGCATAAAATATGTTATTTTAACATTTGCTCTCCCTATCCAGTCACATTCAAAGGATGTTGGGACTAGAAATCTGCCCCAGTTTCAGCAATTTTACATTAACAGCAAAGAACAGTCCGAATGCAAATGGATTATGCACTTCAGTTTTACTCAATTAAATGGATTTCATGCAAAATATTGATAATAGTGTTGTATTAGCAATCGAATTAAATAAAGGCAGCAAATTGCAAATAAGCCATTTTATATTTTTTATAACAAATATTTAGATCTTTTGAAAAGAGCTGAACAATCAGGACTTGTTTGTGGGTCCCACACTTTGCTAAAAGTACAGTCCATTGTGAGTTTGAGAGGACAGGCTACGGTTTTATTGGCAGGCTTTTGTTGTGAAAGGGTGAGGAGAGTTCCAGGACCTCTTTCTCATTTTAGACTCCTCTGTGCTCAAATCAGCCCCTGAGGACCAATCAGCCCTGAGGGTTTATACACGGGCCCTTTACAACTACCTCCCTTTCCTGCCACCTAAATTTCTCCAGTTTCAAGTCTTCAGGGCTTCATCAAATACTCACATTTCCCATTAATGCTGGCTAGAAAACAGATATGTGCAACGGACCATGGGAATTACGCAATATCTCATTTATCAGCCTGGAGCTTTTTACAGATTTGAGATTATGATTTGAGGACAGTTCCGTAATGTTCAGTTGCAGAATCCCCGTTTTGATGCCTTTTGACCTGGTGAGTTTCAAAAGAAAGACCTTAAAAGACCTTCACACTGTCTTTCTTGAGGTAATTTGTGGCTCTCTGGAACAGTTTTACTGTCATCTGTCTAAAGGTACAATATGTAGAAATGTTTCCAAGAATTTGTAAATTCAGAGAAATTCACAATTTTAAATAGTGCCCTGTCCCTCTATTGTCACTTCCGCCTGTCAGAGACGTAATATCTGCGTTATCCCTGGTTTCCGCTTGTACTGCACAGTAACCATGGCAACAGACACGGACAGCTGCGTAATGGCTAGCGGCTGCTGTTGTTTCATTCAAACATTATGGACCATGACAAGCAAACTTTGGGACAAAAGGAGAAATAAATCGAGGATCAAAATCGGCGTGGCGTTTCTGAGATGGTGAGAGCTTTTGCGACAGACTTTGATTTGACAGAGACGGCGCTCTTGCACGTTATTAGACGAGGTGTGCAAATGTAGGCTATATAAGACTAATCAATGTTATAAAGCTCAACACGACGAAGTGTTAGAATATCATCAGTATGATAATCTAATGTTGATCTAGCTTAGTGTTACGTCTCATACAGCCAACAAACTAATACTAAACATTACAACTTCCAACACACTCAAATGCAGTTTAGTATGAAGTGTAACGTTAGACCAAGTGAAACAGCGCTGCGTTACCTCACAGGTTTAATTCGTCAAATAAACTGACCTGTAAGAGTCGTATTTCAGCACTTATGAGTATTTCGGTAGAAGGAAATGTCCTTGTTTCTTTATATCCCCGGGACTCGCGATATCTGTCTCTCATTAGCGATCTCTTCCGCGATTCTCGGCCACGTCCTGCTTCATACCACAGTCATGTTAAAAACATGCATTCACTCATCCATAAACATTATTTTCCTATAAACATTATTAGATCCATCGGCATGATGACAAGTTCCATGATTCCATATTCACATCAGTCTACACCTTTGTTATTGTTTCGAAGAGTTTAGCGACCCCTAGCGGCGAAAAAACTACATAGTGCACCTTTAACTCGTCTGACCAACATATCTTAAAATGTTTTTCTAGTGAATTTGATAACTGTGTTAGATATTAAAAATGATTTGCATTGCATTGCATGCCCAAATCCTTACATATGTGTCTGCATCTGTAAACGTGTCAGTGCATGTGATAGCTACCTTAAAAAAAAGCTGCATCAGTCAAAAAAGAAAAAAGAAAAAAAGACAGCAAGCAGGTGGAAGCAGCAACCTGATTTAATTGAAAAATGACTCAGCCTTCACAAAGAAAATGTATTAGCTGGTCCAGCAAATCATGACTCACAGGTGGAGGTTCATTTCAAACTGATCACAGACCCCATTAAACGCCTAGACTGTGAAACCAATTAGCATTATCACAATACCTGACCGTTGATTCACTCATGATCAAAGTGAAATCATCCAGTGTCCCCTAAGTCAATTTGCTCACCCCGGAGGAAGTCCAATTCCTGCCATTTGTCTGATAGGGAAGCTTTGTCTGTAAAATGCAAGGCTTATTAGTTGCAACATTAAAGGCTTCTTACATCTGCATGTAAGACATGCTTTCAAATGTGCCAGGGGAGCACTTTGGCCGAAGATTACATGTCGCGTCATATGGTAATCCCTTCTTAGATGTAAACACAAGGCAATGCAGAGTTTGTTCCAGTATTCGAGTGAATTGTATTTTTTTATGTTTTTGAAATACATTGAGGACATGCTCCTAGGCAAATTCCTCCATGTTTATATGCTCTTCTTTCAATAAGACTCAATAGCACTATTTTAATGGGCCTTTAATTCAGTCAGCACAACACAATGTGTCTGTGGACCAGCCAAGTATTGTGTTTTGACAAGCTGGGCAAGTCACTGCACAGAACTGAGCGATCAAACAGGAAGGTATAAGTAGAAAGTAAAAAATAAAAACAACAACTATCAAGTAGGGCTGCACAATTTAGGTAGAAAATCTAATTGTGAATTGCCAAAAGGTGTGATTGCATTTTACAGTGTACACATTAGCTGTGCTTGTTTGTATTCCAACTGTAATAGTAATATAAACTATAAAATAAATAATACATATAAAAATGAGTATTTGAGAAAAAATAATATAATTTTCACAGTACAGCTGTGTCTTAATTTCTTCATTTTCAAATGTTAAACCACTGAACTTTTTGTGGATACTGAAGGGAACCTTAAAGCTTCTTTTTTTGTTAACAACAGCTGGTTGTTTTAAAAGTGCTTCTCATTAGCCTACAATTTTGTTTACAACTCATTACAACGTTCTACAATTTCTGTTTTATGTTGTTTAATTTTGTAGCCATGCTATCAAGTAACCTTAAAATCTGCTCAATGACTTTCTTTGGGAGGTGTCTTATGGAGCCAATGCAGTTAAAGAATAACATTATATATGATGTAAAATATATGATATATTTTAATATATTAAAGGGGTAGAACTCACCTTGTTATTAGCGACACCAGTGGCGGTTAAGTGAACTGCAGCCAGCAATGTATTGTTCGCGCTCGCAATTGTACAGTTGTATATTCGCGTGAACTGACTTGTTTGCTATACTGAACAGCCAATCAGAGTTCTCTCTCTCACCGACGCCGACTCTCTCTCACCGACGCCGATTTTCGGCCGAGTTTCAATTTAAAGAAGCAGAGAAAACTTAATCGGCCGACAAACAAAAACTGCCGACGTCCAACCGTCGGCTTGGTGTGTTCCTGCCTTATGGTCACAACATTTTGACTTTCCTGGCAAAACATCCCAAGTCGACGACATAAAATCCATCTACAGGCTTTCATAGGCAAATTTATGGAAAAAAGATTATTGCGGCTTTTTATCTTACTATTCTGACTTTTTTTCTCGGAATTGCGAGTTATAAAGTCAGAATTGTGAAATATAAAAAAAAGACGGAGTTCTGACTTTATAACTCGCATTTGCGACTTTATTTCTCAGAGTTGTGAGATACAAAGTCACAATTGTGATTTTATATCTCGCAATTCTGACTTTATATCTCAAAATTGTGACTTTATAACTGGCAATTGCGAGTGTATATCTCACAATTCTGTGAAAAAAGTCAGAATTGTGACTTTATATCTCAGAATTGCGAGATTTAAAGTCGCAATTGTCACTTTATATATCGCAATTATGACTTTATATCTCGCAATTATGACTTTATATCTCGCAATTATGACTTTATAACTGGCAATTGCGAGTGTATATCTCACAATTCTGTGAAAAAAGTCAGAATTGTGAGATAAAAAGTCGCAATAATCTTCTTTTTATTTTTTTCCAGTGGCAGAAACGGGCTTGCATACAAACTAGGAAGTGAGAGAGCGTCTCGTTTTTAAAGTTTCTTTACAAGCTCTTCACACATTGGCAATAAAAAAGCTATTAAAACGTAAAATTCTTAAATAGAGCCCCTTTAATATTATTTATTTGTTATTATTAAAATGAAATATTTAATAATTTGACTTTAATTTTCTATATGTGCTATAATATGGCCCTCATTCTCTATTGTATGAAAAAAAACAGGTTGTTTTGTATTGTCTCCAGTATAAGCAGAAGCGAGTCCTGCCACAGCAAGATTCGTGGGAACAGGTGATGGACTCTTTCCAATTACCAGATCCTCCTTTGAAGAAAACAAAAAGAACATACACACTCACTTCCACAGTCACTGAAACAGTATATAAAAAAATCATAACAAAAAAAAAATTGTCGATGTGAAAGACCAGGCTTTTCTTTTCATTGTATGGCTTGTTTTTCTTGCTGCATAATATGAGCAATGATAATGAGTTAATAGATAAAAGACTAGCCTTAGCAAAAAAGGATCAAGGCCAGAGGAACGACTACATTTGTGTGGCAGTTTCTTTCTGCAGAGTGGGTCAAGGAGGGAAGTGGTTGGTTATGATTGGGCATTTCATCGGTGTTGTTAACCTATTAGATAAATCTAACTACAGTACAGTATGTGCTCTGTTCCAGTGTGGTGCCATGTTACATAAAGAATATACTTTGACCTCTTGAGAAATAAGGGGAGGTGAACACTAGCTAAATTTGGCAGCATGTTATGATCTGCACTGCTCTGTTCTGGTTCATGACAGAAAAGTATATTTACAGTGGCATATGTCTGTTGTGTATGGTTATATGTGACCGTTTTGCTTGTGTTGTGGAAAATTCTCATTCATATGAATGTAAGCATTCGGTACTGTACAGAGAGGGTTGAAATAAAAGCGCATCGTAGCCTGAAGTGTTGTACTAAGCCGAACGATCAATTACTCACAAGCTGTACCTCGGATGAACTTATCAAAAAAGAAACGATCAAAATGAAAACAAATTAAAAGCAACACAGTCTGGCCAACATACTGTATAGAGTTCCTTGTCTCTTTATCAGATCCTGTTTTAGCAAAACAAAAATAGTGAAGAAAAAGAAGAAAAAGGCAAGGTGAATAATCATTTCAAAACCATTTTAAGTCTATAATGTGAAGTAAAAATGGGCGTTACATACCAGAATGGAGCCAGACCAAATGCTGCCCACAAACCAATGTGGCCTAAGAGACATCAGTGGGGGAAAAAGAGGAAGTTATTACACATTGATCAGGAAAACAAACATTCATAACATGAATTGTTCACAAGTAGACCAAGAACGTATAATAAAATTCACATTACGTCATCAAAATTACCTTAATTATTATATTTCATTTAATTGAGACGCACGTAAATGTGTCAATACAGTATACGCAGCTAAAATATGCATGAGGTGACATATAACAGAGCTCTCATCTTACACCCTGCTTCGCACGCCAATGACAATGTAGGTTCAGTGCCTGGATCTCATTTCACTGTGGAAGGGAAGGAAGTGAGCCGAACCTTAGAAGTGTTATTGTTATAATCTGCTCTAATATCACGTACAAATAATGTGACTGACACAGACGCAGAGCTGCTATCGTTAAAAGTAGGACTTTTATGGTTTTAATGTAGACAAAATGCACTGATAAGGAATTGTATGGTAAACACTTCCTCTTTTGAGACCTGTGAATCTCAGTGTGCACAAACAGACTGTTCTGTGTCTTAAGGTGGCTGGTTAAATATAGGAAGCGTTTCTCAAACAATGGCACAAGCTTTCAGCAACAGCAGTCAAGAATCATGGAAAATTGATCAAATATTTACCTAACATTTTTTATTTACTTCTGTCTCTCCTTCCAATCAAATGCAATCCAAAGTGATTGATTAACTAATTAAATGGACCCTGAACTGCATCTTGGCAAGCTTCCACACACGCTGGGTTTTCATGTTTTATGGGGATTCTCCATAGACATGATGACTTTTATATTGTAAAAAGTGTATTCTATCCACTACCCTTAAACATACTCATCACAGAAAGCTTTCTGCATTTTTACATTTTCAAAAAAACATCTCTTGGTATGATTTATAAGCTGTTTTTTTTTTCATGGGGACCAAAACATTTCCCCTCAAGGACAAGGATTTCAGATAGTGGCATCTTTGTGAGGTCTTGTGAGGACTTTGTCCCCATAATGTAGGGTTTACCTGAACCACACACACACATTCAAAACTGCTCCTATGATATATAATACTACATTAACATATACTGGATGTTGTTTTAGCAGTTTTCAGGCACTATGGGAGGCATTTAATATATATATTTAATGTATATTTTATGGTAAATAACAATATTTCATGAACTGATGTTAATGTACCAAAATACCTTTACTATTCATATAAGCTTTGTACTTTAAATTATACTTATAACCAGGGTTTGACATTAACTTTTTTGCTCACCAGCCACTGTGGCCAGTGGTTTTCCAAAGTAACCACTCAGCATTTTCACTGGCCACAATTTTGACATCGATACCATTGGGGGAAAACTGCCATAAAGATATTTTTATTATCTCATAATTTGGTAGCAGGTTTATCAGGCTGCTGTCTCTTTAAGACCCGACACACAGATCACTCATACTGTTACATGTGTTTTCTTTCTGTTTACAATCACTTAAAACATAGCTTACTGTGTTTACATGAATACTCACCGCATTTTGACATTATTTTGAGTGTTTTTGGCTGTTTAAGTGCAATATGCAGCAAAAAAGAACTCAATTTAGTACTGAGTCGGCTTTATGTGCGCGTATTTTGGGTGTGATCACGAAATCTGCTGGAATGAGTAAAATTATGCTCAATACGGCAATCCCACGCTGAAATTCAAGGCCTGTAACAGCAACAGTATTCATCCAGAGTCAATGAACGAGAGAGGGGAGGCGGGTTTGTGTGTGACCTCGCAGCTGATATCGTGTATCTATTCTCTGGAAAATGAGTATTGGAAGCATTTCAGATATTATGTAGTATTATGTAGTATTGATATGTATCGAAAAATCAGTATTTTTGACACTACGTTATACTTGGTTTATTATTTTAGACGCCTTTTAAAAAAAAAACTACAATTTAAAAATGTATAAATTCAACCCACCAAATTGGCTAGTAGGAGTGACTGCGTTACATGCCATTGCTGAAATCCAACTGCATTTGGGAGGTGTTAATGTAAAGCTTTATAACTAACGTAATAATACAGGTGGTAAAACAGAAGGCCACATGATGAATTAAAGTTCATCAAACTGTCCTTACCATGAGCCACGACTAATAAATATGTATAGAGCACAGTGTTATCATACTTTATCATATCAGGGGAACCAAACAACATTAAATGTAATATATACATAACTGATAACTAAAATAATATGAGACATAATTATCTGTTCTTATTTCAGTTGAAATATTATTGCAATTTCAAATAACTGTTTTGTAATGTAATGTATTCCTATGATGGCAAAGCTGAACTTTCATCATCATTACAGTCTTCAGTGTTTATACAGTCAACATTACACAGAGTTAGCGTTCACTCTGATAGTAGTTCAATTGTGTTTTGTGCATCTCATTAAGTTGCACAAAGCAGCAGCACAAACTTACAGTTACATGTTATGTAATTTAATTGAAGAGGCTTTGGGTTTCTGTCGGCTCACCAGCTGACCGATATTAATACTCCAATTGACTGAAATACCATGAACTGTACTGGAAAACTCCAGCTGTACAAACATGTATGTTTGGGCCGAAGAACGTCAAACTGTGATAATCTAGCAGGTTAGCTGACTCTTTCACACCAGGCTTGATTTTGTTTTATCTCACGAGAACACACTTAATAAATGTGCACAGTGGAATTGACTCAGTTTCAGGCCTTTATTTGTCAGTCTATTGATTTATGTGCAGTCATGTGACTAAGTACTGAAAGTAATAAGGCCAGATAAGGTTGTGTGGTAAAGGTGGTATATTCCACAGACCCCTGGGATCCTCCTGTTCTGCTCCTGAAACGTCTCTGTCAGCTCGAACAAGTTCATGATCTCATATAGCCCTTTGCAGCAAGTGCTGTGTAGGCAGAGAAAAACATGGGGTTACATACTATTATCATAGGTGTGGTTGGGAAAGGAGTTCTGAAGGTGATATATCACAAAACAAGAAACAGATCTTGCAAGAGGCTATTATGAAACCACTGCCTTGGATGATAAATATTGACAGACGTATTGATGCGCTAAGAGATGTGACAGAAGTGATGCATCGAGCAGTCAATCAGAGAGAAAGAGGGATGCTCGCTATTTGAGAAGGACCGAGTTTGTCATTGAAATTCATAGACAGCCATGAATATGTTTGGATTCTAATAGGCAAATACTTCAGAGTCTATGACTGGATCATTATTACAGTGATTATTATGTTTCTAGGATGTTTTATGTTTGGAAACAGTTCATTTAACCCTAAAAGATGAGTGTGTAGCTTTTCATGTCTTAAACAACCGTGTAGAAAGACACATCATGGATATATTTCTGGATGAAAATGCAGGACTGTTTCCAAACATTAAACATGCTAGAAACATAATAATCTGATCCAGTCATAGACTCTTAAGTATTTGCCTATTAGGATCCAAACAGTGTGTGTGTGTGTGTGTGTGTGGGCGGATATTCCCTACGTTATGGGGACCAAATGTCCCCACAGGTATAGTAATAATAGTAAATTTTGATCTTGTGGGGACAATATTTTTGGTCCCCATGAGGAAACAAGCTTAAGCTTATAAATCATACAGAATTATCGTTTTTGAAAATCTAAAATAGCAGAACATTTTCTGTGATCGCCTATGGAATGTCCCCATAAAACATGAAAACACAACGTATGTGTGTAAATATATAATATTATATATATATATATATATATATATATATATATATATATATATATATATATATATATATATATATATATATACATATACACACACACTTTTTTTTCTTTCATTACATTCATTAAGATTCATTAACCAACAGTCTTGTGCAAACTTGTTATAATTTCTCCAAGATGGCAAAATCAGAACAATTATTCAAGCAAAATGTAATGAGCTGTAAAGCGAGAGTGTTGACTAGCCTAATTATTACACATAATTCATTGGAGCCCCAAAGAACCAAACATAAAAAAGTCGAACTCAACAAAACATACAGGTTAACTTCAGTGTATGCGTCTTTCTAGTTGTAGTTCGCTCGGTGTGTGTGTGATGATAATGCTATACAGTGTTAATTCAAAACAATGCTCAAAAAATATCACAGAGAAATTTGTAGTGCACCAGAAAAGCAAGCTAAGCTTTTCCATCATGTCATCCTCATTCATTTCAACCGTCCTGAAGAATACTGAAAGAATACAGCCTTTTTTCCCCTTTTTTTTTGACACAAGTCTCAATCCGCCAGCGCATATGGTCTTCTAAAAAGGCCTCTGCCAGTACTAGAGTTCAGATCTGGGCAAAGTGAGGACAGTGCACACACACACACACACACACACACACACACACTGGATACAAGCCCTTTGCCTCTCAAAAGGCAGCAGGCAGCCAGTGTTCAAAACAGCAGCTCTACCATTCCTCTCTCTCTTTCCTTTTCTCAAACAAAAACAACCACAACACCGCAGCACAAAAATAACAGACTTACTCGAAAGAAGATATATTTTTTAAAAAGAGAGAGAGAATAAAAATAGCTTCCACAAACTGCCAACATCTCAAACTGTCTAACAGTAATTGGGGAGACACGACGGACGGATAGATAGATAGTTGATTCAGATCAGATCTTTCAAAGAACTGAGATCTGGCGAATGAATGGAGCTTCATTACTGTGTATGTGTTTTATTGGCAGGGAGCCTGATATAC
This sequence comes from Zacco platypus, assembly GCA_038088235.1. Classification (NCBI taxonomy): domain Eukaryota; kingdom Metazoa; phylum Chordata; class Actinopteri; order Cypriniformes; family Xenocyprididae; genus Zacco; species Zacco platypus. Next base: position 27,492,610 of record CM076075.1, read on the forward strand.
CAGCCTGGGCACCTCTCCTGTATCAGCTGCAGCTCCTTGACTTCAGAGAAAAGCCAGACCCCTTTTCACTGCCCATCCCCGACCGGATCCGAATCGGCAACCAGAAACGTGAGCGAGGCAACTTCTACTTCCAGAGGGAAGAGTACAGCATGGCAGTACAGGCTTACTGCATGGCTTTAGATGTGCTTATGACACGCACACACGGTAATCCAAACCGCATGCCCTTCAAACACCTGTGTCACATAATGCATTAAGCAGGAACAAGCCAATACATGCAGAAACATTCATGCATACACATAAATGCATAAAGGCACAAATCTCAACAACAGGACATTTTCTTTATAAAACTGAATATTTATAAACATTATTTACAGTATTACGTTATAGAATGTTTCTTTCTATAAATATGATTGTATTATGGAGTATTTTCTTTATAATTATTTAAATATAAAATGCAATATCGCATATTACCATAAAAACCACAAATACTACTGATTAACTCCAACTATACCATAAGCAAACCCATACTCATACACACTATATCATTTTTCTGTCCGCTTCATGGCATCTAATAAATCATTCAATGGTGATGGAGAAAACTCCTGTAATAGCTCTCAATCCAGCCTGGTTCTAGCAGCTCAGCTAATCTATTTGATCAATAATCATGTCATCGGAATGCTCAGTCATGTCTGCAAGCTGTGACCACCCTGAGTAACGCTCTTATTAAACCCTACGCTAATCAAACGTAATAAATCTACATGTTATTTCCACCTCCTTAATCATGGTAATTGCTGGAAAGCCTGGCCCATCTTGAGAGGAACGTTTGACAGTAATGAGACAGTAAAGTGCAAAGCACCGCTTTGGATTAGACACTGATAATGACCACATACGCAGAAGTGATCTCCACATCGCCACAGTCTCCACTGACCACTCGAGCATCACATATTAGACTCTACTTCATTTTATACATAATATTTTTCTACATTCATATACAACTAAACAGAATTTTTATAAATTATTTTGGGTAAAGGTTTTTTTTTTTAAGAAGATGAACACTAAAGCCTTCGTTTTTTTATGTGCACGCTAGTGTACATGCACAATTGAAAGCACAGCCTTGCAAGGTATACTTCCTTTCACTCGTATGCATACACAGGCGTTCGGTGCATGTACAGTTGAGCAATCTCTCGCCACAATCTTTCATGCTAGAGTTGTACAAATGAGGATACTTTCTAACCTCAGCTATATAGGCATCCATCGGCGCTGTAGCTTGCATGAGTTCCGGACTGATCTCTTTATGCAGTTTTTCTTTGACTACCTTGTGAATCGATGGCCCCAGAGCACGGTTGCCACCTTGTGGATAAAGTAATTAGTGCAAAAAAAATAACGCGCATGTGCGACTTGCCCGATTACAAAAATTCGTCGGTGCACATACAGTACTCGCATACTCTTCCGATGAAAAAATTCGCGTACTGTATGCTGACTCTCGCGTATGTGTAAAAAGTGAAGTATATTTTGGGATTAAGTTGCTCTGATATCTAATAAAACGTTACTGTAGGTTACATGTTTTCCACAATCAGCAATCTCATTTCATCAACAATATACTTACGCAGTATCACATGGCCATTCACACAGACCGTGGTTTTGTTTCAATGTAAACACATGGTAGATGGACTTTTTTTTTTAACTTACTCTAGCATCTTGCGCTTGTCAAGGCGTTCCAAATACTGTGCGATAAAGATAAAGTTATCTTGCGTTTTTCACTGCCAAATGCAAAAACCTGTGCACAATTGCGAGTTGCTTTTATGGAAGAGTTCAATAAACCTTAGTTATATTGAGTTACAATTTAGACACATTTTGGTAATAAATTGCTAGTTAATACCAGTGTCTGTTGCAAATGGATCCAAACAAAGGGACTGACCAATTGACCGTTGCCTCTGAGCAACAAACACTAGGCTAGGTGGTGTTATGTTCCTAGAATAATCAGTGTTATTAAACGAATCAGTTAAGTGATTGATTCAATGAGTCACTCATAAATAAGCTCACTTTTATTCCTGAATGCATCAATGTTTTTGAATGAATGAATGAATGAATGAATGAAACCTGCTGTCTGTACCTTTTTTTTGGTTAAAAATTATCGAAAATCAATTTGAGCGAGTACATAACCAGCCAGTGTTCAAAACTCTCATCTTACCTTAGCCTAATTCACAATGGTAAGCTTGTAATAATGTGGTCTAATTCGGGTGGTACTGGTAAGTTTCCGTGGGAAATTCAAGTTTGTATTTGCATCATTACGTCACTTCTGTTTACATAAAGAAGGAGTCCTAGCTATATATCGCCTGCAGGGTGCTGCAGGTGGCGGCTCATTTATAGCCTTTTCTCGCAAGTAGCTGGAAAAATTATAATTTTGATTGCGGATTATATGGTAATAACATATGACAATTAGAGATTAAACTGTAGAGAAATTGAAATCTACAGGTAACGCTAATACACACTAAATATACATAGTCACGCAATGCTGATGTTGTTAGCATTAACAATTTGAGAACCAAGTATAACTACAATAATTTGCACAGTTTGATGTGATATGAGCCAAGCAATCTTTATTCTTATTTTAGTCATACTTCCAAGACGTGTAGTATCCGTGATTCCGAAGTACAGCCACACACTGAAAACATTAAATTCAGCCCCACTGAGGAGACGTGCAGATGCACAACCTGTGTAATTCTGCAAATGACTGCAATTGCAGGTTTCAAACAGAGATGGCGACAAAGAGGCAACACTTACGGACTGCAGCCACCTACTGGTACAACGAAGTAACCTGCAGAGAGTGTCAATGTAAAATCCCCACCACTAATGCACAGGCTGACAGTCTCTGGCACAAACATTCAAAAGTAATGATGTAGAAAAAAAAAACAAAGCTTTTAAGAACTTTGAATCAATTGAACCATTTGCTTCTCAAAATGATTCAGTAGTTGAGTCAGAACAGCATAAATGCAACGCAAACTTAGCCCGGAAACATGCATAAAAACACTTTTTACCAACAAATTGCAAATGTTTTATTGAAAACAGTCTATTGAATGGAATTAACAATCGTTTAAGTATGGAGTATGTATAATATGTGCTATTTTATGAAACTGTAGGGCTTGTTTTGTTTGTTTTATGGATGGCTTGGTTAATCAGGCCAATAAGAGACTACAACTTTTGCTTTTAATTATTCAACAGTGCCATTAAAAATGTCTAAAAATGCATTAAACTGATCTGAGATCCGGTAAAAACAGAGACACTATTTCATTGGTTCACAGAGAATGTAACAAAGCCTCGTTTACTGAAATCCCCTGACCTCAGAATCATTAGCTCGAAACAAATGATTTCAAAGCATTGTTTCAAATCACTACACAGTAAAAACCCCAGAGTTAAATCAACTCTGCTCTGATAACATTTGGTCCCTCTCTAAATAGTGTTAAAGTAACACTGAAGCAGAGTTAAAGTTAATGAGATAATTAAGCAATTAATTAAGTGATGATTGAACATTAATGATGAACACCTGCTGTTAACAAGCAGAATCACTGAAGAAAAGAGAAACACAAGAACAACAACTGACTTCAACTAATTTCCTGAACAACTGAACAACTCCGCTTCAGTGTTACTTTAACACTATTTAGAGAGGGACCAAATGTTATCTGAGCAGAGTTGATTTAACTCTGGGGAGTTTACTGTGTAGTGAAAAGTCCAGGTGCTGTTGAATGTTATATCAGCACTCTTGGAAAACTGCTTGACCAATCAGATTCTACTGTACAGTTTACGCTGGATTGATCGATATCAAGTAAACACATTTTTAATTGTGTTTATCATTTCCTTGAAATGAAAGGTTGGCTGTCTTACTACAGTGGGTATGACAATTGTGTCCTCCTATAGACGGTCAAAGCTGTGTGTCAGAGGAGGAGGAAGAAGAAGTGAACGACTACCGAGTAAAATGTCTGAATAACCTGGCAGCAGCACAGCTGAAGCTTGGACACTTCGATGAAGCGCTGCACACCAGTCAAGATGTGTTGTTTCTCGATCCCCAGAATGTCAAAGCGTTATTCAGAAAAGGAAAGGTAAGGGTGAATATTATTTAACCAGCTATGTGCACAGTTAAGCTTCAAACCTAATTAAATGTATATGATCAAGCTAATCAAGTCCTTCAGGCTTATTTATAAAAACTACAGCAATGTGTGCTGGAGCAGGTTTGGAACTAAATTCTGCAGGACTGTGGAGTTTAGCACCCCTGATTTTAGCTACTTGTGCAATTCCCATCAAGATTTATCTTTCCATCTGGATTTACTGTAATCTGGAAATGTATAATGTGTCTGCAGCTTTTATCAGACAAGGGTGATTATGAGGAGGCCATGGAGACCCTGAAGAAGGCTTTGAAACTGGAGCCGTCCACTAAGGTGAGAGATGTAACCGTATCTCCTAAACACATCTAAATTTCACGTTTGCTGGCAACAGAAAATCCCATTAGTAGCCATATACAGTTCAACCAAGGCCTTTGTGAAACACCTGGCCTCACTGGAGCAGTGATATTTAGTTTTATTTCAAATTCTATGTCAGCAAATACTCACTGTTGGTCAGGGATGAAGTGTTTGTATTTAATGAAAGGTGCATTTAATATTTAGGCTTATGATTCCATCGAGCTTTCAGTGTTTCAGTGTAAGTACTTTCCAAAATTACTTTAAAGGTAGGGTAGGCAATTTCAGAGAGGCTAGCAATAGCAAGCTAGCTTTGAAAGCGTTAGATCCCACCCTCCCTTCCAAAGCCACGCCTCCTACAAAAACACGTGAACGCGCACAACCAGAGTAAAGTCTGCAAAGCTTCAGTATAACAAAAACAGTACGTTTTCCGACAGGTCTGTATAAATTTACAACACAAACGTCCTGAGAAATTCCACTGAATAAGGCCCCGATCAGACAGAACGTGTTTTTCAGGTCTGAAAACGCGAGGCACACTGCACTGCCTTTTTTTCTGTTGATTTTAGAAAAAAAAAAAGAGCAGTGCACTGCATTTTTTTATGTTGCTAGGCAACCACTGAATTGTCCTGTCAGTGTAGCGCGAGCGCTCTTTGGTTTGCCGTTAAACTGTCATATTAGCACAAACTTGAAAATGTACAAGCAAAGGAAGGCCCGTCTCTCCATTCATTCGATTGGACAATGAAAAAAAAAACAAAAAAACAAACGTGAATGACGTCGGGCGCTTTGCTTGTTTTCAACTTCAGTTCTCCTGTAAAATCACGAGGCGCCGGGGCGCATAAACAGCGCGCAAAACGCTCACTGCCAATAGAAAACGATATTAAAAAGGCGTCTCTCACTGTAAAAAAATGCGTTCTGTCTGATCAGTAAGAGTGCAAACAAACAACATTTGTTTCTACATGTAGACTCTTTTAGTATCAGAGATTGGCTTTTGTGCTGCGTTGCAATCCACCGAACCAAAACTTGTTCTGTCATGCCTTTGAGAATACTTAGTCAGTCAAATCCTCAGAGCAGCCACCAAGATTACGGCTGTCTGGAGACACTAAATGGACACAAAGTTACACACACATCCTCCACTAGCCTTCAGGTAATAAAGTAAAACAGCACTGGATACACTGTGGATGTTTATGATAAGCAATAAACAGAACAATTCATTCATTCATAACACTGAAGAATATTATGGCCCGTTTTGCATTAAAAACGGTCAAATCTGATCTGATAATGCATGTTTTTTTCATTCTTTAGTCATTTTTATATCATATTACCCCAACTTTTGTATAATACAATATAAAAATCCACAGACTGTATCTGGGTCTGAGTGATTTAGTGAGTGATCTCGCACTGACCCAGAGTGCTCATGGTGAAGAGCGAGCTTTGTCTAGACAAAACTACAATATTATCTGCAGTTGCTATTATGACACCCTGTCTGGACGGCAGGGCAAAAAGCAAACATTTCTTCAGGAGGGAACTCATTGCAAAATTCAAATTAGGGTCACAGAGTCAGAGATGGCATGGGATCGAAAACGTGGTAATACATGTGGTGTTATATATTTCAGCCTGTTAGCAGTCTCTTAAGTGTATGCTCTGTGCTAATGAATTTTAATTGTAATTATACACGTATGCAAATCTGTACCCATTACAATTTGGTAAAATGTTGAGTCCCATTCCAAACGGATGTGAAATCTGAATGGTGTTAAAGTAGCAAGATATATAAAAAGTTCAATAAATAGATTTCTGTCGCAGACCAGACCCTCTCAACCGATAAAGTCAAGGTCGAACAATCTGCATTAAGAATACAATAACCAGATTTAAGTGTTTAAAACTTAGTTTGTACAGTGAGCTAAGTCAATGCTTTACCGAGAAATACTTAAACCCTTCTTAATAAGGGGTTTACACTTGAAATGAAGCGTTTATAAGCATGATCTCGTGTTGTTTCACAATCATGGCGGTCCTGAAACAGCCAGTGAAATAGCACCATCTGTTGGTCAGTGTTAGCAACTGCAGGAGCACATGTTTTCCTCACAGAACTGTACAAAGTTCACACAAGATAGAAGTTGGATTTGAATGCTAATATTTTTTATTTATAATGTATTTTATAGGCTATTCATGCTGAACTGTCTAAACTGGTAAAGAGACAGGCGGGGGAAAATGAGACCCAGGATTGGCAAGCTAAACCAGCTCAAGTGTTTGGGGAAAACATAGCGCCCTTTCTGACACCCCCGCCCAAAAAGAAGCCGTTTGTAAGTGACTGACTACCACCTAGTGAAGAGAATAAAAAACGGTGGGAAAATCGTTTCAAAATGTGCCAGAGCTGGCGTCCCGAGTGCCCTCATCATTTAGTTTCTTACTCTTTTTTTTCAGGGAATTTCTTGGAAGTTTCTGCTCGGAGCTCTGGTGGTGGCCTTGGGCAGCTTAGTCACATCTGTGGTCCTGACCGCACGGAACTAGCTCTCTCGACCTACTTGCAAATTAACTACAAGTCTTACAAACAAACATTCCACAAAGCTGCCAAGGGACGGAGGAAAAATGCACTGAACTGTTTAAAGAGCAGCTGCATGGGCGGCTCTACCGGTGGAACACCGACTTATGCACAGAAAAAAAAAGGGCAAGGAAAAAGCATTTCAAATATTTGCAATAAAAACACAAGTATTAATGTTTGGCGTTTTTGTTTTACTTTCTACTGTATCACATGTGTAGTGATGAAAGTAGCTATTTGGAATTTGGGGGAACAGCTGTTATCTATTAAATCATTACGGAATTATAATTATGTGTGTGTGTGTGTGTGTGTGATGTAGTAAAATAAAACAGGAACTATTTTCATAATGTGAAACAGGATACTGTAGCATTTATTTTTAACTTCAGGAATTGGTTGAATCATATACGTGGGAATTAATATTTTTATCTATAATTATATTTTAATATTTAGCCAAGCTGCTTCATTATATAAATTAATATATTCATAAAATTGATTAATAGCATGAATATATATTTTTTATCTTCAGTTCTTGAAATTTCTGGAATAACAAAATGAATTGTCGTTAGATAAAATATCAACATTGTTAGTAAAAATTGCGGAAAACAAGCAGCTTTGTATAAAAGATGCAAACGGAAATATATTACTTTCTATATACTGAATATTGTGTTGGATTATGGGAGGGGGGGCCTTCGAATAAAAAAGGTTGAGATGCAGTGGATTAGAGTACACAAAGACAAATCATTTTTCTTTAAAATAACATCCATCGATGAGTCATTCATAATAAGACCGGAAAAATGCATCAAGCAGCAAATAAGGTCTATTTTGACTTCATGTTGATTTTAGGTCTACGCTCACAGGAGTGCAACTGCATCCGGCCTTGGATACTAACCCACACAATTACTCTGGTTCCACTCCAGGGTTCGGTTTCCTGGGCATGAGCGTTACGCTGCCCTCCTCCACACTCCGGCACTCCTGTAAACAGTCTGAGCGGCGGTGACTCATCTGTACGGAGGATCTAATGCGCCAGCTGATTAATCTATTGTTGCCCAAACCAGTCGGTGTGACGTGTTGGAGGAAGATCACAGATTCTGTCCCTGACTGTTATAATGCACCTGATTTTCACTCAGGCAGAAAAGGACCAAGAAGGTCAGGGTTTGGTTGATTATCATGGACCCCTGCTCCTTTAACAACACTTCTGCAAGCTACAAATGGCCTAAAGTGCCAATATTAGGCCTATTGGCTTTTAAGTTTTTGGCATCCTAAGTCTTGATGCTCTCATGCAATAGGAAAGAAGATGGCAGACTTTTAAGATAGAAAGTTTCTAAAGTGCTGCAGTAATGATGCATTTTTGTAGGCCCAGAAGTTGGCATCACCCTAGTCTTTCATAGCCAGACTGAAGACAGAAGGTCTGGACCCTAAAGCAGCTTTCATTGGCCGACCGACCAAGATGCCATCTGACTGAAGCAACCAATCACAGTTTGTTTTGTTTGGCGTCATGCTTAGGGGCATGGAAATGATGTACAATAACAGGCTGGACTGCAACACTATTGGACTTTTTTTCTTTTTCTTTTTTTTTTTTAAAGAGACTATGCCAAGAAATTTGAAAATCCACTGTTTGGTTGACACGATAAGCGCCAATTTTCACAGACGTAAATGTATTGACAAAATTTAAATCATTATTGCGCTATTAACAACATTAGCTGCCATATTTTTTCTTCTTTTTTTTTTAGAATGGAAAATATCAAAATATATTCTATCATACACCCAGTTTAATCGTTCAAAAATAATGTTGATTATAGGTCGATAGATATATATATAAACATAGATGTCTCATTAGCGAACCGTCCGCCATATTGGAACAGTCAAAAATCCGTGAACATTAAAAAAAAAGAACAAGTTGACTGAACATCTACAACTGTAGTTATATGGATGTATGATCTCTATACCAGCAAGACTTCAGCAGATGATTGTTAAAGTACGACAAAACAACAACACGGAGTCAGTAAACACAACATTAAAAAGTTTACATAGTAAACGTAAAAACGTTAAAAAACACTATAGTAACCTGTAATATTGAGTTAACATATAAAAAGACAAATTAACATTCTCACCTGTGAAAGGTTATCCCATTTCTTCGGGAATTTACATCTCGTCACTTTCACAGCCAGAAGCTGGGCAATGTTGTGGCATCATTGATTCTAACGACACGCTGACCGTACCAAGATGGCGGACGTGCCGACGTGTCTGGAGCGGTCGAATGTAGTGTGTCTTGCATATCTATGGTTTCACCGATGACGATCGTTCCTGACGCCATATGTCGCATCCAATCAAATCATTGCCTCCCGTACAGAAAGATCTCGCGATGCTGCGAATTCTTCCAGAGTGAGTTTGACGCCGGACAGTAGACATCGGTTAGTTGGTTGGGAAATAAGATAGCGGCCCTTGGGGTGAGCTAGTCTGAAAATCGGATAAAACTGATCTAAAATGACCAGTGAGTATATAAACGAATCTTACTTGGGTTCAGTTGTGTGATTTTTGGTCGTTGTCAAACGTAAATGACACATCGGGCCATGGCGTATGAGGCCTGAATGATTGGAATGATATATATACATGTATATATATATGTGTGTGTATATATATGGTATAGGTTTCCTACAGGGTTCAACACAGAATGATATGCATGTCATCATTTGTCTTAAGTTACTTTAAAAGATTGTGTTGGTATCTCGCACACATCCTCTTCACTGAAAACGAATCACAAACGAGATCTCTATTGAACCTTCAAATAAAAATAATATTTGAGCAAGCTTTTGTATGATTATACATCCGGCCTTTATGGGCTATTAGTATGATTGATATAGTGAGAATATGGAGCTCACACTCAGAAGAGGGGAAAAAAACAAAAACAAATGCATATAGATGCCCAAAACAAAGCAAAATTCCTTTCATTTTATGCAATTCACTCCAAATCTACCAATAATGCATCTTAACAGTCTTATGTTCTGAATTTAAATACAATGATCATAAAGAGAAATGTTTCTTAATAAAAAAACACTAGTAAACCCAAGTTGCTTACGTTCAGTAAATATACATTTTGAAATATTAAAGTTCAACAGTTTATAAAGTCATTAAAGATTACTTGTGTACCACATTATACTAAAAAGCCTTTTACTTTTCTAGGAATTATGAACTATCAATCACGACATGCAAAAGATTGGTTCAACAAAGTTTACCGTGTGGATAATTTAGAGACATTAATATATCAGATTATACAGTAGGCTTTATTGGGTTTAAGTGAGATTAAATCTTCAGGTCTCCAGTGTCAGTCAGATAAAATATTTAATTTCCGCACTGTGTCCTATTTAGGGGGAAACCAGCGTGAACTTGCTCGCCAGAAAAATGCCAAGAAGCAAAGTGATATGCACAAGGGCAAGAGAAATGACGATGGTTTATCTGCTGCTGCCCGAAAGCAGAGGTAACCGGCGATAGACAGTAACAGAACTTGAGCTAGATGCTGCTTCTCTTAAATAACACGTGGAAGTTGTTCTCAGATAATCTGTTGCTGCGTTTCTGTGAGTACGAGAAATGGAAATGTGCTGCAGTTTAGATTAAACGGGACACTATTAACTGCCATTATGTTTCCATGTATTCTTTCTTCTAGAGATGCTGAAATAATGCAACAGAAGCAGAAGAAAGCCAACGAAAAATCTGATTCTAAAGCCAAATAGTGGGACATCGACAAATCATCCGGACGATCTTAAACAGTATCTTTGTTCGTACTTTCCTTTAAAGCCTTTGTGTTGTAGCAGTTTAGCTTGACTGGGTATTTACTTCACTGTGCACAGGTCTCTCTTTTTCTTGCAGTATTTACCATGTAAAACCAAGAATAACAGACCCATCTCAAACACATACTCTTGTATTTTTACATTTCCTGTACTTAAAATTGTTGAATAAATTAACTCAAATCAAGAGTTTGCTTCTTTGTTTTAAAGATGTCAAAGAACATCAGAAGAATAGCTTCCAGACCTTTGATTTAAAACTAATTTAAAACTTTTATTTAACAAGGTTAGAAAAACTTACACAAACGTCCTTCGACAAGTAATTCAGTTACAACAACATAAATAAAAACACTTAAACACTGAATCCTGAAGTGAATTGATCATTTGTAGGCAAGTATACATTTGATCAGTGCTTAAAAACATCCAAAAGATGTCTAAATTGTGACTGACTTGATTCTTTAAAAAAAAGGTTTTATTAACATTTTTCCAATAAAGGTCACTTTATAAAAGGTGTAATAATTATTTAAAAAGTTACCTTTACTACAAAGCACTGACATTAAAATAAATTTAAGACATTTAAACCAGATCTCACTGCCAGACTTAGACTCCACAGCAGTTGTTCAGCGTCTTCCTCCGTTTGTGAAGATTCAGCTTCACCTGTGACTCTGACCTCCGCCCCAGTTTTGCGTGTTTCTTTACTTCTCTGTGATAGTTTCAGAAGACATTTAAAATCTCAAATCACTTCATATCTTTAGTCCATTTTAGAATGAGCGAGAACTGATCTCACCTTGCTAAATGTAAAACGGCCTCGACGACATTCGTCCCCTCTTTGGCACTTGCCTCACAGAACAGGGCGTTATAAGCCTGTCATGGACAGCAGCCATTAGGATTGACAACATGATGGTCATTACGTTTCTTCCACACAAATCTGAGACTCACCATAGCCAGCTTTTCCCCATGGAAAGAGCTCACACAGCTTTCCTTTGGCCTCTCTGCTCTCAAATCCACCTTGTTCCCTATTACACACATTGGGATGTCCTTATCTGTTGACTCCTGTGAGGGAAAACTGACAATTTAGATTACAAATATAATAGGAAATGTAAGAGTCACTAAAACGTCACCGTACCCGAATCTGTTCCACCCATTCACGAACATTCAGGAAGCTGTTCTCAGACGTGACATCGTACAGCAGCAGTACTCCATGTGCTTTGCGGAAATATGACCTGGCAATGCTGCGAAACCTGTAGAAAAAGATCATTTTGAAAATTAATGTACTTCCCAGTGAAGTATTGCCTACACTACAGCTCAAAAGTGTGTGGTCAGTAACAACTTATATTCAGTGAAGATGCGTTTTGAAGTTTCTAAGCAAAACTGTGACTTTAAAGACTGGATTTCACCATATTTTTGATCAAATAAATCCTGCCCAATGACCCCAAACTTTTAAACAGTAGTGTCTCTTTGGCATACTGTTCATTAAACAATGAAAACAACCACAAATCAAAGGTTTAAAATCTGCACGTCCTACAGGAATGACCTTTTACAACTAGAGATTCCTTCATGTAAAATAAAGTCAGAGTAAATTTATAACGTTACAGATCAAGAAACAAACAGAATCCAACATTTAAGCATCACAGGCCTGCATGCCTGCTAATATTCCACTATTTACTGCAAACATGTTTCCTGTTCAATTATACACACAGTGACGTGGCATGTTGCCACAGAAAATAAATTGACTCATGTCGCACATTAGGTTGAAAAGTGTGCCGCCCAAATCCTGAAAAGGGAAGCCAAAGCATTTCAATCGCCCTCTGGTGGCTGTCTGCAGTATAGGTCTTGAACCCTGCCCTCGCTAAGTAATCAAATGGGACGTGAGCCATTAATTAAACCGGACTCATGGGACAATCGCAGCTTAAGCCAGGTAAAACTCACTCAGAATGCAATAAAATTATGGCAGCACAGCTCAAAACACTAACCCAGCTGACTAAATGTTTTAGGATGAACTACTGTTCAAAATTGAGGAAGATTGTTTTTGAAGGTCTCTTATGCTCACCAAGGCACGCATGAGCAAAAACTTGTGAAATTACAAATTGAAATGGTTTTCGATCATCTTAATTTTAAAATGTAATTTACAGCTGTGACAGCAAAGCTGAATTTTCAGCATCATTACTCCAGTCTTCAGTGTCACATGATCCTTCAGAAATCATTCTAATATGCTGATTTGATGCTCAAACATTTATGTAGAAAACAGTGCTGCTTAATATGTTTGTGGAAACCGTGACATCCTTTGCTGAGAATTATTTGAATATATATATAAAAAATTTAAAAAAAGCATTTTTGAAAAATCTTTTGTAAGAGGATAATGTCTCTAATGACACTTTTGATCCATTTTATGTGTCCTTGTTGAATAATAATTAAAAAAAAATTCCAAAAATAACAAAAGGGAATAATTTTCAAAGTCTAAAAATACAAACCATGATACCACTAACAAAGATCAAGATTGGGGATGCACCAATGTATCGGCAGATAAATTCTCATAACCCTACTTCAAAAACACGATCAAAGCAGATTATCTAGTCAATCAAAAAAAAAATATGAACAACATCACTTAAATTTGCATTTACCTCAGGAATGTTATCAAATGTTCTCAGTTCGTTCCTTATTTACTGCTAATTATATTTGTTTAAATAAATTTAGCATGAAGACAAGTGGTATCGATCTGAATAATCGGCTATCAGCAGAAGTTGGCATTCATAATTAGGAATTTTATAACCATCCATGTACTTCATTCTTAAAATGAGTCCTATACTACTGTACCTTTCCTGTCCGGCAGTGTCCCAGATCTGAAGGTTTGTTTTCTCTCCATCTACAAGCATCTTCTTGATTTGAAAATCAACACCTGTAAGAATGAATTGAGTCATTTGGATTCCATCATACTGTATTCGTTACGGTAACATTAAAGCAGTCAATTATGATGTGGTTGCATGTTCTCACCTAGAGTGGTTGGTATATCTCCTCTGAACTCGTTAAGACTCAACCGTAGTAAAAAGCTGGATTTTCCCGACCCGGCATCCCCAGCCAACACCAGACGGTATACTGGAGCGAGATCTTCTGTGTCATACAAGTCTTCTTCAGTTTGCTATAGAGAACAAATGTAGTCCATCACAGTGGTTCTCAACTTCTCACTTCAAGGCCCCCACTTTTAGTTTTTTGTAATTTACTTAAAGATTAATTAAAATGTTTTTTTTAGCCAATATCATTTTAGAGCTTGCCATTACTAGAAAAATGTTCTCAATGTATAAAAATGTGCATGAAGTATTCATTTAAGTTCATGCCAAGTCTTGAAATCAAACTTAATCAAATTTTTTTTGTTTTAAAGTTGAATTAAAAAAAAAAAAATCCCTTTAAAGTTGTTTTAGCTCATTTTAAACGCTTGTTTTCTATTTTAAGTTGTTTGATGTGATCTTAAGGCCCCCAGATCCCTAATTGAGAACCACTGGTCCATCACAAACATGAATATTACACAATATATTTTACACAGGATCCAAAATCAAGACTTACCAAATGCTACTAAAAACAGTCCTTGGGGTAAATAACTTAATCGTTAACTGACCCATAATGATTTTCAGCACGTATCGACTTCTACAGTCTAACAAGATTAAGAACTAGGAAGCAAGTAAGAGTAGCAAGAACTACCTTGATGGGAAAAGCAGATAAGCGCCGCCGAAGTGAGGATGATATTGAGCCAACTGTGCTACGAGCTACAGATCCCAAAGCTTCAGACTTCAACTCTGACACCTATAAAAACAGGAGTTATTTAACACATAAATTAAACGGATGTACAAGTATAGTGCGAAAACTCACCTCCAATTCAGATGGAATAGAAGAGTAACTATGATGTACAGTCTCCACTGAATTATGGCTGTCTTCACTGTCATAGTCGCTGCCTGACATCGGCTCGGCGTCGGTCTGAAGGGAAACGCCACTGTCCAAATACTTATCAGCCCAGCACTTGACCAGGGCCATAGTGTCATCTTCATTAGTAAAACTTATAAATATATATAAAAAAATAGCCAAGTTAAATACACAGGACATGTCATCCACTGGAAAATTGATATGATATTATATAATTTAATATTATACAGACCTAAACAAAGCATCTAAAATGTTTACCTAGTATATTTTTCTGTCAAGGTACAACTGCAAGAAATACAGAGCAAACAATAGGAGGGCATAATTACCCGCTCTGATTCATTGTACTCTGTCGAAGCGGTTTCATCTTCCTAGGAGGAACTTCATTTTTTGGTGAGAGCTACAGAAGAGCAAACATTTTAATGAGGATGGTTATTGTGTACATTAATGCATTTCATAAACAATGCCGTTTTCCTGTTATGGTGGAAATACAAATATTTGATCATGGTTAAAACGAATGCAGTACCAACTCCAATTTAAAATCAATTACATAGCTACCCGTCTTTTTGTCGAGGAATTGTCCTGGCTCAGAGCAGAGCGTAAACCATCATTGCTGTCATACAATGTTTTGTTCACTTCCCTGATGTGGAGGGAAAAAAAGGTCAAACCTTACATATCCAAGCAAGAAATCAATTTCTCCACTGGAATATTTTGATTCATTTGACCAATACTGAGAATAACTGAATGGACTTACTGGAGGATTTCTATATGGCTGGAATAGGACTGGTACTCCACCACCATCTTTTTAAGGTCATCACTTTCTCTGAGAGGGGGAAGAAAAAAACAACAAAAAAAACGCATTAAGCAGTTTCTCGTAACTTCTCTTCGTTTAGGGGTCACACTTGGTTCCGTCGCAGTCAAAAATGACCAAAACCCTGAATTTTTTATTTTTTTTTGGAAAACTAATGTAACATTCAATAATATTTTTTGATCATTTAAAATTTAGGGTTTATGATATTATGCAATATCTACACCATTTTTATAAGGCATTTTCTCCATTGAAAACACCATTTTTAAATAACCTAAATTAAAGCAGTATTCCATGTTAACAGAGACAAGGCACTTTATTTTTTGATATTAGCGCTGGTGGGAGTAAAGAAAAGAAAAGCGTATGTAATGTCATGGTGTAACGACTAGATTCCGATATAGATCTATATAAAGTGTCTTACAAATGCTTGTGACTTTTAGACAAATACTAATTTATTAAGTTGTGGATTCGGATTTTTACCTGAACATTCTCAAAGACTACTTTTTGTCAAGGTTTAGATTATTTTGTTGTTTGAAGTGTTGATTTGAAGTGTCAATTTTTGCATTAAATTTCACTACAGTGAAACCTGAACGCAGGAGGACATTGTTACACATCAAAATTCATTAACTTAAACAGGTATGTTTTATCACAGCTTAATAAAACTGGGTTTGATCTGATTTCAACCTCTTATGAGTGTCTTTTGGCTCATTTTATCATATTGTTATAGCCACACTAGTTCATTTGTGTATAATAGTGTGTGGGCCTCGGTGTGTAAGGGAGTGTGTCTTGTGTCACCTCTTCCTTGTGGTTGAATTATTGATTTCATATATTTGCAAAAATTTTCTGAGTTAATCATTATGAAGCAAATCACAAAGGAGGCTGTGTGAGAGAACCAATGGCAGTAACGTACACAAACCCCCCTTAAATGAATTGAAGCATCTGTGTTCTCACCTCTCGTGTTGGAGTTTCTGGTCAGTGAAGGCATTCTTCAATCTGTCCAACTCAACCTGGAGAATTGAGACATTCATCTGGGCTTTCATAAGAGAACTCCTCAGCTCCTCATTCTCCTGCAAGGAAACAAATAAAAGCTGATGAGGTCAAAAATGTCTCAAATGGGCATTTAGGGTGCAAACCCTTATTTTGCAAATACAGAATAAAGGTCTAATCTCCACCACCAAATTCAGACAGATTGGGAAAGATGGGGTGCATCTAACAAACAGTTCGTAATCTCGTCATTTGAGCACATATTTTGTTCAAAGTTTTTATTTGAAGTGTAATTCATTCCCATGTTCTACCTAAGACAAGCCATTTCTATCGCCTTATGTGATAGTTTCACCTCTGTCTCAAGTCTCCAAAAAAAAAAATGTATATATATTTTGAAGAATGTTGGGAACAAAAACAAAATTGGACCCCACCGACTTTCATTGTATGAAGGGAAAAAAAACATCTCAAAATGTCTATCCACAGAAGAAAGCCATATAGTTTCAGAATACAGTCAGAATTCTCATTTTTTTTGCTGAACTATCAATTTAAGTAAAAATTGGCAGTTTACCTCACTGGGGGAGGTTCAAACATTTTGAAGGGCACTGCATGTGGTAGTAATGGAGAGGAATCTGATTCATACCTGCGTCAGATCTCTAATCTGTGCTCTCAGTTTGATGGCATCTTCTCTGGGGCTATTTAATTTTGACTCCTCTTGATATTGCTGAAATAAGAGACACGCAACAAACAATGCAAGTTATACACAAAATATTGACAAACCCACAAGCATTCAAATGAGACTCCCACATTCTCTCACCTTTGTGAGCCTCTCTATTGTTGTTTGCAGGTCTGCCAGCTCATTCTCATGCTTGATTTGGAGCATAGCAATGGATTCATCCAATTTCTTCTGCTCCTGTATGCATGAAACCCAAGAAGAGTGTTTTCCTTATATGCACAGGCCTAATAAAGAGGCATTTACAAGCTCTCATAGAGAAGCCTTTGTGCACAGAGTCAGGCTGGCCTTCCTGTTAAAAACAGCTCTCTGGGCTACAAGAATAAAGGTGAACCACTGAGCAAGAAGCTGAACCAGAAATCCCTCTTTTCCCACTTAGCAAGACAGAACAATATGCATACAAACATATTTGCATGTATGAATCATGGTTATCCTTAAACAAAATAAATACACATACGATCAGTCAATAAACACTCATTTTCGTTTGGTTGAAGTACTAAAAACAAATTAACAAAAACATTTTAAATGACCAATACTACTAACTAAAATAAATAAAATTAAAACACTAAAATAACACTGATATAAAACGCATATGTAAATGTGCGTGTTTATTAATGTTATTCTGTCTTTGTGTTAGTACCAAAACGATTTGTCAAATAAAATAGATATTAGGAAAATGAACAAATTAGAAATGTTGCCTTAACTACCTGAAATAAGATATTAGAAAACAAACAAAAAAATGACAAAAAGAAAAGAAATGCACACGTGCTTAAAATACACGGTGTAACTTTTGTTAAAAATTAATAATTTAAATAGTGAGTCAATACATCAATCCTTCCGAAACGTGTTTGTCTTACACTGATTCACTACGGTAAGCCTATTATAAGCGTTTATATTTTAGACCTGACACGATGGTTTTCACAGTAAATTGTGTACATGCTTCTCTTGCCCATGCAAGTCTTGTCCGTAAATAGAGAAAAGTTGCTCTGTCTATCCTGATGCAGATTGGCATAGGTTACAGTGTACCTTTAGCATACAACATATCTGAATATCATTAAGAATTCAGAAAAGCATTGCCTACTTTTGCATTAATCTGCATGCTAAATTGTTAATCAAATTTATGTACACAAATGT